>CM042141.1:15609447-15616947 GCA_023376005.1 Doryteuthis pealeii
TCAATTTTGTTATCATTCAGGCACATTTTTCTTTTACAAATGTTGGTCGTTTTGTTTTACGGCATATCATCCCTTTTCGGGTCATTTAATGTCGATCAAGTCATTGTGATAAACAAAGGACTATGGTGTTTACAGTACGTGCTGTTGCTTAAGTGGTCATTCAATTAAGTAGCGAACAGGCTCATTGTTGTTTAACTTTGGTGATTTAGCGGGAACAGGTGCTTTCAGTACCACTTGACCGTAATTTTACAGATTTTGATTTAGCGAACTAAGTTTAAAATAAGTATACTATCATCCTCAAAGCTGACTGTACAGATTCTTTTGATCTCTCTTTATGGCTGAAAACACTTGCTGAAATGAGAGTAGCAATTGAGGAAGAATGTGTTCAAATACCAAAAGAAATGTTGCTGGACGTTTTTAGGTCCATTTCATCAAAATATGAAAAGTGTATTGAACAGAACGGCAATCAATTTGAGCACTTGATGTGAACTTATCCTTATATGAACATTTTTCCATTGCCCAAAAGCAGCTTTTTATCTTATAAAAGTTAATTCGCTATGTTTTTTGTATATTTTACACTCAAATTCTTTTTTCTTCTTACTTAGGTGTTTTGTGAGATGGGTTGTAAGTATCCGTACAAATACTGTTTTGTAGGGTGCAGATTCCAGGATTCGTTCAATACTTTACGCGGCATTCTTGTATTGTCTCTGGCCTATTCTCCAAGCATTTCATTAAAGTATAAGTGGTGCAGCCGTACGTAGTACGTATACGGCTCCTGCTTAGAAGATTTTGATTCATCCTAGTAGACTAATTATTACAGAAGTATCTTTTTAAATAGAATGATTATGATGGAATACATTTTATTTCTGTATACTGTATTATTTTATTGCTCTATACTGTCTTTTTAAATAGACGTATCAAGACGTATAATTATATTGATTGGTTTGGTTTGGTTGTTCTGTTTTACGGCATATCAACCTCAGTGGGTCATTTAATGCTGACAAAGTTTTGAAATAAATTCATTTTTAATGGATACTCGATCTTTTTTATAAACACATTTTACTATTTAACCCATAGATGGGTCCCTAACATGTACTACCACACCGAGTCAGAGTGGACCTGTGATCAATGGTGATAAAGGGGTGCTCCACATTCCCCAAAACCGGAACCTCAACATCAAATAGACTTTAATGTTATTCCCAGGACATGAAGACCCCCAGGCACCGCTTTCTAGCACCTATATGATAAAAAGGGTTGGCTCTTGCCATAAGGGCAATAGGGCTAGGATAATTATATAGGTTCTGAGACTTGACATGACCAGCCGATTGATTGGAGGGGGTCTCTCCGACTGCCCCTCTAGCCTAAGGAAGGGCCTAAGTGGAGTGTTGCATGTCATGGACAGTTCAGCCACCTGGGTTCACATCCTTAAGCATCACGAGTCGCCAACCACGACCAACAGGTGGCCCCATTGGGACAGTCATTGGATTCTCACGCTTCAGCCGACAGGGCTGTAATTATTTTGAGTGGGCCTTTCTTCTATTATTCTTTTTCAAGTATCTGTTAATCTCTGTGTATCTGCTACCTGTCTATTTTCATTCTGGTCTTGAGATTTCTTGTATCGTCGATTAACGAACACAAGATGTCGTTTTCCTTTAGAGCTCTTTATTTATTTTATAAACACAAGTCACATGTAGAAATGACCCCTTCTACTTACCAAAAGTTTGAGGTTGAGTTTACCGATGCCATCGCCATACATGTGATAGTAAAACTGCAGACAGACACTTGTTGCATCTTGATACAATGGAGTGATTATCCGAGCCACGCTGCCAGTTCCAACACTGGTACCTTCGATATAGATGTAATGCCCTGCAATTAGAAGAATACACCGTATAATTTCGGCTAAAGTCAATCTGAGAGAAAGCGCAGAGAAAGAGTAGGACTTGAACACTCACCTGATTTTCAAAGCGAAAAAAAATTTCCAAAGCATTAAAGGATATTGTGAGACTACTCAGTTGGCAGAGCATCCAGCTAAGAATCGCAAGGTTCCGGGTTCAATACCGGCCCTCACCAACTCAGCGCATGAGTAGTACAGTAGGATCTGTGTGATAAAGCGGGGAGCTGTTGGTAGGTGTGGCATTCCACCTAATATATTCTGGTCTAGCTCTAATAAAAAGGGGAGTGACTCCTTTGTTGTTTGACTGATACCAAAAATTGGACATTTCCCCAATTACACTTACTTTAGTGCCTGCATAAGGATTCGAACCCGCGTTGTTAGTTTTTAGTTATTAGACATTGGATTGACTAAGAGACACCGATCGAAATATCATTACTGAACGTGATGCGAGAGAGAAAGAATTCAGAAGGTGTTAAGACATTGAAATACTTTACCAATTAATAGTATAGTTCTATTTACAGATTGAACACCAAAGATTTTTTTAAAAGTAATAACATCAAAAATAACACAAAAAGAATTATTTTACAATAAAGCAATGTATTTCTAAAGAAGGAATCTAATTGTTTTGTTAACTAGCATGGAAATATTTCACGAACATATTTTTCAGTCTGAGATTATATTTAATTAAAATCGATTTGCAATTTCTGAAAATGGCGAATGGCAAACGTAAATCTTTCCTTTAAATGCATTTCCTTTTATCGAAAATGATTAAAGAGATTTTGATTATATGTTCTCTAAACCTGCATATTATATATATACACACACACACATACATACATACATATATATATATATATATATATATATATATATATATAATGAAATTATCTTTTTTCTTAATGTACTATATATATATATATATATATATATATATATATATATATATATATATATATATATATATATATATATATATATATATATATATATATATATATATATATATATAATATATATATATATATATATATATATATATATATATATATATATATATATATATATATATCAAATTATGTTTTTTAATATAATGAACGTCCAGTCGTAGTGTAATGGTTAGCACGCTATTCTCACAAATACATTCTGATTGAATAGTGAGTTCAATCCTCGCTTGATGCCCCATAAAAAATCCCCACGAAAAAAGACAGTGTATTAATCTGGCCAGGTGGGTGAGCAGAAAAATAATTTTGGACCAGTTTAGTCTGTAGAGCATCCGCTAAGGAACAACAAGGTTCCTGTTTCGATACTGCCCCTCATCAACTCAGCGTATGAGTAGCACTGCTTAGATCTGAGCAATAAAGTGGAGAGCTGATGGTAGGCGTGGCGCGCCACCTCAGACGCTAAATCAATTTCTTTGATGTAGAGTTAGGGAAAAGGATATAGATTCAGTCAGTCAGTCAGTTGGATACTTTGACCTTCATATATATATATATATATATATATATATATATATATATATATATATATATAATTAATGTTGATATTATGATTTCACACTCATAACTTCAAGTTTCTTGGTAGTCCAATCATCAGATGAGAAGTGGTTGAGATGTCAAAAACCAGTCGTGAAATTTCACGACTGGATTTTGACATCTCAACCACTTCTCATCTGTTGATTGGACTACCAAGAAACTTGAAGTTATGAGTGTGAAATCATAATATCAACATTGATTATAAATCTGCTCTGCTTTATTAGCATTGAGCACCTTTCCATGCAAATACTTTTCTCATTTTTTCATTCACTATTCATTATATATTATATATATATATATATATATCTTGGTAATTTTTCCGATATGAAATAAAGGAAAATAAAGTGCTCAATTACAAATGTAAGAGCTTTATTTATTAAATATAACTGTTTATACAGAGGTTTTTAGTGAGCATCTACCAAAGGTTTCTGGCTTTTGCCTTCACGTCACGTTACGGTTAAAACTATAGACGCTGACAAATTCAAAATATGTCAGCGTCTATAGTTTTAACCGTAACGTGTTTGTTTACAAATACATAACCCAAACGTGTTTGCTTACAAACACATCAGAGGAATGAAATAGTATCCTGAAGAAGGCAAAAAACAGAAACCTTAGGTAGATGCTCACTAAAACCTCTGTATAAACAGTTATATTTAATAATATAAATATACTAGAAAAGACGTGACCCGTTGGGTCACTAATTGAGCTGAACATAAATTGTTGAAAAAAATCACAGGTTAATATTATTTCGTCAATTTAAAAGTTATGAGATTAATATGGTTGACGAGCAATCTGGCATTTTGTAAAAGAAACTGTATTTTACAAAACAAATTTACCCCCTCTCCGCTTTAAAAAAAATCTACCAAATTTTAATGAAATGTTCAGTATTGATTGATCCATGAATGATTTTTGTAATGCATCAGTTATTTTATTTTAAAACTTTAATTTTTGGGGTGCAAAATATCAGTGGGGTTATATATGATTGGTACTAATTTTTGCATAAATATAAAGACCAAAGGTGTGAATAGAAGAAAAGAAAATTTAACGATACTACTCTGGTAGAAAATAAGTATCATAAATCGGAAAATAAAATGAAAATAAAAACTAAAAAACATAATTTTGGTGATTTTTTACTCATTTTGATAATTATTTAATTGTCTATTATCTTATACAAGAAAAAAATTATACATCAATATTTGTTCTGTTTAAAGGGGGTGCTAAATTTTCAATAGAGTTTTTGACAAAGAAATTATTAGAGATTGATACTAAAGTAAGGTAGTTATTAAAGAAATATGGGTGGACCTTAGCCTCTGGAAGCCCCCCCCCCATCTAAAATATTTGTTTTTAATTTTCCTTCAATAGATTATTATCGATTGCACACCAATCTATCAGATTGTAAAAAAATAATTCAAAAAAGTTCTTTATTTTTCGAGTTTTCAGGGGTGCTCAGAACCCCGTATAAGTTTATCGTAAATCGATCCCCCATATCGGAACCGCTAAAAAACTTTTTTTAATTATTTATTTTTTTTTTTTCCTTTAATGGATTATCATCGATGTAATCTATCAGATTTTTAAAAAAATCTAAAAAGTTATTTTTTTTAGTTTTTACGGGTGCTCATTTCCCCGTATAAGTTTATAGTAAATCGATCCCCCATATCGAAACCGCTCGACCTGAACTTGCGCAAAGGTGTCAAAGTTAGGGTGGCCCAGAAAAAACAGAACCCAAATTATTTATTTATTTTCCCATTAAACTAACCTTAAACCCCAACACCAACACCTAACCCTAACCATAACCCCAAACCCTAATCCTAAACCCTAACCCTAACCCTAACCCTAAACCCCCCTAGTTAAAATTAACAGTTTTATTACAAAATTTGTGGGTTCTGTTTTTTTTGTGTCACCTTAATTTTGACACCTTTGTGTGAATTCAGCCCAACTGTTAAGATAGAGCTGTTCCGATATGGGGGATCGATTACTATAAACTTATACGGGGGATTTGAACACCCCTGAAAACTAAAAAAATAAATAACTTTTTAGAATTTTTTTATTACAATCTAATAGATTTGTGTTTAATCGATAATAATCAGGCCCGCCGAAATATGTTTTTAGAATCTAAGAATATCACATTTTAGACTTAACTTCATGATACCCATATTTAAAATGAATTTTATATATTAATTTATCATAGCAGAAATACCTAATTAAATCAGAAAGTTTTGAAATAAAATAACTGATACATTATAAAATCCATTCATTGATAAATCAATACTGAACATTTCTTTAAAATCGGATAGTTCCCTGATTTTTGGTAATTTTTTTCAATCGAGAGTGTTAGATTTATTTTGTAAACACGGATTTTACAGCAACTCACGGAGAACATCTTGATATATTTGATCAAAATAGACCGAAAAAATAGTTTTAAATGTAATAAAAATAAATTACATGTGTAATATTATTTTGCTTTTTTTTTTACTGATGCTCATTATGTTACTACTTTTCGACTTAGACAAAAAATTATCTTAAATAATCGATTTAATTAATTTTAATTTGTTTTGAAAATGAAAAGCAGACGAAAAAATGGGTATTCCTAATTGCTTAAAAAGTAGTTGCTGTGCAATACTGTGATACAAACTTTAAACCAATCTATCTAAAAGCTAATTTCTTAAAATGATATATTGTTACGACTAGTTTAACAATTTTATCTTTTAACAATTGATAGTGAAAAATGCCATTTTCCACTTAGGAAAAAAATTCATGATAGTCAAATTTACCTTTATCATGTCCTTTAATATTTAAAAAAATTTGTAAAAATTCACATGTTTGATCACAAAGTCATTAACGGTATCTATATTTTTCATTTAGAAGAATTTGTTGTATTTTTATCTTTCACAACATATAAATGAATATAGATAGACTTTTGTATTAAATCTGTATTATTTTTTAAATTACTTGCATTCATAATAATAATAAGTGTTTTTTGATAATTGTGATCAAAAGTTAGTTTGCAAAGCGAATTAGATTAAAAACAAAGTAAATACAAGCGGAAGGATAGAGAGAAAAATTGAAGATAACAAAAACAAATTGACAATTTTTACAACGACAAGTGAAGAGAAGCAGAGGAGTTGTGGGTTGCTATTGGCTAAAGAGAGGGTAGTAAACACTGACTGCTGGCTTTGGGTGGTGGGCGCAGGGAGTGGCTTATTCTTGCTTATTCCTCTCAATAGATACAATAAGAGTTTAATAGAGAGAGGAATGGAAATTGATAGATTAGAAGATAAGACAGAGATGGGTTGCTTTGTGAGTTAATTGAAAATTACTGCTAATTAAAACGATGAAAATTAATTATTTTTTCAAACAAATAAGGAATATATTAGTATTTAATTTTATTGATTAAACTTAATAGGAAAAAATCCTTTAGGGATTGGAAGCTCAAAATCTCAGCTTTAGTATAATAATAATAATAATATAATAATAATATATATATATATATATATATATATATATATATATATATATATATACGTTAATGTATGAGTAGTGGCTTACCGGTAGGCACGGGTACGATCGTTGGGAGCGCACAGTATCCAGGGGTTAAGACCGTGAAAAAACAAATACAAAGTGCTCAATACAATGTAGAGCAACATTTATTTAAGAAATGGATATAAAGTAACCTACTCGAGTTTCATCATCTGAATCGTCAGGGTTGCATCCGCTGAATTAATCGAGTTTTCGATTAATATCAGTTGGTACCACGTATGTCTGTTGAAACGGGTCTTATCTTTTATAGATGAACGCGTTCATCTATAAAAGATAAGACCCGTTTCAACAGACATACAGGGTACCAACTGATATTAATCGAAAACTTGATTAATTCAGCGGATGCAACCTGACGATTCAGATGATGAAACCGAGTAGGTTACTTTATATCCATTTCTTATATATATATATATATATATATATATATATATATATATATATATATAGAGAGAGAGAGAGAGAGAGAGAGAGAAAAGCAAGCAGATAGAGTGAGGAGACCAATAAAAAGCTGTCTCTTACCTTTTTCTGTATTTGTGG
>CM042141.1:15621947-15634447 GCA_023376005.1 Doryteuthis pealeii
ATCACACTGATGTTGGGTAGTAAGTAAAGTTGACTTAATGTCCTATTGTCGGTATCAGCCATACAGCAAGGGAGCCAATCTCTTTTCGTTGACGCTAGACTAGAGAATTTAAATTTAGCCGTGAACCCGACGAGAAATCACCAAGAATTTGACAGATAAGTTTTAACAGCTGGGTCAGCCGAAATGTGACTCTCTAATTGGCTTCAAGTGTCACGTGATTCGATGAGCCAGGAGTGAATAAGATTTAGAGCGCGTCCAGACTCGAGTTAGTGCCCGTTGTGGCAAGGCGTCATTCGTCTTTGCTGCTACTGATTCTTCGATGCATGTATGATTAATTTGGTACCAGGGAAATGGTTAATAACATTATGTGTACACAAATTAAGTCTCTGTGTTCCTGATTAAAAGAAAAATAAACAGAAAAGGAACTCACAGCGATAAAGAGAGACACCCCCGATGAAGATGTCAAACTTGATACGAGATGATGAAAGACGGCACTGATAGCAGCAGTCGTTAGAAGATGGAACAGAAACGTGACATAAGAAGAATCCTAAGAAATATTAAGAAGACTATCCAACATGAAGGTGATCGGAAAATGTACCGACCGAAATGTCAAACTATCAAGAAAAACAATAATAACAATAAATAAACAAAACGTAACGGCTTTATCATCGCCATGCAAATATTCATCATCCCAGATCCGTAAACATATTCACACACACACACACACACACACACACACACACACACACACACATATATATATATATATATATATAATATATATAATATATATATATATATATATATGTATGTATGTATGTACCAACTGACCCGAATGAGAAGAATGTGGTACAAAGTCAATTTCTTAATCGGGGTTTAACAGTTTTGAATTCAGAATTTTTCCTTCTCCTAGACTGGTTGCCTTACCCAAAATTAAAGAACCCAGTCCACCTTACTATTTACTCATGGATGCAGGAAGAATAGTTGGATGTATACATTTCCCAAGGCTATGTGAAATGTAAAGAGCCTCATCCAGGATTTGAACTCGTCTCGCCGTGTCCATTTCCTACGACGATACCCATTACACCATGCTCCTCCATACATATATTCGTAAATATACTCCATTATTCTCTTTTTTAATAATCACTTCGCCTTGTTTCTGTCTTCATGTTTTTTCAATCTTTTTCGATTTCTCTTTTCTCACGATCTATCTCCTTTTGCTTCTGTTTATTCATGTTATTTAAAATGATTCCAGTCGGCCTATACTTCTGCACTTTCAAATAACCAACACGACTGATGCCACTAGAACAAGAGTCTATATTACACCTGAAGATGACCGGACAGAGTACTGTTCGAAATGTTAAATCATCAAGAAAAACAACGTTGAAAAAAAAAAAAAAGAAAATGTAACGGTCTGCAAATATTTATCATCTTAGACCCGTAAACATAATCAAAATTCTATTGGGGGCTGACATTCCCTGTGATATAAACCAGTTGGCTAACAAGAGGTGTTGTGTTACAGAAATTTGTAAAATTGATCAGGATATTAGTCACAAGATTCTAGCAATAAGCTACAAACAGGCTATATGGATAAATTGATAATGAAATGGACTTACTTCCTGTGGTGTGGTCTTTATTTGGTCCTGTTAAGAGAGAAGGCGTTGCCAAATGTGTCCATTCCCAGTCACCCTTGTCTCTCTTTCCTTGTTGCCAATCACAGAAATCTTTGTTGAAATGGCAGCTCAAAATTAGTTCTGAAAAAGAAGGAAACAAACAGCGTCGTAAATTTAAAAAAAAACTGTAAATTTGTTGAACCAAATTATTATCACAAACAAATGCACTTTAGTAGTAAAGCCATGCGAGAGCTGCTTGCTAACCATAGGCCACTAGTTTCTATGCAGGTGTCGATATTTATTAAACTTAACTTAGTCTGACACAAAGTCACAAAAGCAGGCACACAGTTCTGATTGATGTCACTAGCTGTAACTTATATGCTATACATTTTCATTGTAAAATATCTGCTATTCATTTTCCTTGGAAAAAATTATCTCCTATGCATTTTCATTGTAAATTATCTGCTATACATTTTCATTGCAAATTATCCGCTATACATTTACATTGTAAATTATCTGCTATACATTTTCATTGTAAAATATCTGCTATTTCATTGTAAATTATCTGCTATACATTTTCATTGTAAAATTATCTGATATACATTTTCATTGTAAAATCATCTCCTATGCATTTTCATTGTAAATTATCTGCTATACATTTTCATTGCAAATTATCCGCTATAAATTTACATTGTAAATTATCTGCTATACATTTTCATTGTAAATTATTATACATTTTCATCTTATATTGTAAATTATCTGCTATACATTTTCATTGTAAACTATTTGCAACACATTTTTCATTGTAGATTATTTGTAATACATGTACATTGTAAATTAACTGCTATACATTTATATTGTAAATTATTTGAAATTACTTTGCCTTGAAAATGATTTCCAATGTAGTTTCATCGTAAAATATTTGCAATGCATTTTCATTGTAAATTATCTGCTACTAGCAAGAATATGTACCCACCGGGCGTAATTATTTAAGCTTTGATGTAATTAAATATATTAAATTAGAAAGACTAACAAAATTAGATAAAAGCTATTATAAAACGATTACTCTTATTTTGATTAGTTTCCATATAAAATCCTTTAGAGGATTGTTTCTAACACGTTGGAGAATAAAACAATATTAGGGTTAGACAACCTCCAATTAATTATTTATTAAACCCGATTTTGTTAAAACCAGTACGCACATTAGTAACACCAAATATTATGTAAAACTTTATTTCTTAGTGATATATGAGACATTGCAGGATTCTAAACGCACTAATAATATGGGTTGTTTTGAGATAAATCCAACTCAGATTTTTCATTGAGACATCGTTAATAAAAAAGATTCTATGATTTTGACTAAAATTTAAATACTCATTGATAAACTTACGCATTTTATGGGGGTATTGTGACGTAAGCAGTGACTTAGTTTCGGTTACAGAAAGACAGATACTGAATCTCCATTATAATAAGATACATTTTTATTGTGAATTATTTGCCATGGTTTTTCGTTGTAAATTATTTACAATGCATTATCATTATAATCTTATTATAATGGAAATTGTGCGTTTTCTGTCTGTGGCCGAAACTATATCACTACTCAAGTCACAATTCCATTAGAAATTTATGTCCCATTCTCCATGATTTTATTTTTTACATCTAAACCTCAATTATTGATAAAATTATTTTACCTTATTAATATTGTTGGCCATATCTACATACAAATAACATGCAATTGTATTTATATATACAAAAGTAATAGCGCTTTACAATGTGAACGGGAAGGCTAATTTGATTTAAATGAATATGTGCTTTGGTATTATTGATTTCTAATTGTTTGGTTTTATCTTAATGAATATGAGCAAAAGTCTCTTAAAGGAATTCCATTAACAAGAAGAAATAATTGCAATTTTATTCTTTACTTCCTATTTTAACTAAATACTTTGATAATTAGAAAAATTTAACAATGAAAGACGGGAGTGATGGATGTGTAAGTTTCAGTTGTTCTATGTTTCTATTTTATCTCCTCCCCTCTGCTTCAAATCTTTTTATCTGTATTCTTATTTAGTTTCATTAGTTTTTCTAAATTAGTATAATATCTTATTACATTAAAACTTAAATACTTGCACCCGGAAGGGGGCATATATTTGCTAGTTATTCATAATGCATTTTCATTTTAAATCATTAGCCGGAATGACCCAAATGTTGTGTAATGAGAAAACATCTAAGTCAGAGAAGAATATATAATAATTTTGGTAAGGAATAAACACATCGCCAAAGAAAGGCAGTCGATGCCATCTATCTTCTATCTATATATAAAGGGCAGTTGGTATGTATGTATGTCCGGACGAAACTATGAAAATAAAACAATTAACGACAAAGTAAATATATATATATACCAACCCCTCCGCACGAGCAGGATGCGACACAATTTCTTAAGCGGATTTTAACAAGTTTGAATTCAGAGTTTTCCTTCTCCTAGACCGGTTGCCTAACCAAGGTTAAAGAGCCCACACTGACCTACTATTTACCCATAGCTGGAGGGAGAGTAGGATTCATATCTTTCCCAAGGGTATTAGCGCTAAGTGAAATGCAATTACCACGTCCAGGATTTGAACTCGGGGTGACGAGTCCATTTCCCATGACTTTAACCATTACACCACGCGCTTCCTTATCCTTATAAAGTAAATATATATAGACATTCACTATCATCATATCTTGGTTTTTTAGCAAAAAATAATGAAGATTTGATTTATATCCGTGAAGATATATTCAGAGTGGCTGGATCAGCACAAGGTCTTTTTTTACGCGGTGATTTTAATGGGACATCCTGTGGGAACCCAACTCACGATTCAGTAATAATGGATCTATGAGACTAAATTAAAAAAAAAATTAACGAAAAAGTAAATATATATAAACATTCACTATCATCATATATTGGTTTTTGAGCAAAATTAATGAAGATTTGATTTATATCCGTGAAGATAATTAAAAAATAAAATTTAAAAGATAACAACATGGAATATTATTTTGTATTTAATGTTGTAAATAGTAGATATTATTTTTTCTTTTCAGAGTGGCTGGATCAGAACAAGGTCTTTTTTTACGTGGTGATTTTAATGGGACATACTGTGGGAATGCAACTCACGATTCAGTAATAATGGATCTATGAGACTAAATTTGAAAAAAATTCCCCCCTCTACCTAGACGATGCTGGATAGCTGCTTCTAGTTGAAATAATGGGAGACAAACAATTCAAAGACAAGAATTAACCCATTGACTTACTACTGGGATTTACTGTTGTTAACGTTGTTGATTTTATTGGAAGAGGAGTGGTCTCTTTTTCCGAAATAATGGCTGCTTTGTTTGGAGAGGCTGCAAATAAAATAAAACATTTCATAAATTACCAGCGGGACCCGTGGAATTTCCACAAAACGAAACAAAAATGAAGAGAAACTATTCAAGCCAAAAACGATGATTTGCAATTTCATTACATAATAAATCCTACCGATATTACCAAAATATCTTCCGTAATTCACGATTTCAATATTACAAATGTCACGTTATTTGCCGAATTAATAATAATAATAAAAAAAGTATATATATAAAGGAATTATCCCTTTATTTACATCTTGCGATGAAAGGGAGATAATTCACAAAAAAAGGAGTTATAGAATTTTGAACGTTTAAAAAAATTTCGAGCGTCTCAAAATTTAACGGATCAGCGTTCCGGCAGTTGGAAAAGAAAAATTGCCGGGTGAGGACCGTCTGCGCAAATCTCGCATCTTCGAAATTAATCAAGAGGAATGAAACATAATATTCCGAAATGAGAAAAAGAAACAAAAAAGATTATATGTATATATATATATATATATATATATATATATATATATGAAGAATATTTACCAACCCCTCCGCTTTAATAGGATGTGACACACGGCCAATTTCTTAGGCGGAGCTTAACAGGTTTGAATTGACTTTTCCTTCTCCTAGACTGGCTGCCTAACCAAGGTTAAAGAGCTAGTCTTCCCTACTATTCACCAATAGCTGGAGGGAGAATACTTTGATGTATACGCGCTAAGTGAAATACAAACAGCCTCGTCCAGGATTTGAACTCTGGTTGCTATATCCATTTCCTACAGCGATAGCCATTACACAAAGTGCCTACGCGGTAATTCTTGGTATAAGCCGTAGACAACTTCCTGTTTGAAATATATAGCAATTTGACGTTACATTCTGGGAAAATCTGCTATGTGTTGACAGTAATAGTGAACTCCTCGTGGAGACTGTTTGAAATTATATCATAAAGGTACTCTCATATGGGTGATAACATTTTGTTTGTATCACTTGTATGATGATTCCCTGGAATATTATGAAATGAAATATTTGCAAAACAATATTGTTTTGCCTCATTTTTCGCATCTAATTCACTTGATATCAAATGTAAAACGTGAATTGATTTCAATAAAAAATAACAGTTAATCATAATGATTTAATTACATCTCTGTGGATATTAACAGTTTACCATGAAGAAATAAGATAAAGGTTCTGTGTTTCTCTCTCATAAAAACAAATAATAATGAATTATTTTATTGGATTATTCTTGGTATAAACCATAGACAACTTCCTATTTGAAATATATAGCAATTTGACGTTACATTCTGCGAAAGATAAATCTTCTAATGACTATTAAATGCTAAACCCATGTGGGCGATATAATTTGAAGTTTGCCAGAAGGAAGTACCATATTGCCGATTCTGGATTTCTGAAACTGGTTTCGGGTTGACTTGATACCAACCATTTGTGAGTTTATGAGTTTACTAGATGACTGGTAAGTGAGCGCAGAAAATGCCTGGGTGTTAAACATTGGCCTGAAAACAAAAACAAGATATTGCCTTGAACGCATTGAACCGATATTTGACACCCGGAAAATGCAGGTGTAAATTAACACTGCGTAGGCACAGAGAATGTTTAAGTATAGCGCATGACCAATGAAAACAGGCTGTGTGGGCGAGGAGTCATGTCTACGGGAAAACTGCGTAGGTGTAACGGTCAAAGAGGCGTGTTGAGTTAAAGAATGATAAAAATACTTAGAAATCTAGGTTGATAGATCGAGATGTTAGAACTCCCGAAGGCTCCTGTGTATGTGCATCCTCTACCGTTAACTCCCAGTCTATACACAATTGAAGAATAAAAATATAACTTTATATTTTTAAATATACACTTGTTTCGTGTTCTTTGTCGTATCCAGTGACAGTATTATAGAAGGGGGGAATATATGGGGCGAAATAGACCTTCGAATCAACAAGCTCCCGCCAAGGGGGTACCAAAAACAAGCGAGTTCTCAGTCTTCTCACAAGTCAGACCCTCTGTTGGTCAACACATTCTTCGTCTAGCAGCTAAAAAAATCCGTCGTTGTAGTCGAAATAATCTTTAGCAGTTCAAAATCACATTTCCTTACTGAAAAGCGCTTCGTCATCGACTGCTCCTGCTGCTGCTGACTGCTGACTGCCCAGCGCTCGATTCACTTGTTATTTTATGGGCACATTAGCCAAACATCCGGGCATGTCAGTCAAACCTCGCGTCCTTCCAGTTCCTACATCGCATCTGTTTTCGCATGCGGGAGGACGCGGGTTTGATCCCAGCAGGCAAGACAAAGTCTTGCTCTTTTTCGTTCTCCGTCACACGAGTACTTACTTTTACACGTTCCTTCAACCAAAGATATGTCATCAATGGCCATGTACGCGTCAGAAGGTTTACCGATCACTCCCTCAATCACAATCTGTAAATAGAAGCATATTAAACATTGAAAAACATTAAATGAAAAATTATCGAGACTTGTTCAAAATGTGCTGTAGTTGTTAATAAAAAAGTGTCGAGAGAGTTGTTAAAAAAGTATTGAGAGTCCTGACCAAAAAAGTATCGAGATTTGGCACGTCATTATTCATTATTACAAGTTGTTCGACTGAGCACACGATTCGTTTAGATTTAAATTTTAGAATCAACAAAATTCAAAGATGTATTTGTATTATTTGGACTTTTTCGCACTGTTATCCACGTCTTCAATGTTATATACACAACGTTTCGACCGATGTGCCTTCCGGCTATCTCCAGGTGTTTCTCGTCGAACACGGTAACCTTCTTTTCGAACTCGGGAGCCTTCCTGTTGTAATCGGGAACCTTCACGGAACTTCGCAACTAACTCTATATTCAATCAACCGGGGTTTTTATTCCCTTAACTATGACAGTCTACCCCCAGTGGATTGAATAAAGGGTTATGTTCAAAGTCCCCCGAAGACTCCCAATTACGACATGAAGGCCCCCGATTACGAGAAGTTTCCCGAGTTTGACAAGAAACACTTAAAGAAGGCCGGAGGGTACATCGGCCAAAACCGTGTGTATATAACAATAAAGATGAGGACAACTGTCCAAAAATCCAGTTAATACAATTATCAAGCCTTATCTAAAAAATTCAGACAAATAGTATTTATTCAAAGATAAAGTCTCGTATAGATACATCTTTTACAATTGCTATAGTAAATAGCAGAGATCATACTGAATTTTTCAACTCACCCAGAAGTTTTTGTGACTTGGGTCAATTTGAAGTGAAGCATATTCCCACTGGCCAGTTTGAGGACCGACCAGTTTCCATTCAAGAGAGAGTGAAGATTTTGTGGAGATTAAAACGCGTAATTCACCAACATTTTTACCGGACATGCTGTACCAAAATTCCAAGCACTGTGTATTGACGGTTTCTTTGATTGTAGTACTGACGTAACGGGCTCGTTCACCTTCTCTTAAAGGCGGGTTTGATACAAGAATCATGTATGTTCCTTCGAAGGGAATAGAAAAAAATGAAATTAAATTAAATAATCACACAAGACTAACAAAATATATGGACTCCATTTTGACTGCGTATCTAGAATTCGAATTTCGTGAAATTTCATATAATATTACACAATTCTATTTTATGAGAAACTAACAGAGCTACCCGGTGTTGCCCGGGATTTACAAAGTTAAAAATAAATCTCTTATCTATACTTGTAGGGCCGGGTTAGCTCAGTCGGTAGAGTGTTCGGCTAGAAATCACAAAGTTCATAGTTCGATATCGACCCTCGCCAACTCAGCGTATGAGTAGCACAGGGATCTTTGCGGTAAAGCAAGGAGCTGACGGTAGGTATGGCGCGCCACCTCAGACACAAGAACAATCTCCTTAGTCTAGCGCTAGTGAAAAGGGGATAGACTCCCTAGCTGACTGGCTGATACCGACTTTAGGTCACCACGACGACGACGACGACGATGACGACTCTATACTTGTATATAGATGAATGAAAATTATTTTTCTATATATTTGTTTTATTATCTTTTATTCTTAATATATTCTTGTTTTTAAGTTGTTTATTTTTATTATTATTATTCTTTGTATTTTTCTTTTATTTGTTTTTTTTATTAGCATTTTATTGTTTTATTATATATTAATTTGTTTTATTTTTTAATTATTGTTAAACTAATTCTAAATATATTATTATATTTCTATTTTGCTTTTCTTATAGAAAATGAGGGGTAAAATGGTTTTGAATCCCCTCTCGGACAAAATAGGATATGTATTTTATTGAACTTGGATCTCCACCAATTTTACTTTATAAAAGGGCATGCGCTCGGTCTTTGTACAAACAAAGATACTGACAGACAGACAGACCGACACACACACACACACACACAAAATCTTTCTTTTATATTATGAGAAATTAACATCTATCTGGATTTTTGTGAATATAAAACATTACTACCCATCGCGAAAATTATGGAATTAGTGCACTTAGAGGATGTTCATCTTGCTTCTTATTTAGCAGTAAATAAACTAATAACAGATACGCCGCAAAACATTCATCTGATAATTAATAGCTGACCGCTCTAATAAATGCCTGCATTGCACTCAAATGAGTTCGTTTATTTTTCTTATTCATATTCCATACTGACCGTTTTGTTAAATCTTTAGCAAAAGAAAAAACAGTGTAGACGACTTGCCTTTTTCTGTACCAAAGGTGTGATCGGCATTTGGGCCGAGTGTTCCGGATGGCTGCTTTCCCGTACGAGTTAACCAATCAGTATCGTCATTTCTACTGTTT
Organism: Doryteuthis pealeii; assembly: GCA_023376005.1. Classification (NCBI taxonomy): domain Eukaryota; kingdom Metazoa; phylum Mollusca; class Cephalopoda; order Myopsida; family Loliginidae; genus Doryteuthis; species Doryteuthis pealeii. Next base: position 15,631,690 of record CM042141.1, read on the forward strand.
GACCATGCGCAAGGAGTGCTTTCAAAGGCGCAATCAACTGGAAAAAAAAGGTGTGAATAAATTATTATATTTCGAAACCCAGTATGAAAGACTTAGGGCCACCTAACAAGAAATATTGAATTGTTCCCCTTGATTGTAAAGGCACAGTTACTTCCCTTGACAGGTGCATTTTGGGAGTCACAGATTGAAAGGATAGATTTCGTCATGACACATGGTCTGACGCTACACAGTATTTTTTAGTCACACACAAAGTTGATGTTGTTTGTTTGTTTATTGATTTTAACGGCATATCAACCCGTTTGGGGTTATGTCATGCCTAACGGTTAGAAAGTGATACATATCATGTATTTATATTTATACTTTTTAGTAATTGGTTTTAACAATGTGTTAGCATTATTGGGAATTATGTTGTATGGTATTGATTAGTTTCATGTCTATATTCTATGGTATAATTTTATTTCTCTCAAAAAAGAGAGAATATCCTCCATGTTGACATTTTCAAACAGATCTTTCATATTGTTTGCTTTAAAATAACGTTTTCTGATGTGAGCAAAAAACCTGCATTTCATGAATAAGTGTTTAACTGTCAATGGTGTTTGACATGTTCCACATTGTGGTTGTTGTTCTTGTTTGAGTATATTGGAGTGCGTTAGTCTTGTATGACCAATGCGTAATCGGGACACAATGACTTGTTCCTTTCTAGACTTCCTTAAAGTTGGTCTCCAGCCTCCCAAAGTGGGTTTGATTAGGAAAAGTTTATTGTGGACGTTTTTATTCCAGTGTTGTTGCCATTTTGTATGAAGGAATCTATTAATTTTAGGGTTCAAATCAGTATATGGTATCTTGAAATTGTCGGGGACCAGATCTAGAGCCGATTTACCTGCGGAGTCAGCTCTTTCATTCCCCCTCACTCCTATATGGCTTGGGATCCAGCATATCATAATCTCCTTAGAGTTAGACATCAGGTTTTAGTAACTGTTTGGGTAGATGCTTTTCTCTACCCTGCGTTAAATAAAGTCTTTATTTTAAGCCAACACTCGTGTCTGCTTTTTTATTTAGTGTTTACAATTTATTTGTACGTAAAAACGTAACAAAAAAGGGCGGCGTAGGATTCTTTTCGACACACGTAAAACATAACAGAAACTTTTACGGATTGTAAATATTTCAATTTGTATATGGCCTGGCCGAAGACTTGACTAAGTTATGTAAATATCAACAACTATAATATAACTTTAACGTCAGTAGGATGGATAAAGGCCGCATCCCCAAAGACCTAGTATATGGCGAATTAGTAGAAGGCAACCGATCAATAAGGAGACCACGCCTGTGCTTTAAAGACGTCTGCAAGAAGGACATGAAGGCCTGCCACATCAACACTAACACATGGGAGGCTGGTGCAGAAAACTGAGCGGCCTTGCGCCTCCTCCTCAAACAAGGGATGAAAAAGTGAAAAAGAGAGGAAAGAAGCCGCCACAGAAAAGAGAGCCAGAAGGAAGGAGAGACAACAACAACTCAAGCAAGCATCACTGTTTGTTTGTAGTCACTGCCTCAGAGATTACCATTCAAACATCGGCCAGTTTAGCCTCTCACGCAGATGCAGTTAAAAATTGTGGACACTACGCCATCGCCTTTAGTAAACGGGTGGAAGCCAACAACAATAACATAACTATGATTAAAGGACATTGGATTGAGAATTTTTCGTATATAAGGTGTGTGCTAGATCCTCGCCCATACTTATAGACTAGGCGAGATCATGTGATCTATTCCTTGGCCAATCACTGGCAGTACTCTGAGGTTGATAAAATACTTAACCCACCCTACTAGTCATAATTACTGCAAGGTTCACAGACTACGGACATAGGATTAAATCACTGGACCTTTACCAATACGCAGGATATGACTTATACGCTTACCAAAGGATCACCAAAGGATTCCACAACATAGGATTTTCTTTAAGCCCTTTTCAACTGGCCAAGGATGGCACTTAAAAACTTTACACATTGGCTTTGAGTACTTGAAATACATGAAACCATATAATTGTGTGGAAGTTGTTAGTAGTATTCCTGTTTAAGGAATACTTGAAACCATATACCAGTGCCCATAATTATCAAATATTACTATTATCATTATTTGCTGTCCATCGTATCCGATGATGACACCACGCAAATTCGTTTCCTACAATATGTTCGGTCACTGGTTGCGTCTTGCCAACTGCCTATGGGGATGTTAATATCAAATACACGGTCTCCTCAGGTCTCCAGGACTCTTCTGAGTATTCTGGCAGATTGCAGCAGTGATTTCCAGATTTTCCAAACCCTTTTCCAATCCTTTTGAGACCGTTCCAAGTGCACCAACTACAATTGGTATCACTTTGACTTTCCTATTCCATAACTTTTTCAGTTCTCTAGCAAGATCCAGGTATTTGTCCATTTTTTCATTTTCCTTTAACTTCACCCTGTGATATGCTGGAACTGCAAATCCACCAGTTGACAAGTTCTTTCTCTTTTGTTAATTAACACTAGGTCTGGTCTCCTTGCTAGGATAGGGTGATCCGTCTTTATCTCAAAGTCCCAGAGAATTTTATACGTTTCGTTCTCAAGAACAGATTCTGGATTATGCATATACCATTTTGTTGTATGGTCAAAATTTAATTTTTTGCCTAATTCCCAGTGGATCACCTTTCCGATCCAGTCGTGTCTAGTTTTCTACTCCCGTTGTGCTAGTTTGCTACATTCGCAGAGTAGATAGTTTACAGTCT
>CM042141.1:15641947-15684447 GCA_023376005.1 Doryteuthis pealeii
ATATATAGATAGATAGATAGATATGAACAGAATAATAGATAGATAGATAGATAGATAGATAGATATGAACAGATAGATAGATAGTTTGATAGATATGAACAGACTGATAGATAGATAGATAGATAGATAGATAGATATGAATACACCTATTTAGATGGTAACAGACTAAGATAGATAGGTAGATAGATAGATAGATATGAACAGAATTAAATAGATAGATATATAGATAGATAGATATGAACAGATAGATAGATGGTTTGATAGATATGAACAGACTGATAGATAGATAGATAGATAGATAGATATGAACTGAATTAAACAGATAGATAGATAGATAGATAGATATGAATACACCTATTTAGATGGTAACAGACTAAGATATATATATATATATATATATATATATATATATATATATTATAGATAGATAGATAGATAGATATGAACAGAATTAAATAGATAGATAGATAGATATGAACAGATAGATAGATAGTTGATAGATATGAACAGACTGATAGATAGATAGATAGATAGATAGATAGATAGATGAACTGAATTAAATAGATATAGATAGAAAGATAGATAAATAGATTAGTATTCCTTATCTTAATATCTATTTCACGCACTCATGTATAAGATGCACCCTTGACTTTATATACAAAATTCTGGAAAAAATATTCTCGTGACTTTTTAGAATTTGTAACAGTTAAATTTAACTTAAATTTAGCATTTGTTCAACTTTTAATCGGTCCTACTGACTAAAAATAAGAATTTATATAGTTCTTTATATGTTCTTAAAACACAATTTACACAGAATTTAAGGTAAATACGCGGACCTATACATATAAAAATCCAACAAGCTTGCGGCGAATATAAGCGCACATTAGGTGAAACATAATTATAAACAAACACACGTTACTGTTGATATTTCTCAGTAGCAGCGTAAAACACATTAGTTTAGACTCTCTATTAATAATGGAGATTCGCTTCCGGTTTTTTCTGTAACAAAAACTACGTCACTGCTTACGTCACATTACTCAAAATCGTCATAACATAGAATAAATACACTCAAAATTTGAACATGCAACATTAAACAGTCCTCATTGTTTTTTTAAAACAAGTTTTAATAAATACATAACTGGTATTATATATCTATATAAGTTTGTTTTATTTTAATACATATTTAAAGTTTACATTTCAAATTGTTTTATTTTTTAATCCTTTAATGAATTTGATGATTTTACTTACTTAGGGTACAAACTCGCTGACATAGAATTTTTTACTCCCACCCTCAGGCAATATGTTTCAAAAATCTATTTTTACATCGCCCGGAGGGTGTTTTCTATTTTGTAGTAGTTCATATAATTCTATTATTATTGGGATCTTAGAAAACACTATTATTTTGCTAGGCTGCATTAAATAATCATAGCCAGTGAGGTGGACTATTGTCGTTATCAACCGGGCAGCAAGGGAATCTATTTCCTTTTCCCTAACTCTAGATCAAAGAAATTGATTTAGCGTCTGAGGTGGAGCGCCACACCTACAATCAGCTCTCCACTCTATTGCTCAGATCTGAGCAGTGCTACTCATACGGTGAGTTGGCGAGGGGCAGTATCAAAACAGGAACCTTGTTGTTCATCAGCGGATGCTCTACAGACTAAACTGGTCCAAAATTATTTCTCAGGCAATATGTTTAAAAAATCTATTTTTACATCACCCGGGGGGTGTTTTTTATTTTGCTAGTATATATAATTTACTTTCGGTCATTCTGAATATGGTGAGGCATTATCTCACTCCGTCTCAACACATTTCTAAAATATACATCGCATGCTACTAATGCTAATTTCATTAAAAAAGCCTAGCAAAATTACAGGAACTAACAAAATAAAAAGACATCCTCCGGGCGATGTAAAATAATTTTTTGAAAGATATTGCCTGAAGGGATGAGAGCTGAAAATTCAATGTCATAGAGTGTGTACCATACGTATGTAAAATCGTCAAATTTATTAAAGGAGTAAAAAAAAAAAAAAAGAAAGAAAGAATGAAAGACAATTTGAAATGGAAACAGTTCCGATTACTTTGAATATTATATTAGAATAAAACAATCTATATATAAATATATAACGCCGGGCATCTATTTATTGAAACAATGAGGATTGTCTAACGTTGAATGCTCACATTTTGAGTATATTTATTCTATGTTATGACGTTGTATTATGTGTTGGATAATGTGACGTAAGCAGTGACGTAATGTTTGTTACAGACAAAAACCGGAAGCGAACCGGAAGCGAATCTCCATTATTAATAGCAGAGATATAGTTTGGCTGTATAGGAGTAATGAGTAATCGAATCAAAGTTATGGCTAATTTGTAAATAACGAAACTATTTCGGTTCCTCAATTTTTTGAAACCGATTCTTGACATGTTATTTACATATTGCAGTTATTATATTATTGCTTCAATGAATATGTGATAACATCTCATAATGGGCATAGGTTTTTTCTTTCTTTTACTTTTTGTTTGAAAACTAATGAAAAGTTTAGTAACACTCACCTTCTACCAAACATTCCCCTTCGGTCATTTCTATGTCGTCAATGGCAATGTCTCCTAATTCTCCGCCAAAGACGGCTTCAAATATCACCTGAAAACAGAGAACACAGTGTTTTATAAATAATAATCAAACATCATCATGTTAAGTATCTGGCCGCCATCCCTGGCCAGCCGCAAAGAACTTAAAGTAAATAAGTAAGTAAGTCCCGAGCTACAGAATCTTTTGGTAAGTGAATAAGTCCCGTGACACAGAATCCCTTGGTAAGTCAATAAATCCTGTGGCATAGAATCCTTTTGGTAAGTCAATAAGTCCTGTGGCATAGAATCCTTTTGGTCCGTCGTCCAAGAAGATCCAAGTAGTAATGTTAGTATGGCCAGAAAAGGCCAGTATAAATAATAATAACAGCAGCAGAGCACTGTCAGTGATTGGACAATAGGTTGCCTTCCCAGGTCACGTGCTTATCGGCGATTCTATAAGTAGAAGTGAACATCTGGTACACGCCTTATATCCAACAAATTCCAACAATCATCATCATCTTCATCAACATCTTCATGTCGCGCAATTAGCACAGATATACATGACAATCTCTCGCCAACCTTCTCAATCACTCATTGTCCCGCGGGAGGTCATCGGCGCAGTATCCGGTATCCGCGCAAAGATGGACAATGTAGGTCCTTGTTGGACGGCTTACATTGGCATATCCATGTGGTGGTTTCCAAAGGAGAACGTCGTTTATGAGTATGTCCTTGCTTCTCCATCAGTGTCCAGCATGTCTTGTTCGTCTCACTCGGATGGTTTGTGAGATAGAGGGCAAGTGGCCGTGCAGCTGGTTCCTTGTCAGTCGTTGTTTCCACGACTTGTTCAAAATCACACGTAACTCGCTGACAAGTTAAAGCGACGATTCTTCCAAGCTATAGTTGTATCAGTGCTGCTGTATAGCTGCACCACTTGGACCCTAACGAGGCGCCTGGAGAATTCGCTAGATGAGAGCTGCACAAGAATACTACGTGCGAATAATCAAATAATATAATATATTCTTGTTAAAGGGCCGAGTTATCTCAGTAGGTAGAGGGTTTGGTTAGGAACCACAAGGTTCCTAGTTCGATACCGGCCCTCGCCAACTCATCATATGAGTAGCACAGGGATCTGCGCGATAAAGTAAGGAGCTGATGGTAGATGTGGCGCTCCACCTCAGACGCCAAAAAAATCTCCTTGGTCTAGCGCTAGTGAAAAGGGGATAGACTCCCTCGCTGATTGGCTTATTCCAACTTTAGGCCACCCCGACGACTTTACTTTTTATATCTTTAATTATGCATACTTTCATTATGCTATAATTTTAGTTATATCTCACATATATACACGCCCTGTCGGATGGGGCGTTAGAATGCACCGGCTGCACCTCTGCAGAGGGGTAAGATTCCCCTAGTGGGGCCACCTGTTGGCCGTGGGTGGCGACCCGTGATGCTTAAGGGTGGAGTCTTGGTGGATGAGCAGTACATGACCTGCAACACTCCACTTAGAACCTTACTTAGGCTAGACGGCGGTCGGAAAGGCCCCCTCCGATCAATCAGCTCGTCACGTCAAGCCCTAGCACCTATATGATTGACCCAGCCGTATTGCTCTTATAGCAAGCCCCAACCTTTTTTATCATATGGGTGCTAGAAGTCGGTGGCTGAAGGTCTAAATGTCCTGGGAATGACGTTAAACTCTATCTGATGGTGAGGTTCCAGTTTTGGAGGTTTGGGGAATGTGGAACACCCCTTCATCACCATTGCTCCCTGGTCTACTATGACCCGAAGTGGTAGTACCTGTTAGGGTCACATCTATGGGTTAAATAGAAAGATGTATTTATAAAAAAATTGTATTATCCATTAAGAATTTATTTATTTCAAAACTTTATCGGCATTAAATATCCCACTGAGGTTGATATGCCGTAAAACCACCAAACCAAACCAAACCAAACCACTTATATACTTAATTATATTTTAACTACATTTCAATTATATTCTTAGTCATATTTTTTATATGCTTATATATATATATATATATATATATTATATATATATATATATATATATAAACATATTTTTAGCTAAAATTTTCTCACATTCCTACTTATTTTCTCAGATATATTTTTGTTATATTTTATTCTCAATTATATTTTTAGTTATATTTTTGTCATATTCATAGTTTCCAAAATGGACATGAAGACATTCCACACCAACACATGGGAGGCTTGTGCAAACGACCGTGCGACCTGGCGTCTCCTCGTCAAACAAGTAACCAGAAGGAGTGAAAAAGAGAGGAAAGTAGCCACCGCCGCAGAAAAGAGAGCCAAAAGGAAGGAGAGACAACAGCAACTCCAGCAAGCAGCACTGTTTGTTTGCAGTCACTGCAGCAGAGATTGCCATTCAAAAATTGGTCTGTTCAGCCACTCACGCAGTTGCGGGATTGTTAAAAAGTGGACACTACGCCATCGTATTTAGTAGACGGACAGATGCCAACAACAACAACAACATAGTTACATTTTTAGCGATATATTTTTGTTGATTTTTGTTATAGTCTTAGTTATATTCTTACATATATTCTTAATTACAAATTTACGTTGAACATTTAAGCGACGCAAGACCATTTGGAATGATTCATTTTTAAAATTGGGTGAAATTAAATGGGAGCAATAAGAAATCTGTGATTAAGCGACACCAGATAATCTGTATTCACATATTTGCATTGGATCTTGGACAATTTGGACAGTGTCATTTTTAACCAGAGATGAGCAGGATGATAACGGAAGGAATACAAGCGTATTATTCATCATTATATTGTCACTTACCTGACTTGCATTTTCAATGGAGACTTCTTCATATAACCATTCGGGTCCATGTTCAAACGATTTGGCCCATATTTCAGTTGCGGACGAAAAGTTGACTGAATGAACAGACAGTGTTGCCACTTGTTTTCCATGCATCAAATAAAAGAAAGACAAACAGTATTTTTTCTTTACGTCCAAATTGGGCCGACTGAAAATGTACGCTTTTGCATTTCGCTGATAATCGGTCAGGTTTAAATGAAGGTAAAAGCCATCTGGAAAATATACAAAATATACAAATCATATTTTATACGTCTTAAATCTATTTTTTTAAATCTAGAAATTTACTATTTTTGAATTACTATTGTATGGCTGCACCACTTTGACTCTAACGAAACGCTTTGCAAAAAGGCGAACTACACAAGAATACTGCATACGAAATCTCATCAGCGATGTCCTCTAATGGACTCCTACACATGGACACACCAGTCTTGGCTGTCCAGGAAACATTTACATTCATCAGCGAACTACACTGGTATACTGCATACAGTATCCACGAAAAGACCAATTGTACGGCCATTTACCTCCCATCTCGCAAAATATCAAAGAAAGACAGACAAGAAATTCTGGACACTTCTGGTGGAGTTAGGACAAACTCATAAGCTAGGTTCTCCTATGGACTCCTACTCATGGACATATCAGTGTAGGCCAACCAGCAAGAATTTACATTCATTGACTATGTACTGAGAGTAGAGAATATTTACTCTTCTATTTCTTAATCGCCTCCTTATATATATTAAAAAAAAATCTTTATCGTCAAGTCAACAAATTAATAAATGGCTTTAAATAGTCTAATAAACAACAAATTATTACAGTCTAGAATATCTTACCAGAACAAATTTGTATAGCCCATACAATAGAACGATCGTAATTCTAAAAGTAAGCTTAACACATTTCAATTCGTTATGCTGTTTTATCAATACACACTCTAACAGATTTGATTTATATATAAAGATATTTAAAAATCAAAATATACATAGAAATAGAATTGCAATTCTACTTATAAATGTCTAGCATTAGTAAATCTTAAAAGCAAACAAATCAATACACCAGGGTTTTCCCCCTCCTCTACCCAGGTGACACTGGGTAGCTACTTCTAGTTGGAAATAAAAGAAACTCACCTGGATTTGTGCGGTCATCTGTTGGGCCCGTGTCTAAATGGGAAGCTTTTCCTTGACCTTTGATCCATCCAGTTGACCAATACCATTGGCTTGTGTCGTTTTCAAAATTACATTTCAGTTGACATTGAACCACTACAAAGATAAATTATTATTATTATTATTATTATTATTATTATTATTATTATTATCGAGTTTTCACACATGCCGTAGCTGGTGTTTCACTGGAGGCTCAGTGACAGAAAGTCTCCTCAGGTCTCCAGAACTCTTCTTATTCTAGCTGATCTCAACAATACTGCCTCCATTCTTCCTTTGATTTCCAGTTAATCCAGACTCTTTTCCAGACAGCTGGGGACCGTTCTTAGGGCACCAATTACAACTGCCATGACCTTCACCTTCATGTTCCACAGTTTTCTTAGTTCTCTGGCAAGGTCTAAGTATTTGGTATCTTTTCGCTTCCTTTCACTTTCACTCGGTGATCGGCCGGGATGGCAAATCCACGAGATGACAAGTTCTTTTCTTCTTGTTAATCAACACTAGGTCTGGTCTCCTGTCCGGGATTAGGTGATCCGTCTGTATTTCAAAGTCCCAGAGAATTGTGTGTCTCCTTCTCCAGGACAGATTCTGGTATTATTATTATTATTATTATTAATAGCAAAAAACAAAAAAAAAACAACAAAAAACGCACTCTGGGCTGCGTAAAAATTGACTTTTGAAAGATATTGTCTGAGGGAGGGGAAGAGTAAAAAATTCAATGTCAGAGGTTTTGTATCATAAGTAAGTAAAATCATTAGATTTATTAAAGGAGTAAAAAAAAAAAATCATAAAACAATTTGAAGTGGAACCTTAGTTTTGTCCCCTCAAATAAAATGTTGCATGCATCTTTTAATTATTAATTAAATAATTATTTTGAATATATAACACATAAATTTTACATAAGATTGATGCTATTTATATTTATTTGTAAACTTTTCAGTTAACTTCTTGATACTGAAAAAAAAATGACTATTTTTTTGTTTATAAATAATTTTCACGTAATACTCTATACGTTAGATAACTTTAAATATATATAAAATAAAACAGAGTATATATATAAATTTATAATACCGGGCATGTATTTATTAAACCTTGTTTTAAAAATTCACGAGGACCGTCTAAGGGTGCATGCTCAAATTTTTAGTTTATATAATACAAAGTTGTTCTTTATTCTATGTACTACAGATTTTGGGCAATGTTACATAAGCAGTGACGTACTTTCAGTTACAGACAATTTGAGACTGAATCTTTATTATCAATAGGTTCTCTACACAATTCATGATACAATTTTATAATTAATACATTTTCCTTTGCATTGCACCAAAAATATATTTTTTAAGTTTTGTCAAACTTAATGAAATAATATTTGTCTGAAAATTTTCAAAAATTCAAGCTTATCTTTAAAATAGACAAATATCTGTAATATTTAGATTATTCGGACTGTTGTTCTCATATTTATTTTCACGTATACAGCGTTTCGGGTGATGTGCTTTCCGGCTTTTCTTCAGGTGTTTCTCGTCGAACTCGGGAACATTCTTGTCGAACTCGGTCATGGTTAACGGAATGGGAAACAATCTACCACAATGAAGGCTCGATACCGACATGAAGGCTCCCGAGTTAAAAAAGGTTTGAGTTCGACAAGGAGCACCCGAAGAAAGCCAGAGGACACATCGGCTGAAACGTTGTGTATATAACAATAAAGATGAGGACAACAATCCGAAAAATCGAAGTACTGAAAATTAATTAAATTTCTATCTGTTTCACTCTCCGATTCTCCATCTTTCTTTCTTTCTTTCTTTTCTTCTTTCTTTATTTCTTTATTTGTTTGCTTATTCATTTATCTAACTATCTCAGTGTTTATATGATACAAGGGTAAACCGTTGAAAGTGTTATGATCTATCTTAATAATCCGAAGTATACTTTGAAGCAGCACAAAAAAAGCCGATGTACAAACACTTGGAGCCTATCACATAAACCATCGAAGTAAGAAGAAGAAAAAACATACTGGACACCACTAGAGAAGCCAGAACTGTTGTCGCCATCTTTATTATAATACACACAGCGTTCCAACATGACTAGGGAAGCTTCTTGTCGAACCTGATCATGATTAACAGAATAAGAACGATTTATCCCAATGAAGGCTCCCGATTCAGACATGAAAGCTTCTGTGTTCAAGAAGGTCCTGAATTCGACGAAGAACACATGAAGAGGGTCAGAGATCACATCGGGCGAAACGTTATGTATATGATTATAATGCTTTGACGGGCCAGGGATTCAATTTATGGAACGATGCTCCGGCTCAGTATATCAGTCGTTCTATCGGAATGTGTAGTGATGCGGGTAAACAAAAACCCTTCGAAACAGTCCGTTCCAACTCCCGTTCTTATGTTGTTTGTTGATTTACAGAAAGGCTGAAAAAGAGCTGGTTTCGTTCCTTTTACCAACTCGGCTGAAATATAATCAAATTAACAAAAGTTGTCAACGGGGTCAATCCAACAAAACAAACAGGAAAGTTGACCAGAACTGCTCACTGTATTATATTTCTATAGTATTTCTATCAAATAAAAGTAATTTGCATACAATTATACGAATATTTGTTGTTTTTTAAGCAATTGTATTTTTGTATACAGTTATAGCTTCATGTACGTATTCTTAATAGAAATCATTTGCTCTCAGTTATATGGTTTCAGATATTCTTATCTATAAAGATACTTTTAAAACAGGCATATTTCAAACATAGATTGCGTCCTAAGAGGCACAAACTTTGAGTCAGAATGAGAGTAATGGCAACAACGGGTGACTTCCCCCTCCTCGAAGCTTCACAACAGTAAAAATGTCTAATATTATTTCAGTATCAAACTCTATTTTACCAATGTGATAATAATATATTGACATTTCCTTTACACCAGTTAATGTCTGGATTGCTTTTATAATATTTTGCAGGGGTAGAGTCTCGATTTATAGAACAATGCCCCGGTTCAGTATATCAGTCGTTCTATCGGAATGTATGGTGATGCGGGTAAAGAAAAACCCTTCGGAACTGTCCATTCAAACTCCCGTTCTTATGTTGTTTGTTAATTTACAGGAAGGCTGAAAAAGAGCTGGTTTCGTTCCTTTTACCAACTCGGCTGAAATATGATCAAATTACCAAAATCTGTCAACGGGGTCAAACAAAACAAACAGGAACGCCTTCTGATGATTATGTACAAAATATATACATTTATTGTCATATAATGATTAAGATTTTTTGTATTATGTCAGAAGAGCGAGGTAATTTCTGTGTCAGTTGACTGGCGATCTACAGCTTTGGTTAACTTATCAATTTGGTATCGAGTGGCAAGATGATAATAAAGATGTGGATAAAAATGTTGTTATTGCGTAATTAATTGCGCATGTAGATAAAAACTAATATCAACAGTCAATATGTTTTTCCTGTAGAAGATTAGAGATGCATATCTGATAGATATTTATTTTAAATGTCCGATACTGTACATTATCAATGGAAACACTGTATGTCCACAAATATATAAGTTTTTTTAAACATCAATAAATCATCATTACAATTCTGTTTTCGATTTTTCCTTTTTTTCATTCTCACGTCATTTTCAGCATACTGTTGGATTTATTTCCAGTTATCATTCACCTCTCTCTCTCTCTCTTCTCTCTCTCTCTCTCACTATATATATATATATATATATATATATATATATATATATATATATATATATATATATATATAAAGATAGATTGATAGATAGATAAAGGATATGAAAACACAATATGCTGTTAAAATGAAAACATTTTATATCATATTCATAGCTAATATTGAACAATATTTCGATTTATAAAAATCATCTTCAGAATTTTATAAATTGAAATATTGTTCAATATTAGCTATGAATATGATATAAAATGTTTTCACGTTAACAGCATATTGTATTGTTTTCATATCCTTTTATCTATACTTATACCGTCGGATTCATTTCCTTTCTCTTAACTTATATATATAGAGAGATAGATAGAGAGAGAGAGAGAGAGAGAGAGAGAGAGAGAGAGAGAGAGAGAGAGAGAGAGAGAGAGGATTACAAAAAATTCTCCTGTGGACAACTATAAACGAACACATAAGTGTTGGCCCGCCAGCAAAAACTTATATTATTGATAAGCTTTACATGGACACTAGGTGCCATGCTGAGGACTTACCAGGAACGATGACCGATAGGGACAGGTGGTCAGAGAGTGTCATGGAAATCCTTGCTGTCAACATGACTTGATTATATGTATATATATATATATATATATATATATATATATATGTGTGTGTGTGTGTGTGTGTGTGTGTGTGTGTGTGTGTGGTTTGCGATATAATGCTAATTGGTCTGATGGTCGCATAAGCGAGAAACTAACAGTCAATAAGCGATGTTCATTCTGTAACTATATATTTTAACACACACACACACACACACACACACACACACACACAACATCTATTATTATACTAAAGCTGAGATTATCACCTTTTAATGTCTAAAGGCTTTTTTCCTGGTTAGTTTAACGACAGGAAAGTTATACTAAATTATTCCTTAGTTTTAGGATTACGTAATGTTTGAAAAAATTCATTTTAATTAGTCGTAATTTGCAATTAAGTCACAAACTGACAATCCCTGTAATAACTTCTGTATATCACTCTTTTCCCTTCTATGTCTCTCTTGATTACACCCTCTCTTGATTACACTCTCCTTAAATGTGTTACTTTATCTAGAGAATAAAAGAAAGAGAGATTAAGAGAGATTATGACATTTAACAACTGACTTGATTCACAACAGTTTGTAATGAAATTCCCTGATCCATTTCAATTTAAATTAGGTCAACCGAATTCGTTTAAAAATCCGTGTTTTTTTTTCGATACAATTTGGAAAAATAATTTACCAAAAATTAGGGAAATATCTGATTTTATTGAAATTTTCTGTGTTGATTTATCAATGAATGCATTTTATAATGCATCAGTTATTTTATTTCAAGACTTTCTAATTTTTTCCAGGTCCATTAACTTTGATCCCCTTGTTTTTGGGCGCAAAATATCGGTGTTTTATATATGTGATTGATACTTATTTTTGTATAAATAAAAAGACAAAAGACCGAAGGTCTGAATAAAAGAAAAAAAAGTTTTTTTTTAAGAATCTTCTCAGATAGTATGTAAGTACCGAAAATCGTAAAAATTAAATTAAAAACAAAAAAAAAAAAATAATTTTTGGAATTTTCTTTTACTCATTTCGATAATTATTTAATTGGCTATTATTCTATAAATGAAAAAAAATACATCAATATTTCTTGCGTTTACAGGGGGGGGGGGAGGGTTCTAAATTTCTAATACAGTTTTCGACCAAAAAAATATGGGTGATTGATACTAAAGTAAAAATATTTTTTTTATAATCTAATAATATAACATTTTAAACTTTTAGACTTAGACAAAAATTTGAGCTTAAATAGTCAATTAAATTTTTCTTAATTGGTCTTTAAATGAATAGCAGACGACATTTTGGCAGAACTTATTCTTTTCCTAGTCCCAATTATCTAGCGAGAGCTTAATGGGTGACCCAACGGGTCACGTTTTTTCTAGTATATATATATATATATATATATATATATATATATATATATATGTGTGTGTGTGTGTGTGTGTGTGTGTGTGTGTGTTAGGGTAGCCTGTAATTCAATAGCGCTTGGTAACTGACAGTTTCTCACCTATGCGATTTTCAAACCAAGTGGCTGTATTTCATTTAGTTTTCCCTTATATACTGTAGTGTATTTCTTTGTGGGAGGAGGAGAAGAGGAGACTCGTTTTATGGTTCTGTTGCAAGCTGGCTTCTTTGTGTGGGATTTTTTGGAGTGAATTTTCTGGTCTGCTGCTTTTTGTTTCACTTCTTTTTTATTTGTTCTTTTATTTTATTTGATCCTTTTTATTTGGTTGGGCCTTCTGGTCTGTCTTTTTTCTGTTGACTTTGTTGTTTTTACATTTGTTTTGCTTTTTTTCATGTAGTATTAGTTATCATTGTTGTATTTATTTTTATTGTTTTTTTATTGCATTTTTGTTTTTATTGTTTTTAATTAACTTTCTATGCATTTATTTATGTAATTCTTAATTATTCATTGTTTATAAGTTTTGGGGGATTTAGTTTAGTCTTTGGGGGTCTGTAGTTTTTGGCCGGTTTAGTAAGTATTTATTTTCGTGTCTACAAATTGATATGAGTTCTAATCGTTTTTTGGTCGGTTTAGTAAGTATTTATTTTCGTGTCTACAAATTGATATGAGTTCTGATCGTTTTTTGGTCGGTTTAGTAAGTATTTATTTTCATGTCTACAAATTGATATGAGTTCTGATCGTTTTTTGGCCGGTTTAGTAAGTATTTATTTTCGTGTCTACAAATTGATATGAGTTTTGATCGTTTTTTGGCCGGTTTAGTAAGTATTTATTTTCATGTCTACAAATTGATATGAGTTCTGATCGTATTTGGGCCGGTTTAGTAAGTATTTATTTTCATGTCTACAAATTGATATGAGTTCTGATCGTTTTTTGGTCGGTTTAGTAAGTATTTATTTTCATGTCTACAAATTGATATGAGTTCTGATTGTTTGTTGAATAGTTTGTTTTTCGCGGGGAAGGTTATTATTGCTAATTTTTCTTATAGTTTTCATCAATGTTTGCTGAGTCTGATTAGGTTATTATATGCTGGTGCTATTTGCCTTATTTTCCAGGTTATTTCTTGGGTATTTTTGCTTGGATTTTTGGTTTCCCAAATGTGTTTGGATAGTGTTGTGCTGTGTTCGTATGTATTTAAAAAATTGTTTTATGATGTCTTGTGTGTCTAACTTCTTTCTTTCCATGTGCCTTCAACACAACAATATATATTTTTCTGTGTTTTGTTTAGATCTAATAGTGGCTTTCATTTGAGGGTCATTCTGTCTACGTTAGTTGGGAGACAGTCTTCGTTTAAAGGAACTTCGGGTTTATTTTTGCGACAAAAATAAACACAGCCACTTGGTTTGAAAATCCAGTTACCAAATGGCATTGACTTCATGTCCATTCTGCACTAACTTAGATATACATGCTCTATCAACGGTATTGAACACTATTTACTCAAGAATATAGCTCAATATATATATATATATATATATATATATATATATATATATATATATATATCAACCCCTCCGCGCGAGCAGGATATGATACAAGGTCAATTTCTTAAGCGGAGTTCAACAGGTTTGAATTCAGAGTTTTCCTTCTCCTATACCGGTTGCCTAACCAAGGTTTAAGAGCCCAGTCTGCCCTACTCTATATCCATAGCTGGAGAGAGTAGGATTCATACCTTTCCCAAGGATATTAGCGCTAAGTGAAATGCAATTACCACATCCATATATATATATATATATATATATATATATATATATATATATATATATATATATATATATATATATATGATAGTGATGAGACGATTGTGTATTAAGTGAATGTAGAACAACGAGAATACAATTTTGTTAGGAAATGTATGTCTAAAATGGTTGTGTGAAAGGGATTTTATGATTTCTGAGTACAAGTGTTGCTAAATAAGGGTATATATTAAAAGTCTTGTCTTTGGGGAATGGTTTGATGTGTAGGAATAACGCAAGATTCCATAATTCTACGTAGTGTTCTATTGTGTATGTGGGTTAATATTTTGGTACCTTTAAAATCAAAGGTATCGTTAGTGTCTATAATATGTTTAGCTAGGGCGTTGTTTAGAAACATGTGTGCGTGCGTGCGTGTGTGTGTGTGTGTGTGTGTGTGTGTGTATGTGTGTGTGTGTGATGCTCTCATCAATCCACTGGGAATTGATCAAAAAACTAAATTTTGACAATACAAGAAAATGCAGAAACCAGAATCTGTTCTTGACAATAGAACGCATCTGATCCAAGCGGGGAATCTTCTGATCTGAGAAGAAAAAAAAGAAGAAATCTGTTCGGTTGGAGGGGATACTTCAGTTTGTTGAAATGCTTTGGGGTTCCTTCATCACCTGTAATAAACATTGTCCGTTTCGCATTTTGTATAAGAAATAGCTTTTCTTCTTCATACACTATTTCCTGATAAGAAACCCGGAAACTCCCATGTTTCTGTCCATGGAACTGATTGACTTGTTGGGATAGTTTTCAATCATCGTCTGGATTTCAAATTCTGTTCTTATCAGAGCGACTATAGTGAGGTTTCGGAACTGCTGTACCTTCGTACATTGGACTCATTCAACTTTTTGAATCACCTGAACTGTATTTAATTTGATACACAGATAAAAATGAAACAAATGGAATAAAGAACTGCAAATAATATGTTAGGTACATCGTCGTGGTGAAATGGTTAGCGGGTTAGTCTCGCAGATCAATCATAACGGATACTGACTCAGATTCTGACTATGTACTGTGGAACTTTGAGATACAAAGGGGTCACCTTATCCTAGTCAGAAGACCAGACATAGTATTGATTAAAAAGTAAAAGAGAACTTGTCAACTGGTAGATTTTGCAGTCCCAGCAGATCACAGGGTGGAGATAAAAGAAAACGAAAAAATGGATAAATAACTGGACCATGCTAGAGAATTAAAGAACGGTAGAATATGAGAGTGAAAGTGATACAATTTGTAACTGGTCCCGAAGAGTTTTGAAAACAGACTAGTGGAATTGGAAATCGGAGGAAGAATTGAGACTATCCAGACAATAGCATTGTTAAATAGAATACTCAGAAGAGTCCTGGGAACCCGAGGAGACTTGTTGTCACTCAGACTCCAGTAAAAGACCATCAATTTCCGCTGGTGTGAAAAAACTCATAAGAACTGAAACATTAATGATAATAAATTAATCATTTAAAAGAAAAAAACAAACTTTTTCAACAGTTATAACGGCCTTGTAATGTAGGTCATGCCAAAATTCCGGTACGCCAGCACTTCCTTTTCCGAACTTTTCTTAAAGAAATTAGAATCGTAGATTGCTGCTTTTTTCCTTAAGAACAAAATCTCGGACTAGATATAAAAAAATTGTCTTGAATTTTTAATGACAAAAAATGAAATAAATCACGTTAAAAGGAACATATATACAGAGAGAGAGAAAAAAAACAGCAAAAATATCCCATTTTGACAGGTAAAAAAAAGTAAAAAGTAAAGTCGTCGGGGTGGCTTATTGTCGGTATCAGCCAGACAGCGAGGGAGTCTATCCCCTTTTCACTAGCACTAGACAAAGGAGATTGGAGTGCCACACCTACCATCAACTCCTCACTTTACCGCACAGATCCCTGTGCTACTCATACGCTGAGTTAGCGAAGGCCGGTATCGAACCCGAAACCTTGTGGTTCCTAAGCAGACGCTCCGCCGACTGAGAACTCTCACGTTTTAAAGACAGTAAAACAGATAAGGTTTACAAGTGATTTTTTCTCATCTTTCCACTTCATAATACAGCAAGAATTACGCTAAGTTTTATTCATTTTTCCAGAGTTTGGGGGGGGGGTAAAAAGAAACGTGAACTTTTGGTCATACCTATAGTAATACATGACTTTACTTTAGATCTTATGCAACGAGGAAAAGAACAAAAAGAATATACATTTTAACAATAGCCCTATCTGATATGAAAGGCAAATATCTAAAGGTTGATAGTTCTAAAGAACAAAGTTTTACTTTCTCTTATATCTACGTTTGCTTACTTATTCCACTTTCCAAGCCTGATACGTTCCCGACCTCAGCACAATAACCGTCTCGAAAAGAGAGAATGGACTTTACATAACGCACTGATAACTAACTGAAATTTTGTTTATCTATGAATGTTTTGTTTTTATCATTATACGATTCAAACTTCACCGAGCAATTAAAAGCACGAGAACGGCTTCATTTTTTTATTCTAGATAAATTAGGATTTTTATGGGGGATTTTTAAAAAAACATATTTTCTTATCTTAAATATACTCGCCAAAATGATAACAAAATTAGTAAGCAGGAAGAAATAAAATGGAAAATTTGTCCGGCTCTTAAAAACGCTACGTCTTTGAATTACGAGGCTAATCCTAAAAGTAAGGTCTCTAAAAGTTCTGGGAACGCAGGAAAACTGTTCCCGCGGCTATTGTATACTGTTGTATTTGTTGGCCATAGCTAATATATATATATATATATATATATATATATATATATATATATATATATATATATATATATAGAAAAGGTGGAATGAAAACATCACACAATGCTGTTAAAGAAGAAAACAATTTATAATATAATCATAGCTGATATTGATCAATATTTCGATTTTACAAAAATCATCATAAGAGCTCATTCACTCCCTTAGTTGTTTGGGTCGGAGAGGAAAGTCAAATGAGTTTACAAAACAAAAAAACCTTAATACTGTAAACTCATTTGACTTTCCCTCCGACCCAAACAACTACGGGAGTGAATGAGCTCTGATGATGATTTTTGTAAAATCGAAATATTGATCAATATCAGCTATGATTATATTATAAATTGTTTTCTTCTTTAACAGCATTGTGTGATGTTTTCATTCCACCTTTTCTTACTCATATTGTCGGATTCATTTCCTTTCTTTTAACTTATATATATATATATATATATATATATATATATATATATATATATATATATATATATATATATAAGTAAAGAAATAACAAAAGACTTAGAGATTTAGCATTATAGTCTATTTCAGGGAGCTTAGACAAAGTGTCTAACTCTCCCGACTCATCAGGTGCGAATGATGAATTCTTTATTACTTTAAAGGCATTTGAAAACAGATTTTTATTTTTTTTTTTTTTACTTTTAAAAATTTTATAGTCCTGTGATATGAATTCCAAACGAAATCCTTGATGTTGCAAAAAAGAAAATGTTATGTTGTAGTTTCAAATATGAGCACTTCTGCCACAAAAATCTCGGTCAACAAAAAATGTATCTCTTAATGTATCTCTTATTGTATCTCTTATTGTGACAGATTCAGAAAAAGAAAGACATATTTGGAATATGTCTTTTATATCATTTCCATAGCTAATATTGAACAATATTTCGATTTATAAAAAAATCATCATCAGAGCTTGTTTTTAATCCGGACTCATCGAGAGAGAAGCAGAAAATAATTTAAATTCCAACCGAAAGCATTGTTGTTCCAAAAAGCATGTAAGCTATGCGGTCGCTTCGTCATTTGTACATCCGCAGCGTGTTTTTCCGCTAACGTCATGAACATGTTGCAACATTGTATTTCTTCAGTGTAACAGTTTTTGAAAGAAAAAGACATAATTCAAAATCAAAAATAGAAAAATTCTCTTTTTCAAAAAAGAAGAGTTTTAACCCGTTCATGGTCGGTTAGTAACAGATCTTTTTTTTTTCAGAAAACAAATGTTTATTTAATTATTTAAAAAAATTACTTTTTATGTAAAATATGAATGGTAAAAAGGTTTTTTTTTGATAATGTGAAATTTAAATTTGTTAGGAAGTGTATGTCTAAAATGGTTATGTGAAGGGGATTTTATGATTTCTGAGTACAAGTGATGCTAAATAAGGGATATATTAAAAAAAGCCTTGTCTTTGGGGGATGGTTTGATGTGTGGGAATAACGCAAGATTCCATAATTCTACGTAGTGTTCTATTGTGTATGTGAGTTAATATTTTGGTACCTTTAAAATCAAAGGTATCGTTAGTGTCTATAATATGTTTAGCTAGGGTGTTGTTTAGAAACATGTGTGTGTGTGTGTGTGTGTGTGTGTGTGTGCTCTCAGAAAATAAATCAAATATTGATACCTACATTGGTCACACTACCACAACACTCTCCCATCGTCTTAACAAATTTCCGGCACAAGCGCCATAAAACATCTTATTACAAAACATACAGACAAATTCACATCCTCTGACATAAGATAAATTCTCACCTAAAATACCAAAATCCTCAATAAAAATAGCAATAAAACATGCCTACAAATTCTTGAGACGATTTCTATAAAAAACAACAAACTAAACATTAATAAAATAGCATTTAATACAGGCAACAATATACTAAACTTGTTCAATAACTAACACACTAATCTTAGCAACCCTCAAAAATATAATAGACTCTCCTAATTTGAACGAACAATAAATAAAAGAACAAATAAATTCAAATTGTATAAAAAAAAGAAAAAACTACAATCCCCCGATGACGACCGACGAAACGGTTGAAAGCGCTAGGGTTTCAAATGGGACAGCTCCTTTACCAGCTGGATCTTGAGTGATAAAAAAATGACTAGACGACAAGAAAAACTAAAAATAATGATCATGAAGAGGAAATATTCCGTCGTATTCAACAGTACCTGCCTAATATATATATATATATATATATATATATATATATATATATATATGGTAACATTTTGAACTCTGGTTCTCTTTAGGTTTAATTCATTGTGCCCCAAAAGTGCTTTAAGTTGCAAATCAATCACATTGATTCATATTTAGTGAATGAAGGAGGATTGAAATGTTGACCCCCCCAGCTATGGATAAATAGTAGGGCAGACTGAGCTCTTTAAGCTTGGTACGGTAACTAGTCTAGGAGAAGGAAAACTTTGAACTCAAACCAGTAAAAATTAAAGTCTGCGGGTTGGCCTATTGTCGGTATTAACCGGACAGTGAGAGAGTCTATCCCTTGTCACTAGCTCTAGACCAGAGATATTGTTTTTGCATCTCAGGTGGAGTACTATTAGCTCCCCACTGCACAGACCCAAGCTGTGCTACTTATGTGCTAAAATTGACTTTGTGCCACATCCTGCTTATTATGAAGGGGTTGGATAAATATACACTTTAGTGAAACAAGTTTGCTGATCATTTTACAATAGAAGGCGCCTGCAGAGGGGCAAAACTCCCCCAAATGGGACCACCTATTGGCCGTGGGCGCGACCCATGATGCTTAAGGATAGAATCCAGGTGGATGAGCAGTCCATGACTTGCAATATTCCACTTTAGGCTTTTCTTTGGCTAGACGGGCGGTCGGAGAGGTCCCCTCAATCGGCTGGCCAGGTCAAGCCCTAGCACCTATATGATTGCCCCAACCGTATTGCTCTTATAGCAAGCCCCAAACTTTTTATGATATGGGTGCTAGGGGGCAGTGACTGAGGGTCTACATGTCCTGGGAATGACGTTAAACTCTATCTGACGGTGAGGTTCCAGTTTTGGAGGTTTGGGGAATGTGGATCCCCTTCATCACCATTGCTCCCTGGTCCACTCTGACTCGGAGTTATGGGTTGAATAGAAAAACATGAGTTTATAAACAAAATTGTATTATGCATTAAGAATGAATTTATTTCACAACTTTGTCGGCATTAGATGACCCACCAAGGTTGATATGCCGTAAAACAAATCAAACCAAACCAAACCAAACCCTTTGTTACAATTTATGAGAGGTCATAATATAGGAACTTACCTGTAAGTTAGAATTTTAAATAAAGTTCGTAAGAATTAAAATCGGGGTTATGATTGACGTTTTAGATGACTCCCAACTGACCTCCGGTACAGACACGTGAGAATAAGTTTCTAGTTAGTTAGATGCGACCTAGCTTTGGAATGAGAAAGACGTGACTCTCTTCTCTACGGGGCCCAATCTCAATCCCCTTGGTAGAACCAATCAATAACCATGGGCTAATAAAAACTTGATCGAGAAGAACCCGAGTCTTGTTAGTTAATTATCAAAAACAAGCAATGCCCAGCTCAGCCCCGAAGAAGCCAGCAGATAGAAGTCAAGTAGACAAGAACATGGCGACCCAAACAAGTAACCAGTAAATAGTAGCAAGCAGGGAAGCAGTCAGAAAGAAACAGCAACAAGTAATGAATCAAGTAAGCCCATCTCCTCTCTAATATATCCCTCGTGGGTCATCTAATGCCGACAAAGTTGTGAAATAAATTCATTCTTAATGCGTTTTTCTATTATATACCCAATGTTTATAAGGGTATATATACGGCATATGATACATTGCGCTACGAGCAGGATGAGACAAAAGTTCAATTTGTGAAGCGGATATAGAATTTACTAAGATTTAGTAGTCATTTACTAAGATTAACTTAGTTTGACATATGACCGGAAGAATGGGGAACCCAGTGAGAATCAAACTCATTAGCCAAGTTCAAACAAAATAATCATGTAGAACAATAAACAGATGGTTTAGGGTACGTTGATTTTTCACTTTTTAAAAAATGTAAAATTCTCACGAATAGTAAAATTTGTATACAGGTATAATAATTACTGCTACCAAAAACTAGATCACTTACTTGCACCATTGTTTGAGGAAATAGCATCAAATATCGTCAGTTAAGATGCACTAAAGATCCTCGTTTTCGCAACATTTGGCCCAGAAATTGGTTAGAAAATTTAGTAATATTTAGTAGTATCAATATTCAAAACAGAAATTTATTTTAAAAGACGAAACGAAAGAGATATCATAACTAGAATTAAAATTGAAAATATCCCCTATCATCATGGACACCTTTGATGTGCTGAGTTTTACCTCATTAATTAAGCTGTAACTGGGATAATATTTTAAAAGATTGAAATCTATTTCCTCAAATGAAGACAAAATTTTGAAGAAAACTATTTTGTGAGATAATTTTTCTGTTAATTTGCAACTTTCGCCACATGAGAGAAGTTACAGTTCCGAAATCGACCTACCCTAATGTTCAATCCTTAAAATAATGTAAACATCATTGACAATAACCAATAAACGCTTATGTGATTTCTAAATGTTTTAGAGACCTTACCTTTGAAATTACCCTCGTATAATAGGTATTTACTCAACCCGATCGCACGTGTGGGATGTGACACAAGGTCTCAAGTATGGGGCATCCAGCAAGGAGAGAACTCGCTATTCAGTAGTAATTGATCTGCGAGACGGGCTGCTAAACATTACAGCACAATTGGACGACTTACGACTTTAATAAAAATAATTATTCTAAGTTTGCACATCCCTCCGTAACACATGGGATTTTTTAATAAGTTTATATGGCAAGTCGTGCATAGAAGTCAAAAACGTCAAAAACAAGGCCAGAACGGGGCTGCCATTCAGAATCAAACTTCCCCTTTTGTTCGGTGAATATTACGATAAAGGTAAGCACTGCGAGAATACTGTCCTGTTTCTAAGATATGGCCAAATAAACAAATAAGAAAGTACAATTATGTTGCTACGATTATTTTAAGCTTACACCGCAATGACATTATTATAAATGTCATTCACAAAATAATTATATATATAAGTAGATAATTTTTAAAAAATCTGAAAGACAGTTTAAAAAAATAATTTCAGTTAATACTATCTCCTTAAGTCTGGAAAATAATATAATACCCTTTTTTCATTTATTCGAAATAGTTATTGATTCTAAACGTTTTTGTTGTTACATATTTCGTGGGTAGCCTACGAATTATGTTTGTAAGCGTAGTTTGATTTTGAATTGAAGTTCGTTGAACATTCAAAATCAGATGGGGTTATACTATTGACAGGTAATGACCTTTACTTGCCCCCCCCCTGACTTCCGCCAATGGGAAGGCGTGAGAACAGAAATCAGAGTTAGTTAATGAGATTTCGGTCGTTAGTCAGAAGGAGCAGATGTAGGGGTCCTTCGCTCAAAATATGCCGGCTTCTCACCGCGCAGTTAGAAACCCTATTGGGCTGTGGATTTTTTTAATAAAGAATATGAAAAACAAATGTCTTGCTTAAGTATTCCAACAAAGAAATGGGCAGACACCCAGCCCTGAAGAAAGAAAAATCAGCCCAGGAGATGGCAGTGACGAACTAAGACCAAGCATACCATGTAAGAGCCCATCTCCCCATCCCCGCCTCACCTTTCATCTCCAACACTATATACCCGATACGAAGTAAGTATATAACAGTATTTAAGATTTCATAACAAACCAGGATATGTGTTCCGTACCCCAGGTGAGGTGTAAACAAAGAAATTACCCGTTGTAGATAAACAATAAAAAATAAATAAAACGTCCTTTAAATACGAATATACATCCTAAACTTTAATAAAAGCGATTTTACGTCCTTTCTGTAGAAAATTGACTCGATAACCGGAACTCACGCTTATGAAGTAATATATGTTGTGTATTTATATTTATACTTTTTTAGTAATTGGTTTTAACAATGTGTTAGCACCATTGGGAATCATGTTCTATGGTATTAATTTCATATTCTATGGTATAAATTTATTTCCTTC
The DNA here is from genome assembly GCA_023376005.1 of Doryteuthis pealeii. NCBI lineage: Eukaryota > Metazoa > Mollusca > Cephalopoda > Myopsida > Loliginidae > Doryteuthis > Doryteuthis pealeii. The sequence continues at coordinate 15,664,764 of CM042141.1, forward strand.
AAAAAGGACAGACTGTCGTCCATGTTGACATTTTCAAATAGATTAAATAACGGTTTCTGATGTGAGCAAAAAACCTGCATTCCACGAATAAGGGTTTAACAGTCAAAGGTGTTTGACATGTTTCACACTGTGGTTGTTGTTCTTGTTTGAGTATATAGGAGTGTGATAGTCTTGTGTGATCATTACCTAATCGGGACACAATGACTTATTCCTTTCTAGACTTTCTTAAAACTGGTTTCCAGTCTCCCAAAGTGGGTTTGATTAAGAAGAGTTTATTGTGGATGTTGTTATTCCAGCGTTATTACTATTTTGTATGAAGGAATCTATTAATTTTAGGTTTCAAGTCAATATATGGAATCTTGAACTTGTCGGGGAAAGATAGGAACCTAAATATTCTTCTGTCAGCTATGGGTAAATCTCTAAGGCAGACCGGACTCTTTAACCTTGGTATGTATTTACTAAACCCCCCTCACGACCAGGATGATATACAAGGTCTATCTTTAAGCAGAGGTTAACAGGTTTGAATTCAGAGATTTCCTTCTCCTCGACCGTTTGTCATACAAGGTTAAAGAGCCCAGTCTGCCCTAATATTTACCCATAATGAGAGAGAAAGAGAGAGAGAGAGAGAGAGAGAGAGAGAAAGAAAGAAAGAAAGAGAGAGAGAGAGAGAGAGAGAGAGAGAGAGAGAGAGAGAGAGAGAGAGAGAGTTGTATGTACACCTTCCCTAAGGGTGTTAGCTCTATGTGAAATGCTACCAACCTTTGACCTTGGTATGGCAACTTGTCATGAAGGCAAACACTGAATTCAAAACATCTGTACCTCCTTGAAAAATTGACAATGTGTAGCATCCTGTTTGTGGTGGAGGGTTAGGAAAATATATACACACTACTACAAAAATATTAACGAAAGTGCCACAGTTAAAGATCGCTGCTAAGCGACTATTATCTTTTTTTTTAACAATTATTATTTGTTGTTTTAACAACGCAAATATGATTTATTCAGAAAATCGGAAATTTTGCAAATACAAGCTGTATAGATTGTTGGTTAGAACTGCTAGTATTTCAAGAATTCTAATCAACTGGAAACGGTCACTGAACATACTACTGGTTGGTCAAATAAAAATGAGGATTATAATTGACTAGCAGGACCTGTGGATATAGCAATTTAATTTAATTATTACAACGTTTGATTCAGATTTTTATTTTTTTCATGGGGATATTTTATTAGTAGCGTCATCTATCTTTTCATCTTTTCATTATGTTCGATTGAAACAGACTAGCGTTATCGCTTCCACGTGCCCACCTCTCTCTCTATCTTTGTCCTACTCTCTTATTATTTTTTTTCTGTTTGGCATGTCATTTTTCTCACCTTTCTTTCTTTCTTTCTGTCTTTATAATAAAACCAGAAAAGTCTATTATTAGCTGAGGTGAAGACGCTTATAAGAAATAAGAATTTGACAATTAAGCTACACCGGATAATCAGGATTTACATTTTTGCATTTAATCTTGGACGATTTGGGATGTATTATTTTCAACCAGAGGGTATTGCAGGATACTAACGATCAGAAGATGAAGTAACAGGAGTATTTATATATAGATGAATATATATATATATATATATATATATATATATATATATATATATATACACACACACACACACACACATATATATATATATATATATATATATATAATCACCAGGACATACATTAGATAACATTAAATGCATATTGATAGAAAACAAATATTCTTTAAAACAAACACGTAGGCAAAAATAAATAAATAAATAAATAAATGGATCCTTAAATTCAACACACACAAATCAGGACTAGAATTAGACTTAGGAACGTTGAATGCGTTATACATAGAATCTCACTGCAAACATAACAGTCCTCCGCTGTAGTTCTCACCCGCTTGCATGCTCACACCACAACTCCTGACACAAGGGGGGGGGTAACAACATCAAATACGCCGAGCTGAGAGAACATTCAACTGACACGTGATCTCAGGGAAGAGAACATTGAAATTAGATTAAAAGAAAAAAGTCATTCAACAAAATATTTTGACAAATGATAGAGGTCTGTCTGAAATATCAAAGATTAGAAGTAGGATAATATTCATCATTTTGAATTTTGGTTGTTATTTCTTATTTCGTACATTTCCATGCTTCTAATATAACCAAGAAAGCTTCCTACCTTCATATATATATTTGAAGAACCATACGTGGACTCTCTAACTACACCTTAGTCGGTAGAGTATTCGGCTGGGAACCGCAAGGTTCCAGATTCGATACTGGCCCTCGCCAACTCTGCGAATGAGTAGCATATGGATCTGTGCGGTAAAGTAAGGAGCTGATGGTAGAACTGGCGCTCCGTCTCAGACGCTAAAAACAGTCTCCTTGGTCTAGCGCTAGTGAAAAGGATATACTCCCTCGCTGTCTGGCTGATACCGACTTTAGGCCGCACCGAAGACTTTACTTATATACATATTGGCAGCATTTTTTCTTTTACACTTATTTTGTTGAACTAAATGGACAATTTCTAATTGTCTGGCCATCTTTTTAATATCCGGGTGCAATTGGTGTATGAATACACCAAAGGTTTTACCACGAGCACTTTCTGCACAACTTAGTGCCATCATCAGGTATGGAACTGGTGAGATGTTTCCATTGTTTCTTTTTAAACAAACAGTAGCAGTAGGAATTAGTAGGGAGTGTTCAATGGTTTATAAGAATGTAGGGGGAATTCGGACAAAAACTCGCCCGACAAGAAATCAACAAAACATATTTAATATATATATATATATATATATATATATATATATATATATATATAAGTAAAGAAATAACAAAAGACTTAGAGATTTAGCGTTATAGTCTATTTCAGGGAGCTTAGACTATAATGCCAAATCTCTAAGTCTTTTGTTATTTCTTTACTTATATATTTGCTCTGTGACTCTAACATTAGAGCACACATTGAGCTCTCAAACTGCGACAGGTTTTTTTAAATAAAACTCTTGTGTCGTAAGGAAGATTTCTTCTCTGGACTTGTGGATTATTATATATATATATATATATATATATATATATATATATATATATAGTATTTATGCAGGTATTGTTAAAGACCACTGAATATTTCTTCTTTATTATATTCAGTTGTAGACGTTCAAGTCTTCTAGTCGTTTTTCATAGATTGGGATCCAGATGGCGACGACAATGCTCCACATCTTGTACACAAGCGCATTTAACTATTTTGCTGGTCATCCTCGGGGAATTGTTAGTTGTCTTTTTTTTTGTGCTTTTGGTGCTGGTGTTATTCATTTGATATATATATATATATATATATATATATATATATATATATATATATATATATATATGTAGAATTAAACAAAAGATACCTCTCCTGTTTAACAATTTTATTTTTGATCTTTTCGAGTTTTCCGGCCAACCATTTAATGTTTGGGTGAAATTCGTGCATAAGTCCACCAAAGTTCAGGCCCCGAGTACTTTCGGCACTTCGAGGTGCCATCATCAGGGGTGATGTGTTCCAGTTTTTAAAAGATTAAACTAATGTGGAGGCTGGAAGGAGAAGTACTCGGGACCTGAACTTTGGTGGACTTATCCAGGAATTCCAGCCAAACATTAAAAAGTTGTCCAGAAAACTCGGAACGATCAAAAATAAAATTGTTAAACAGGAGATGTGTCTTTTGTTTAATTCTACATGTATAAATGAAAGAATGCTGCCCAAACACATACACACACACACACACACACACACACACATATATATATATATATATATATATATATTAGCTGACGGTCGCCGATTTACGCTTAAATTGCAAAGCTCTCCCATAAAACGGTTATGAGCTCTCTGGTGACCTTGACATATATATATATATATATATATATATATATATATATATATATATGTATGTATGTAATCATCATTTAAATTCTCCCTTCTTCTTTGTAGGTGGTGATTGCCAAGTGGTTAGAAACTGATTAAAAATCAATCGGGATTCGATCCCGGTTGGAGGTAGCCGTAGGAGACGTGATACGTCAAAACACGGTGTCTGCAAACGACTAAATATATGCTACCAACCCTTAGTTGGTTGAGCTCTATGGATGGTAATTAGCTGACGGCCGCCGATATACGCTTAAAACAGATGTGAGCTCTTTGGCGACCTTGACATATATATCTATGCAGTTGAATTCTCTATCCTTGCTATATATATATATATATATATATATATATATATATATATATATATATATATATATATTAGGGTAGCAAAAACGCTTGGTATTTGACAGTTTCTCACCTTTGTGATTTAGAAACCAAGAGATATACATGCTCTATCAATGATATTGAGCACTTTGTACTTGTAGATATAGCTAAGTATAATCGATTTCAAAGCAAAGCTTTATCATATTTATTTATGATAAAGCTTTGCTTTGAAATCGATTAGACATATAAAACATCTTTTTGTCTTTATTTTTTACGCATTGTATTGCCTTCGAATTTTATTATTTTATAACATACTTAACAATGCTTCAAGAAATTACCAATTACTTATATATATATATATATATATATATATATATATATATATATATATAATCCAAAAGTCCGGAGAAGAAATCTTCCTTACGACAGTTTTATTTAAAAAAAAAACAAGTCGCAGTTTGAGAGCTCAATGTGTGCTCTTAATTTTAGAGTCACAGAGCAAATATATAAGTAAAGAAATTATAAAAGACTTAGAGATTTAGCAACACAGTCTATTTCAGGGAGCTTAGACAAATAGTCTAACTCTCCCGACTCATCAGATATATATATATATATATATATATATATATATATATATTATATATATACCACAGTCATCCACAGACACCGTGTTTCGAGGTTTCACGTCTCTTCAGTGAGGTTTGACTTAGCAACTATTTCTCGCCGGGAGCGAAAGCCGACATTTTTCATCAGTCCGAGTCCTTAACCCCCAGCCGTCAGCAACTACCAGTAAGAAGCAGAATTTTAACTGATAAATACATACATAGGTATATATGTTGCGGTCACTAGATATCTTAAATCTGTAAATAACAGAGAGACTTGCTTACTCTAACGGTGAACGTATATATATATATATATATATATATATATATAATACACACACACACACACACACACACACACACACACACACACATATATATATATATATATATATTATATATATATATATATATATATACTAGACAAAACATGACTATATATGCATATATATAGAGAGAGCTGTAGAGCTCTCTAGGGGCGATTTAAATTAACTTTCACTGCCAGCATAAAGCAATGATTGTCTGTTGTTTACAGACTGAATCCCTCTATTGATTGTAAAATATATAAATAAATCTATGTATTTAATAGTTTAAACACCACCCCTTTAGAAAAGTCAGTTGGGTTTCGCTCCTGGTCAGAGATAGTTGCTGTGTCTAGCCACATTGAAGAGACGTGGCTCACTTGAATTATGTAAAAGTCAACTAAAATAGATCCAGCTATTGTATCACAACCAATCTTCTACAAGAATGGCATTATATAACCCACGAAGATTGATAAAACAAATAAAACAAACCAAACTAAGATAGAATAAGGGAAAACATTTTTTGTGGGTAAATGATAAGTACCTTATATAAACGATTTCATGTGAAATGGACACGTCGCCCCGAGTTCAAATCCTGGACGAGGTAATTGCATTTCACTTAGCGCTAATACCCTTGGGAAAGGTATGAATTCTACTCTCCTTCCAGCTATGGGTAAATAGTAGGACAGACTGGGCTCTTTAACCTTGGTCTAGGAGAAGGAAAACTCTGAATTCAAACCTATTAAACTCCGCTTAAGAAATTGACCTTGTGTCGCATCCTGCTCGTGCGGAGGGGTTGGTAAATATAAATATAAACGATTTCATTTAAAACATTTTTTCCTCTTACAGACTAAACGGGCAGTCGGAGAGGCCCCCTCCGATTAATCGGCTGGTCACCTCAAGCCCTAGCAACTACATGATTATCCCAACCCTATTGCTCTTATGGCAAGCCCCAACCCTTTTTATCATATGGGTACTAGGAGGTGGTGGCTGAGGGTCTTCATGTCCTGGGAATGACATCAAACTCTACCTGATGTTGGGTTTTCACTTCTGTAGGTCTGGGGAAATGAAGCAACCCTTCATCCCCATTGCTCCCTGGGCCACTCTGACCCTGAGTGATAGCACCTGTTAGGGTCCCATCTATGGTTAAATAGAAAATGTATTTATAAAGAATTCTATTATCCATTAAAGATCGATTTATTTCAAAACTTTGTCGGCATTAAATGAACCACCGTGGTTGATATGCCGTAAAACAAAACAAAACAAAACAAACAAATCCTCTTACAGAAATTTTGTACTCTCCTAATTAGTACAGTTTTCTCAGACATTACGTTCGCAGAACGTTTATTAGATGTTTTGAAGATGTTTTAAGTGTCAAAAATAAACTTTTCTTAATAGAAACTTTACGAGATGCAATGATACAGGGGGCGGTCAAAATTCAGATACCGGACATGTATCCCAAAAAGGTAGATTCCTTAAGGAAAATTTGTGATATCTTAAAAAGTACCTGCTATCTATTACTTAAGCATAACATTTTTTATCTAGATGTAACTATTATAAAAATAATGTATTTATATATCTAGATAATATAGCAAAAAATTTTTTTGAAAGATATTGCCTGAGGGAATGGGAGGTAACTTAGTTCTGTCTCCTTCAAATAGAATGTTGAGTGCATCGATTAATTATTAATTAGATAATTATTTTGAATATTTGACTCATAAGTCTTACTTAAAATTATTGGTGCAAGAAAATCTATATAGTATTGAAAGTAAAGGAATCATATGTAATTATTTTGGTAGTGAATAATAGAAAATTACATATGATAGGTATTTATTTGTAAAATTTTTAGTTAACCTCTTGTTATTGAAACAAAAGGACGAGAGTAAAAAAACAAACTTTAAAAATTGATTACAATAGTGTGACGTAAGCAGTGGCGTAGTTTCGGTTACAGACAAATAGGACCGAATCTCCATAATTAATAAATTTATTATAAATTATTTCAATTTTTTTAGATGCATTTTTCATGTAATTTTTTCTATTAACTTTAACTTTTTAGATTAACTAATCAAGTTATTTTAGAATTTGATAACGATATACAGCTCATTCAACTGTCGCATATGGAAATCTAATAGATTGCAATTCAGTTATCAGAATAATGATTAATTAGAATAATTCTATTCATTTTGTTATTGTCTTTTGTTTCATTACATCCTGTGAACGACCTTTATCTTCAAATTGCTGCTATGATAAACATCCAACCCTTTTTATCATATTGGTTCTAGAAGGCGGTGACTGAGGGTCAACTACCAGTATTTAATGATATACATGAAGTTCATGAAAATGATTTCTACAAACAAATTATATGTATAAAAAACAAAAATTGTCATAAATAACCCACAATGATTAATATGCTAATAAACCAACCACCAACAACCAACCAACCAACCGATGATCATTCAATAAATAATGCAATTTATGGTTAAATTACAACAATATTAATAGTACCGGGTACTTGTTTTATTATTTAATTTTAAAAATTCCCCACCCCTAGAGGTGCCAGGTACGTTTTACAATATCACTATTGTTCCTTAAAGAGACCCACCTTTTGGTATACATGACCGTTACGTAATCTTTGCCCCGCCCCTGGATGATACAGTACAAGGATTAGTGATTTGTTTATTGTCTGTAAATTACTAATTTAATTTCATTACATACTGTGAACGACTTTATTTTCAATTAATGAAATAATTGCAATGTTGTTGTTGTTGCTTTTCTTTTTTTTGTAATTCTATTTTAACCTCAAAGAAAAAAGATATTCGAGAACTCAAACTCAAATCTTTATCGCGATAGAATATAATTAAATATACAACGGTTATTCGCTGCCTTGTCGTCTGAGGCTGTAGAATATGCCGACTGCACCTCTGTATACAGGTAAGACCCTCCCCCAATGGGGTCACCTGATGTCCGTAGGTGGTGACCCGTAATACCCGAGGACAGCATTGTAGTGACTCAGCGGCCTGTGACCTGGGCACTAAATGGTCCCGTGACACGCAACACACTATTTCTGCTTTTACTTGGACTAGACGGTCAGTCGGAGACGGTTCCATCCGATCAATCGGCTGGTCATGTCCAGCCCTAGTACCTATATGATTGTCCCAACCGCATTCTTCAAATTGCTGCTATGATAAACATCCAATCCTTTTTATCATATTGTTTCTAGAAGGCGGTGACTGAGGGTCAACTACCAGTATTTAATGATATACATAAAGTTCATGAAAATTATTTCTACAAACAAATTATATGTATAAAAAAACAAAAATTGGCATTAAATAACCCACAATGATTAATATGCTAATAAACCAACCAACCAACCAGCCAACCGATGATCATTCAATAAATAATGCAATTTATTTTAGAATTTGTTCTTCTTTTTGAACTCTGCATGTTTGGTAATGGGTTTATTGCAAAAATTATTCTAATCTCATAAAAATATTTCTTTTGAGGCTATTCAAAATGGTGGAAAATGAAACAGATTTCCCCAGGCTTGAACAGAGCCTCGTCATCAAGTCTTTAGTGGCTGGGAAGTGTAAAACATGTGAAATTTACAGAAGAATGTGTGACGTGTAAAAAGAAGCAAGTTTAAGTAAATATTTGTTTACAAATTGACTAAACATTGGTTTGCCACTACGAACCCGAGTCAAAAGGACAGTCCATAGTGTGGAAGCATACGGAATCTTTCACACACTATCTTCCCCCTTCTCTCTTTATTTCTTTCTTTCTCTATCCCCCTCTCTCTCGCCCTCTCTCTCTCTCTCTCTCTCTCTCTCTATTATACACACACTCACACAAACACACAAACACACACACACACACACACACACACACACACATATATATATATATATATATATATCGTAATGAAAAGGTGTAAAATCGGGCATTTTGCGGTTATGTATCTATTTCTACCCACAGGTATTCCTGTATACCTATGAGTTTCATCAAACCACTTACTTTATTCTTTAAGCCTTTTTCTTTACCAAATATATTGCCCTGTCCAATAATATTGGTTCAAAGATAGATAGATAGATAGATAGATAGATAGGAAGACGGTTACATACATATGAAGAAAAAAAAAACAGACACATATACATACATATGAAAAGATAGATAGATAGATAGATAGGAAGACGGTTAAATACATATGAAGAAAAAATAGATAGACACATATACATACATACATATGAAAAGATAGATAGATAGATAGATAGATAGATGGGAAGACGGTTAAATACATATGAAGAAAAAATAGATAGACACATCTACATACATACATCATATGAAAAGATAGATAGATAGATAGACAGATAGATAGATTATGAGACTCGTTGTAATAGTAAATGTGATAAAAATGTGATAAAAGAAACATTAAAAAAGAAAAAAAGCCTTACGTGTAGGGAGAAAGAAACCCCAAATTGTCCCTGTTAATAATAATTGCAGTATCGCCATTCGACATTGGTATACTCTTCAGCTTTGTAAGGTAAAATAAATCTCATTAATTATCAATCAATCCTGGTGGGTGTCGATTAGAAGAAATTACGAAGATAGAATGAAGCAAACGACGTATGATTTCGTTTTGTAATAAAATCTCCTTATCGCAAGAAAAGAAATTGGCTATGTACGTATTGAGACACTCTTGAGAGTGTGATAAAAGTTTATCTTTGCCAATTGAATTATCATCTTCATTGGGGTTAGCAATAGCCAGTGCTGAAGAAGAAAAGATAGAGGAAATAATAAGCAGAACACAGAAAGGTGCAAAGGTACAAGTCTAAAAACTAAGGTGTTCCTTTTTTACGGCGCCACAACATTAAAAAAAGGAAGAAAAGAAGGTTAAAAAAGATATTCAGCTGATTGTTTTTAACAAAGAGTATAAATCAGTACTAGATTTTGTTTATTTGTTTAAAGGCATATCAAATCCTTATGGCTTATTTAATGCTGAAATCTGATCCACTTATTATATATACTAGCAAATATATGCACCCTCCGGGTGCAAGTATTTTAGTTAAATTTTATAATAAAATATCATATTAAATTAGAAAGGCTAATGAAACTGAATAAGAATGTAGATAAAAGATTTTGAACAGATATGAACAACTTTGAAACTAACTCTTCCATGATTTTCCGTTACTCCGTCTTTCATTGGTAAATTTTCCTAATTAAACTGTTAGTTAAAATAGGAAGTAAAGAATAATATTACAGTTATCTTCTTGTTAAGGGATTCTTTTTTAAGATTTATTGAGAGATTTTTGCTCATATTCATTAAGATAAAAACCAAACAATTAGAAATCAATAATACTAAGCATATATTTATTAAAATCAATTTTTTAAGATCAATATGCAAATTAGCCTTCCCATTCACACTGTAAACCTCTATTTTGTTGTATATATATAAATACAATTGCATGTTATTAGTATGTAGATATGGTCAACAGTGTAAGTAATGTAAATTTTATTAATAATTGATTAAATAAAAATAAAATCATGGAGAATATGATGTAAATAACTAAAGGAATTGTGACTTGTATAATAATATAGTTTGGTTACAGACAGACAAACCCACAATCTCCATTATAATAAGATATATATATATATATATATATATATATATATATATATACAAACCACCTGTTTAAAAGACTAATGTTAAAAATGAAATTCCTTTATATTCCACTCCCACCAAACAGGAAGAGGAAAGTGAAATACTCATGTATATATTATATATATGCACGCATGTAAGAATTCATTTTCATATTATCAATCAAAGCCTGAAGAAGATACCAGAAGATCTGAAACACGTGTTGCATATGTAAGATAAAAAGAATTTTAAAAAATTTTGTGAAAACATATACATTTTGCGGACCTTCTTTTTTATAAAATATTGAATTTTCTCCCGTTGGAACCAGAACAATATATATTATATATATATATATATATATATATATATATATATAAACTTTGTTCTTGTGAACGTTGTTTTTGTTTTTTGTTTTTTTGTTTTTTGTATTTTGAAGCATTAGAAAAAAGAACAAAAACAAGAAAATAGAACAAAAATCAGAATTTTAATATTCAATTGTTGTTCTGTTCCTGGTTTGATCAATTCCGATATTTCGGGTGAACTTTCACCATTTTTCAAGGTATATGAGACGGTCTGGAGAGAGAAAAAAAAAGGAAATGCTGTATATGGGGGCAAAAAAGTAATTAAATGAAGTGAACGGATTTGGCGTTTTTTAGCCATTAATTTTCTTTCGAAATTGTCTGACGTAACTCATCCGAAATACGATCATGGTAATTGTTCAAAATGTGGCATGACTTTGATCGTGAAAGTCATGCGCAACTTAAAGAAAATAAAAAATAAAAAATAAAAAATATATTACATCACAGCATTATATATATGTGTGTCGTCGTCGGCCTTAAGTCGGTATCAGCCAGACAGCGTGGGAGTCTATCCCTTTCATTAGAGCTAGACCAAGGAGATTGTTTTGGCGTCTGAGGCGGAGTTACCATCAGTTCCAAACTTTACCGCACAGATACCTGTGCTACTGAGTTGGCGAAGGTCGGTATCGAAACCAGAACCTTGTGGTTCCTAGTCGGACGCTCTACCGACTAAGCTAAACAGGTCAGCGGATTATTTTTTAAAAAATCAGTACTAGGATTTGTTTATTTGTTTAACGGCATATCAAATCCTGGGCGTATTTGATGCTGACATTTGAAACATATTTTCGCTTGTTTAACAGCATATCAACATCTTATGGATTATTATAATAGCAAAATTTGAATGATGTTTTCGTTTGTTTAATGGCACATCAAGTTCTTACGGAAGATTTAATGCCAACATTTGAATAATGTCTTCGCTTGTTCAACAGTATATAAGCATCTTATAGGTTATTCAATTGAAACATTTGAATTATTTGTTTTCGATTTTTGCTTAATCGCATATCAACTTCATAGGGTTATTTAATGCCAAAATTTGAATTTGACACTGCTTTGAAACTAATGGCAACAATCGCACCTTAAATGTATTGTGTCCTATAACAAATAAATACAGTAATCGTGTACTCTATTTTCAATTTTCCAATATTAGAATATATATATATATATATATATAATATATATATATATATATATATATTCAAATGAGTGTAGAAATCCAGATTTTCGTTCCCGTGTTCATAAAAAAATATCTAAAAATCATACATCCCTCCATGTATTTTGTTTTAACCGAATATGCATGCACCATAAAAAAAATTGGACGGAAAATGTACTGGTAAACGTGACAAGCTCATTTGTTCAGTGAAAACAATCTTCTGGTTAAATTCACTTGGATTGTTTTTTCCTATATACATGATGTTTTTTAAATTTATTTAGGTTATTATAAGGTTTTTAGTAACCATTCTTATATAATATAAATAATTTGTTTACACAAAATAATACAAATAATTTGTTTGCACACAATGTTTTCTATGGTTCGGAGTATTCCTATCGTTTGTTGTTTATTGATTTAACGGTATATCAACCCGTTGGGGTTATGTCATGCCTAACGGTTAGGAAGTTATACAAATCGTGTATTAATATACTCTTAGTAATTGGTTTTAAAAATGTGTTAGCATTATTGGGAATTATGTTGTATGGTACTGATTTGTTTCATGTCTATATGGTATAATTTTATTTCCCTCAAAAAGGAGAGAATATCCTCCATGTTGTCATTTTCAATCAGATCTTTCATATTGTTGCTTTAAATAACGTTTCTGATGAGCAAAATGAAACTGCCAAAGGTGTTTGGCATATTCCACATTGTTCCACATTGTGTTTGATTTCTTGTTTGAGTATATAGGAGTGCGTTAGTCCTGTGTGACCAATGCGTAATCGAGACACAATGACTTGTTCCTTTCTAGACTTTCTTAAAGTTGATCTCCAGTCACCAAAAGTGGGGTTGATTAGGAAGAGTTTATTGTAGATATTGTTATTCCTATCGTTAATGGTTTAATCTATTCCTATGAAATATCAATAATTCTATTTGACGATAAACATTTATTTGAACACAGTTCTATGACCATTCCTATACAATACTGATAATTTTGAAACATATCTACTTGATCCAAAAATGGAAACCTGACAGTAATGACAACAAAGGGATAATTCACACTCATCATAACTTCAGAATAGAACCCTTACCTTCAGTTTCATTTTCGGATGGATGTTATCCCTCACCGACAGGGCTATGTAGAAACTCTCATTGTATCAGCGGTCCCTGATCATATTGATGTTTCTATTTAGAAAAGAGTGAATTATTCTAATTAGGATTTCATAGTTATCACCTGAATGAATAGAAACCCACAAATTATCATTCAGTGACGAATTGGACTGGAAATTGCCTTATTCTCTAGTTAGATCATTTTTAAGTGTATTCTTCTAATAAAACCCTTGGTCTGATATTAAATTTTTACTGGGTTACGGCTGCACACACACACACACACACACACACACAACACACACACACACACACACACACACACACACACACACACACATATATATATATATATAAGGTGTGCCAAAAAAGTATCGAGATTTTTTGTAATTTTTAACACAGCTTGTATTCTGAAAAAAATAACGTGCCATTCATTCTTCATTTCTATCTTGATAAATACAGCTTTAAACTTGGTAATTTTTGACACACCTTCTATTCGGAAAAAAAGAAGATGAATGGGATGTTATTTTTCAGAATACAAGGTGTGTCAAAAAGTACAAAAAATCTCCATATCTTTTGACACAACTTATATATATATATATATATATATATTGTTATGGGGTAAAAACATTTAAGGTGTGATTGTTATCATTGGTTTCAAAGCAGTGTGTTACCCACTTATCGTCAAGACAATGTGCCCCTGAACGAAATGTAGTTATTCATTTATATATATATATAATATATATATATATATATATATGTGTGTGTGTGTGTGTGTGTGTGTGTGTCTGTCTGTCTGTCTGTCTGTGTGTGTGTGTGTGTGAGCTGTTCTTGTATCCGTCAGCTGAAGTTTTTGTTTTAGTCCTTGTCATAGTAACCAAATATTGCGTCATTTTCATTTCACTCCTTCTTTCCCTCGTCTCAGGTTGCGGTGCTTAATTTGTTCATCGTCTGTTACTTTATCTTTCTTTCTAACCTCTGTTTATCTATTGTCATTTATTAAGTTTAGACAATCGAATCCATAATCAATACGCCCTGTCGGCGGGGCTTAGAATACACCGCTTGTATCCTGTACAGAAGTGTAAGACCACCACCTAAGAAGGGTCCTGGGTATGACATTAAACTTTATCTGGTGGTCAGATTCCAATTCCGAAGCTCAGGACAGTATGAAGTACTCTTTTGTAACTATTACATTTGTATTACGTATTTCCTGTACGGTTGAGATTGAATAAATTGAAATAGCCATTCAAGTTCATTTAATTTCTAACTCCCGTCTTCCCCCTCTCTCTCTCTCTTTCTTTCTAATATATATATATATAAATATATATTTATATGTGTGTGTAATATATAATATATATATATGAAATAATATATATATATATATAAAATAAAATGTTAAAATAACTTATAAAGTATATAGAATAAAATATTAAAAATAACCAATACATAAAATAATATAAAAAAACCCAAAGAAGATTTAGATTTTTAGCATAATAAACTATTTCAGGGAACCCTTTTTTGCATCTGAAGATGGGACGACTAAATAACTTCTCTTAGTTTCCTGAAATAGTTTATAATGCAAAAAATCTAAATCCTTGTTATTTTTCTTGATATAATTTTACTCTGTGACTCTGACAATAAAAGGACACATTAAGCTCTGAAAATCGCGACATTTGAAAAACTATTACGTTGTAAGGAAGATTTCTTCTCGTTATCTTTGGATCATATATATTATATATATATATATATATATATATATATATATATATATATATGGGTGTTGCAGAAAAATTATATAATTTCGTAATCTAAGAACCCATTCAAATGATCTGAATTTTTAATAGAAACAACGTAAATTTATATGTTAAATGTCATTCACTGAAAAAGAAAAGACGTTTAATCATTAAACATAGAATTTTGTTTTGTTTCTACACATGTTGTTAAAATTGGAGATTATTTGAACGAGAATTAGTAAAGTTATTACAAACGAAATTATATAATTTTTTCTGAAATACCCTGTACATCTCGAATAAAACCAATTTTTTGATGAGACCAATTTTTTTACATGAGACCAATTTTTCTGAAATACCCTGTACATCTCGAATGAAACCAATTTTTTTGAAATACCGTGTACATCTCGAATAAAAACAATTTTTGAAATACCTTGTACATCTCGAATAAAATCAATTTTTTGAAATACTGTACATCTCGAATAAACAATTTTTCTGAAATACCCTGTACATCTCGAATAAAATCAATTTTTTTGAAATACTGTGTACATCTCGAATAAAAACAATTTTTGAAACACCCAGTACATCTCGAATAAAACTAATGTTTCTGAAACACCTTGTACATATCGAATGAGACCAATGTTTTTGAAACAGCCGGTACACCGAGAATGAAAACATTTTTCTGAAACACCTTGTACATCTTGAATAAAAGTAATTTTTCTGAAACAACCTATTCACCTCGAATAAAATCAATTCTTCGAAACTCTCTATACATCTCGAATAAAACCAATTTTTCTGAAACACCCTGTACATTTCGAAAGAAAATAATTTTTTTCTGAAACACCCTGTACATCTTGAATGAAAGCAACTTTTCTGAAACAACCTATACATCTCGAATAAAACCAATTTTTTTGAAACACCCTGTTCGTCTCGAATGATATGAAATTTTCTGAGACACCCATTTCATCTCAACCAAAATCAATTCTTGTAACAACCTGTGCATTTTGAAAGGTATCATTTTTTTCTAAACATCGTGTATATATGAATTGGTATTACAGACTACTGAGCATTATTGTTTTTCCTTATATATATATATATAACTTTTATTATATCTCTCTCTCTTTCTTTCTCTCTCTCTTTCCCCCCTCTCTCTCTCACACACACACACACAAACATACTCACTCACTCGCTCGCTCGCTCTAGTTTCGTACCAATATCATGATCGCATGATGGGCCGTTCAATATTCTTATCTTGAATATTCATGAAAGAGTTAATGCTCAATGCGTACATGAAAACAATCTTGTTTATCATTTAACAATTGAAAGTTTACCTATTGGTTCTATCAGTTAACCTCTCTATCTCCGGGACAAGATCAATGGTATTGAAATTGATAACAGAAGACAAAACGTGTGACTTTGATAAATAAACACATTCTTTGAATTTATGTTCAATGCAAAACAATTACAAGGTAAATAGAATAGAATAGTATACAAACTTATCAGATATTAACTTAATTACCATCCAATCAGGTGACTTTTAAGCTAGTTAACTAATAGTTTTTTGTTGACATAAGTCTGGTGATGTTTGGCCATATATATATATATATATATATATATATATGTGTGTTTGTGTGTGTTTGTGTGAGAGTGAGTGTGTTGTGTATGTGTGTGTGTGCATGTGTGTGTGTATGTGTGTGTGTGTGTGTTGAAAGGATGAATAAATAAAGGAAAGAAAATGTTGAATGGATAACATTGATTTATTTGAGTTACCAACGTGTTTCGGCCAGGAGTTTGTTCATGTACACATGTATTCTATTTATTATTATTCTAAGTATAAAATAAAATAATAATACTAGAAAATTCTAAGATATTTCAGTATACAAACAAAAACGGCCTTCTTCAGGGTAAAATGTTTGATATTTGAAATTAAAACGGTCAAAATACAGACAATTTGGAAGTGTCCGAATCAAAAATTAAAAAAAAAAATTATTTGAGAACGTTTTACATTTGGAGAAATAGAGTGATATATGATGCCAGTTAGAGAATAAAGAATATTCGGTGATGAGTGACATTGAATATATATATATATATATATATATATATATATATTATATAGTCTAATTAATTATAGAAAATGCTTAAAATCGGCTATTATGCAGTTATGGATTCATTTCCACTCACAGGTATCTGAATATACCCATGAGCTTCATCAGACCGCTAACTTTATTATCTATATTTATATAATCTAAATATTTAGTCTTATATTTATATACGTCTCAATATATATATATGTCTAAATTTTACTATAAAAGAGAGGTAATTTTTTATTTACATTTGATTAATCGAAAACACCGTGATAATAGACGGTCCCATACTCAAGTGATGGGTTCCAAATTTTTCCCTATGGGTGGTTTAACCCTCATTACACAAGGATGCCAAGGCATGGACTGTCATTGACAGATTATCGATCATATGAAAATCTGATTGCTCTGAAAGGATAAATTGAGAATTCTTCCATGTAGTAGCCGTGTCAGTGCTACTGTATGGATGCACCACTTGGACCCTTATGAAACGCTTATAGAAAATGCTAGATGGGAACTACACAAGGATGTTGCATAGCGCCAATGATAATGATAATTATATCACTAATAATCTTGGGAGAGGTATGAATCCAACCATTCTCCCTCCAGCTATGGGTAAATAGTAGGACAGACTGGACTCTTTAATCTTGGCTAGGCAATTGAATATTAAAAAAAACACAGATATTGAGCCAGCAGCAATTTAACGACAGGAATAAAATTATCTTGAGCCGAAAGTTTGGTTTGGTTTGTTTTATGGCATATCAACCTCAATGGGTCATTTAATGCCGACAAAGTTTTGAAATAAATTTATTCTTAATGGATACTTAATTTTTTTATAAACTCATGTTTTTCTATTCAACCCACAGATGGGATCCTAAACTGGAACCTCACTATCAGATAGAGTTTAACGTCATTCCCAGGACATGTAGACTCTCAGCCATCGCCTTCTAGCACCCATATGATAAAAATTGTTGGGGCTTGCTATAAGAGTAATAGGGTCGGGGCAATCATATAGGTGCTAGGGCTTGACATGACCAGTCGATTGACCAGAGTGGGTCTCTCCGACCGCCCGTCTAGCCGAAGTAAGGGCTAAGGTGGAATGTTGCAGGTCATGGGCTGTTCAGTCACCTGTGTTCCATCATTAAGCATCACACGTCGCCAACCACGGTCAATGAGCCGAGAGGAAAAATACTCGTATGAAACAGAGTCATATGGCAGTGTGAAATTATCTTTCACTTTTAGGAAAGCTGGATCGTGCAACCCCGGCTTATCTTGACTCGGGTCAAAGTTAAACACTTTCTTGATCTTTGAATTGATCCGCAGATAAGGAACAGATAACGATCGCAGCTTCGTACAGCAACATTGATAATAGATATGACGTCAGCAAATCATAATGTTTTGAGAAGGAAAGGCCAGTGAGTACATTAAGCAGTAAGTTCTACAAAAGAACTCACCTCGCACCCCTTTTATGAAAAAGTGGGTGAAATATTATACAAGTTCAAGTTTATTGTAAGTGCACCCACGCGTGCGTCTCGACCTTTCCAGAAACTTTCAGTTCCAGGGGTGAACCGAGAGATTTGTGCTTATTTTGGGCCTGTTTAGCTCAGTCGGTAAGGCACCCAATTTGGAATCGCAAGGTTCCGGGTTCGATACCGGTCCTTGCCAACCCAGCATATGGGTAGCACAGGTGATTGCTAATTATGCAAAAAGTGTATAGCTCTCCTTAAAACGAATAAATCACTCCCTGGTGACCTAGTATGTTTATAACAGTAAAATTCCATTTCTAAAGAGTGCGTGTGTAGATGGCACGGCGGTAAGAGATCTGAGTGATGACAATTCGATCGGGTTTCGAACCCAGCCTGAAACAGACTGTCTTGTCTAGTCACAGTGATTAGCCGTTAAACAGGACAGTATATGAAAGACAATGTATATATATATATATACTAGCGAGAACTGGATATACCACGGTATAATTCAATCTTTACTTTTGATATGTTTACTTAAGAGCTATTGTAAAATAGTTCCATATGCAAAAATGTATAATAATCTTGATTTACCGTGGTATATCCAGTTCTCGCTAGTATATATATATATGTCTTTCATATACTGTCCTGTTTAACGGCTAATCACTGTGACTAGACAAGACAGTCTGTTTCAGGCTGGGTTCGAAACCCGATCGAATTGTCATCACTCAGATCTCTTACCGCCGTGCCATCTACACACGCACTCTTTAGAAATGGAATTTTACTGTTATAAACATACTAGGTCACCAGGGAGTGATTTATTCGTTTTAAGGAGAGCTATACACTTTTTGCATAATTAGCAATCACCTGTGCTACCCATATGCTGGGTTGGCAAGGACCGGTATCGAACCCGGAACCTTGCGATTCCAAATTGGGTGCCTTACCGACTGAGCTAAACAGGCCCAAAATAAGCACAAATCTCTCGGTTCACCCCTGGAACTGAAAGTTTCTGGAAAGGTCGAGA
>CM042141.1:15689447-15719447 GCA_023376005.1 Doryteuthis pealeii
TATATATATATATATATATGTGTGTGTGTGTGTGTGTGTGTGTGTGTGTGTGTGTGTGTTGTGTGTGTGTGTGTGTGTGTGTGTGTGTGTGTGTGCAGCCGTAACCCAGTAAAAATTTAATATCAGACCAAGGGTTTTATTAGAAGAATACACTTAAAAATGATCTAACTAGAGAATAAGGCAATTTCCAGTCCAATTCGTCACTGAATGATAATTTGTGGGTTTTCTATTCATTCAGGTGATAACTATGAAATCCTAATTAGAATAATTCACTCTTTTCTAAATAGAAACATCAATATGATCAGGGACCGCTGATACAATGAGAGTTCTACGGGTTAGGGAGACAGTCTAGAAATAATCATAGCCCTGTCGGTGAGGGATAACATCCATCCGAAAATGAAACTGAAGGTAAGGGTTCTATTCTGAAGTTATGATGAGTGTGAATTATCCCTTTGTTGTCATTACTGTCAGGTTTCCATTTTTGGATCAAGTAGATATGTTTCAAAATTATCAGTATTGTATAGGAATGGTCATAGAACTGTGTTCAAATAAATGTTTATCGTCAAATAGAATTATTGATATTTCATAGGAATAGATTAAACCATTAACGATAGGAATAACAATATCTACAATAAACTCTTCCTAATCAACCCCACTTTTGGTGACTGGAGATCAACTTTAAGAAAGTCTAGAAAGGAACAAGTCATTGTGTCTCGATTACGCATTGGTCACACAGGACTAACGCACTCCTATATACTCAAACAAGAAATCAACCACAATGTGGAACAATGTGGAATATGTCAAACACCTTTGGCAGTTAAACACTTATTCATGGAATGCAGGTTTTTTGCTCACATCAGAAACCGTTATTTTAAAGCAAACAATATGAAAGATCTGATTGAAAATGACAACATGGAGGATATTCTCTCCTTTTTGAGGGAAATAAAATTATACCATAGAATATAGACATGAAACAAATCAGTACCATACAACATAATTCCCAATAATGCTAACACATTTTTAAAACCAATTACTAAAGAGTATAAATATTAATACACGATTTGTATAACTTCCTAACCGTTAGGCATGACATAACCCCAAACGGGTTGATATACCGTTAAAATCAATAAACAAACAAACGATAGGAATACTCCGAACCATAGAAAACATTGTGTGCAAACAAATTATTTGTATTATTTTGTGTAAACAAATTATTTATATTATATAAGAATGGTTACTAAAAACCTTATAATAACCTAAATAAATTTTAAAAAAACATCATGTATATAGGAAAAAACAATCCAAGTGAATTTAACCAGAAGATTGTTTTCACTGAACAAATGAGCTTGTCACGTTTACCAGTACATTTTCCGTCCAATTTTTTTATGGTGCATGCATATTCGGTTAAAACAAAATACATGGAGGGATGTATGATTTTTAGATATTTTTTTATGAACACGGGAAACGAAAATCTGGATTTCTACACTCATTTGAATATATATATATATATATATATATATATATATATATATATAATATTCTAATATTGGAAAATTGAAATAGAGTACACGATTACTGTATTTATTTGTTATAGGACACAATACATTTAAGGTGCGATTGTGCCATTAGTTTCAAAGCAGTGTCAAATTCAAATTTTGGCATTAAATAACCCTATGAAGTTGATATGCGATTAAGCAAAAATCGAAAACAAATAATTCAAATGTTTCAATTGAATAACCTATAAGATGCTTATATACTGTTGAACAAGCGAAGACATTATTCAAATGTTGGCATTAAATCTTCCGTAAGAACTTGATGTGCCATTAAACAAACGAAAACATCATTCAAATTTTGCTATTATAATAATCCATAAGATGTTGATATGCTGTTAAACAAGCGAAAATATGTTTCAAATGTCAGCATCAAATACGCCATAAGGATTTGATATGCCGTTAAACAAATAAACAAATCCTAGTACTGATTTATACACTTCATTAAAAAATAATCCGCTGACCTGTTTAGCTTAGTCGGTAGAGCGTCCGACTAGGAACCACAAGATTCTGGTTTCGATACCGACCTTCGCCAACTCAGTAGTAGCACAGGTATCTGTGCGGTAAAGTTTGGAACTGATGGTAAGTGTGGCACTCCGCCTCAGACGCCAAAAACAATCTCCTTGGTCTAGCTCTAATGAAAAGGGATAGACTCCCACGCTGTCTGGCTGATACCGACTTAAGGCCACCCCGACGACGACACACATATATATAATGCTGTGATGTAATATATTTTTTTATTTTTTATTCTTTAATTCTTTAAGTTGCGCATGACTTTCACGATCAAAGTCATGCCACATTTGAACGATTACCATGATCGTATTTCGGATGAGTTACGTCAGACAATTTCGAAAGAAAATTAATGGCTAAAAAACGCCAAATCCGTTCACTTCATTTAATTACTTTTTTGCCCCCATATACAGCATTTCCTTTTTTTTCTCTCTCCAGACCGTCTCATACCTTGAAAAAATGGTGAAAGTTCACCCGAAATCGGAATTGATCAAACCAGGAACAGAACAACAATTGAATATTAAAATTCTGATTTTTGTTCTATTTTTTTTTTTTGTTTTTTTTTCTAATGCTTCAAAATACAAAAAACAAAAAACAAAAAAACAAAACAAACGTTCACAAGAACCAAAGTTTATATATATATATATATATATATATATATATATATATATAATATATATATGTTGTTCTGGTTCCAACGGAGAAAATTCAATATTTATAAAAATAGAAGGTCCGCAAAATGTGTATTATGTTTTCAGAAAAAAAATTTAAAATTCTTTTTATCTTACATATGCAACACGTGTTTCAGATCTTCTGGTATCTTCTTCAGGCTTTGATTGATATATTGAAAATGAATTCTACATGCGTGTAATATATATATATTACATGAGTATTTCACTTCCCTCTTCCTGTTTGGTGGGAGTGGAATATAAAGGAATTTCATTTTTAACATTAGTCTTTTAAACAGGTGGTTTGTTTATATATATATATATATATATATATATATATCTATTATAATGGAGATTGTGGGTTTGTCTGTCTGTAACCAAATATATTATTATACAAGTCACAATTTCCTTTAGTTATTTACATCATATTCTCCATGATTTTATTTTTATTTAAACCTCAATTTAATAAAATTGTTTTACATTACTTACACTGTTGACCATATCTACATACTAATAACATGCAATTGTATTTATATATATACAACAAAATAGAGGTTTACAGTGTGAATGGGAAGGCTAATTTGCATATTGATCTTAAAAAATTGATTTTAATAAATATATGCTTAGTATTATTGATTTCTAATTGTTTGGTTTTATCTTAATGAATATGAGCAAAAATCTCAGGGATAAATCTTAAAAGAAATCCCTTAACAAGAAGAAATAACTGTAATATTATTCTTTACTTCCTATTTTAACTAAGCAGTTTAATTAGGAAAATTTACCAATGAAAGACAGGAGTAACGGAAAATCATGGAAGAGTTAGTTTCAAAGTTGTTCTATTTTTCAATCATACCCCCTCTGTTCAAAATCTTTTTATCTACATTCTTATTCAGTTTCATTAGCCTTTCTAATTTAATATGATATTTTATTTAAATTTAACTAAAATACTTGCACCCGGAGGGTGCATATATTTCTAGTATATATAATAAGTGATCAGATTTCAGCATTAAATAAGCCATAAGGATTTGATATGCCTTTAAACAAATAAATCTAGTACTGATTTATACTCTTTGTTTAAAAACAATCAGCTGAATATCTTTTTTAACCTTCTTTCTTCCTTTTTTTAATGTTGTGGCGCCGTAAAAAAGGAACACCTTAGTTTTTAGACTTGTACCTTTGCACCTTTCTGTGTTCTGCTTATTATTTTCCTCTATCTTTTCTTCTTCAGCACTGGCTATTGCTAACCCCAATGAAGATGATAATTCAATTGGCAAAGATAAACTTTTATCACACTCTCAAGAGTGTCTCAAACGTACATAGCCAATTTCTTTTCTTGCGATAAGGAGATTTTATTACAAACGAAATCATCGTCGTTTGCTTCATTCTATCTTCGTAATTTCTTCTAATCGACACCCACCAGGATTGATTGATTTAAATGAGATTTATTTTACTTACAAAGCTGAAGAGTAATACCAATGTCGAATGGCGATACTGCAATTATTATTAACAGACAATTTGGGGTTTCTTTCTCCCTACACGTAAGGCTTTTTTTCTTTTTAATGTTTTTTTTATCACATTTTTATCACATTTACTATTAAAACGAGTCTCATAATCCTATCTATCTATCTATCTATCTATCTATCTTTTCATATGATTATGTATGTAGAATGTGTCTATCTATCTTTTTCTTCATATGTATTTACCGTCTTCCTCTATCTCTTCTATCTATCTATCTATCTTTTCATATGTATGTATGTATATGTACTATTTTTTCTTCATATGTTAATCTATCTATCTAATTCATATGTAGTATTGTCTGTTTTTTTTCTTCATAATGTATGTACTGTCTTCTATCTATCTATCTATCTATCTATCTATCTTTGAACCAATATATTGGACAGGGCAATAATTTGGTAAAGAAAAAAGGCTTAAAGAATAAAGTAAGTGGTTTGATGAAACTCATAGGTATACAAGGAATACTGTGGGTAGAAATAGATTACATAACCGCAAAATGCCCGATTTTACACCTTCATTACGATAGTATATATTATATATGTATATATATTGTGTGTGGTGTGTGGTGTGTGTGTGTGTGTGTGTGTTTGTGTGAGTGTGTGTAAATAGCAGAAGAGAGAGAGAGAGAGAGAGAGAGATGAGAGAGAGAGAAGAAGATGGCGAGAGAGAGGGGGATAAGAAAGAAAAAATAAAGAGAGAAGGGGGAAGATAGTGTGTGAAAGATTATCCGTTGCTTCCACAACTATGGACTGTCCTTTTGATCGGTTTCGTATGCAAACCAATGTTAGTCAATTTGTAAACAATATTTACTTTAAACTGCTTCTTTTTAACACGTCACACATTCTTCTGTAAATTTCACACATATGTTTTACACTTCCCAGCCACTAAAGACTTGATACGAGGCTCTGTTCAAAGCCTGGGGAAATCTGTTTCATTTTCCACCTTTTTGAATAGCCTCAAAAGAAATATTTTTATGAGATTAAGAATAATTTTGCAATAAACCCATTACCCAACATGCAGAGTTCAAAAAAGAAGAACAATTCTAAATAAATTGCATTATTTCATTGAATGATCAATCGGTTGGCTGGTTGGTTGGTTGGTTGATTAGCATATTAATTCATGTGGGTTATTAATGCATTTTGTTTTTTTATACATATGATTTGTTGTAGAAAATAATTTGTCATGCACTTTTTAATGTATATCATTAATACGGTAGTTGACCCTCAGTCACGCTTTAGAAACAATATGAAATAAAAAGGATGTTGGATGTTTATCATAGCGCAATGTTGGAAGTAATGCGGTCTGGGACAAATCATATAGGTCCTAGGGCTGGACATGACCAGCCCGATTGATCGGAATGAACGTCTCGAACTGACCGGCTAGTCAAGTAAAGCAGAAATAGTGGTTGGGTGTCCCGGACCATTTAGTGCCCAGTCAAGCCGCGAGTCACTACATGTGTCTGCGTATCGGTCTACCAACTACGGACATCAGGTGACCCATTGGGAGGTCTTACCTGTAATACAGAGTGCAGTCGCATATTCTACACCTCAGACGATCAAGGCAGCGAATAACCGTTGTATATTTAATTATATTCTATCGCGATAAAGATTTGAGTTTGAGTTCTCGAATATCTTTTTTCTTTGAGGTTAAAATAGAATTACAAAAAAGAAAAGAAAAAAGAATGAGAAACACAACAACCACATTGAATTATTTCATAATTGAAAATAAATAGCGATTCACTCGTTAAGATGTAATGAAATTAAATTAGTAAGTACAGACAATAAACAAATCACTAATCCTTGTACTGTATCATCCAGGAGGCGCGGCAAAGATTAACGTAACGGTCATGAACCAAAAGGTGGTCTCTTTACAGGAAACAATAGTGAATTGGTAAACGATCCTGGCACCTCTAGGGGGGAATTTTAAAATTAATAATAAAACAAGTTACCGGTACATTAATATTGTTGTAATTTAACAATTGCATTATTTATTGTGATCATCGGTTCGTTGTGTTGGTTGGTTGGGTGGTTATTAGCATATCATCATTGGGGTTATTTTAATGACAATTTGTTTTATACATATAATTGTTTGTAGAAATCATTTTCATGAACTCAGTATGATCATTAATACTGGGTAGTTGACCCTCAGTCACCGCCTCTAGAAACCAATAGATAAAAAAGGGTTGGATGTTTATCATAAGCAGCAATTTGAAGATAAAGGTCCTGTTCACAGGATGTAAAATGAAACAAAAGTACAATAACAAAATGAATAGAATTAATTCTAATTAATCATTATCTGATAACTGAATTGCAATCTATTAATTCATAGCGACAGTTGAATGAGCTGTATATCGGTATCAAATCTAAAATAACTTGACTTAGTTATATCTAAAAGTTAAAGTTAATAGAGAAAATTACATGAAAACACTGCATCTAAAAAATTAAATCATTTATAAAACAATTTATTAATTTATGGATTCGTCTCTAATTTGTCTGTAACCGAACTACCGCCACTGCTTACGTCACACTATTGTAATTCAAATTTTTAAAGTTTGTTTTTTTTTACTCGTCGTCCTTTGTTTCAATAACAAGAGTTAACTTAAAACTTTTACAAATAAACTATCATAGTGTTAATTTTCATATTCAACTACCAAAATACATTAACATTGATTCCTTTACTTCAATACTATATAGATTTTCTGCACCAATAATTTAAGTAAGAACTTATGAGTCAAATTTCAAATAATTATCAATTATAATTAATCGATCACTCCACATTATTTGAAGAACAGAAACTAAGTTAACTCCCATCCGTCAGGCAATATTTCAAAAAATTTTTTTGCTATAATTTATCTAGATTATATAAATACATTATTTTATACATAGTAATCTAGATAAAAAAAATGTTATGCGCTTTAAGTAATGAGTAGCAGGTAGCCTTTTTTTAAGATATCACAAATTTTCCTTAATGGAATCTACCTTTTTGGATACATTGTCCGTATTGAATTTTGACCGCCCCTGTATCATGCATCTGTAAAGTTTCTATTAATGAAACAGTTTATTTTTGACACTTAAAACATCTCAGAACATGCTAATAAACGTTTGCGAACGTAAGTGCCTGAGAAAAACTGTAAACTAATTAGGAGAGTACAAAATTTCTGTAAGAGGATTTTGTTTGTTTGTTTCTGTTTGTTTAGCGGCATATCAACTAACACGGTGGGTTCATTTAATGCCGACAATAGTTTTGAATCAATCGATCTTAATGGATAATAGAATTCTTTTATAACATACATCTTTCTATTTAATCCCATAGATGGGACCCTAACAGGTGCTATCACTCAGGGCAGAGTGGCCCAGGGAAGCAATGGGATGAAGGGTTGCTTCACTTCTCAGATCCTACCAGAATGTAAATAACCCNGCACGTCTATTGTTTCTTCCTGAACAGCGCCCTCTACATAATAATCCATGGGTTAAGATCTGGGAGTTCGGATGCCAAACATTGGGACTGGTGTAGTCGTAAAAATTCGCCGACAACCACTGTTTTTTCGCAGAGGTATAGCAGGGGACCGAATCCTGCTGCCATACATACGGCCTACCACTGGCTACCCTTGTTATCCTCCGCATAGGCATCTGAATTCAAACTGATACCCTCTCTTTAAAAAATGCGGATGCATCACATTATCCTCAGAGGACACACATCCGAAAAGTACACAGTTTGGTGAAATTTCATCTGCATGATATGAGGAGTGTCCTTTGGTGCATCAAGGGTGCCAAGACCCAATCAACGACCGACCTCAGGAATTTTGAATCAGAGTTATCTCTCTCAGACTGGTTACCTACCCAAGACTGAAGGCCCAGTCTGCCCTACTATTTAACCATAGCTGGAAGAAATTTTGAATCAGAGTTATCCCTCTCCTAGACTGTTACCTACCCAAGGCTGAAGGGCCAGTCTGCCCTACTATTTAATTCATAGCTGGAGGGAGACTATATATATATATATATATATATATATATATACTATTATATTTATTATTTATATATTTGCTTGAAGGCAATTATAATGCATGTATCGCATAAAATTCGATAATTATAGAAAATAATCTTGACAAGTGAATCCCAACAAAGGATGGCTCGCTATGCAGAACATATATATATATATATATATATATTATATATATATATATATATATATATATATGAGATTTATCCAAAATTTGGTAGTAAGGGATGATTCTATATGTGATTTCTAAGATCCACTGTACAAATATTGATGATCCAGTATGTATAAATAAAGCGAATCTTTAAATCACTGAAAGAGCTCAATGTAAAATAACCTTTTAGATTAATACAGAGCAATATTTATCAAAAAATGAAGGAAGAACTCAATACAGTGATCCCATAATAAATTTATTTCGACGGCCCCAATTTTCGTCGAAATAAATTTATTATGGGATCACTGTATTGAGTTCTTCCTTCATTTTTTGATATATATATATATATATATAAGGTTAAACCTAATGAGTTAGATATACCTACTAATAGTTTCGCTTAGTAGCTCATCGGGGCAAAAATCTGACTTCTTTAAATACCATTTCTTTTTTATTCCATCGACTTTATAAGGTTCCGTGATTTATCGACTTTACCAATATAATTTTTTCTAATGTCCTTATAGATTTCTTGCTGTATGCTATTATTAATCTTTCTAAATCTAATAGTTCTAATTGGCCCTATTAGTTCAGATTCGAATTTACCTAACTCCTTAACGTGAGGAGAATGCTTGCTAGTTTTACAGCCATAGAACTCTCAATTCTCTTGGTTGTTTTTGGGAATTTTTTTATAGAGTTAAGATAGAATACGTTTTCCATCTCATATGAAAGATGAAAGATTCTATTTTTCTTAACATTATATTGATGTCTATTTTTATATGAATATTTATATTCTTTTGCTCCATTAGAAATGAGCTTTAAAAAGTGCTCAATAGTTATTACTAGAGCTAAATTCAATATACTAAACTTATTGGTAAACCTTGCCGTAAGAAAAAATCGGCAATAGTTTGTAGTAAAAATATACAAAGATATACTGATGAGTTAGATTCTTGTCTGATGAGCTACTAACGAAACTACTAGTAGGTAATCTGACTCATTAGGTTATACTTTATTATATTGCTCTACTAGGTATTGACACACTTTTTATTATTTTTAGCTTTATAATCATACGGTTTATATATATATTAATATATATATAATATATATTTATATATTTCTTTGGCCAAGTGTTATAATATTAATCGATATTTTTCGGTTGTTAGGACCCTCTTGGTTTTTTTCTTTTTTCATTTTTTTTTCCCCAGGTGATGTTTGATAGTATATTTCTATCAAAATATATATGTCGGTTTTTTTCTTACCGCAAGGATTTTCCAGCAAAGTTTAGTATATATATATATATATATATATATATTTATATATATATATATTATATATATTGTACTCGTGTTCTTTAATTGTACGACGTTATCACCTTTCAAAGTCCTTTTGTAATATGGTTTATGAGTCCCGTCCAAATCGTCTCTTATTGAAATGCAAAAATGTAAATATTGGATATCTGGTGTTGCTTATCCGCTGTATTCTTATTTCTTATGAGTGCCGTCACCTCAGCTAATAATGGACCATTCCATTTTTTATTATAAAGAAAGAAGGCGAGAAAAAGACATACAACACAAAATATGATAATAAAGAAACAAATAAACAAAGAAAGAAAGAGAATAGGGGAAAGATAGAGAGAGGGGTAAGTGCCCGGAAGCGATTACGATAATCTGTTTCAATCGAACTTCATGAAAAGATGAAAAGAAGGCAAGAAGAGTGAGTGAGTGAGTGAGAGAGAGAGAGAGAGAGAGAAGAGTTAAATCAAGTATTATTATACATTTTTGCATTGGAACTATTTTCAATAGCTCTTAAGTAAACATATCAAAAGTAAAGATTGAATTATACGTGGTATATCCAGTTCTCGCTAGTAATATATATATATACATTGTCTTTCAATATACTGTCCTGTTTAACTGCTCATCACTGTGACTAGACAAGACAAGTCTGCTTCAGCTAGGTTCGAAACCCGATCGAATTGTCATCATTCAGATCTCTTACCGCGCGTGCCATCTACACACGCACTTTTTAGAAATGGAATTTTACTGTTATAAAGATCTAGGTCTCCAGGAGTGATTTATTCGTTTTAAGGAGAGCTATGCATTTTTGCGTAATTAGCGATCACCTGTGCTACCCCATATGCTGGGTTGGCAAGGGCCGGTATCGAACCCGGAACCTTGCGATCCAAAGTGGGTGCCTTACCGACTGAGCTAAAACAGGCCAAAATAAGCACAAATCTCTCGGTTCACCCCTGGAACTGAAAGTTTCTGGAAAGGTCGAGACGCACGCGTGGGTGCACTTACAATAAACTTGAACTTGTATAATATTTCACCCAGTTATTCATAAAAGGGGTGTGAGGTGAGTTCTTTTGTAGAATTACTGCTTACTGTACTCACTGGCCTTTCCTTCTCAAAACATTATGATTTGCTGACGTCATATCTATTATCAATGTTGCTGTACGAAGCTGCGATCGTTATCTGTTCCTTATCTGCGGATCAATTCAAAGATCAAGAAAAGTGTTTAACTTTGACCCGAGTCAAGATAAGCCGGGGTTGCACGAATCCAGCTTTCCTAAAAGTGAAAGATAATTTCACACTGCCATATGATCTGTTCATACGAGTATTTTTTCCTCTCGGCTCATTGACCGTGGTTGGCGACGTGTGATGCTTAATGATGGAACACAGGTGACTGAACAGCCCATGACTGCAACATTCCACCTTAGCCCTTACTTCGGCTAGACGGGCGGTCGGAGAGACCCACTCTGGTCAATCGACTGGTCATGTCAAGCCCTAGCACCTATATGATTGCCCCGACCCTATTACTCTTATCCAACCCCCAACAATTTTTTATCATATGGGTGCTAGAAGGCGATGGCTGAGAGTCTACATGTCCTGGGAATGACGTTAAACCTCTATCTGATAGTGAGGTTCCAGTTTAGGATCCATCTGTGGGTTGAATAGAAAAACATGAGTTTATAAAAAAGAATTAAGTATCATTAAGAATAAATTATTTCAAAACTTTGGTCGGCATTAAATGACCCATTGAGGTTGATATGCCATAAAACAAACCAAACCAAACTTTCGGCTCAAGATAATTTTATTTTCCTGTCGTTAAATTGCTGCTGGCTCAATATCTGGTGGTTTTTTTTAATATTCAATTGCCTAAGCCAAGATTAAAGGTCCCAGTCTGCCCTACTATTTACCCATAGCTGGAGGGAGAATTGTTGGATTCATACCTCTCCCAAGATTATTAGTGATATAATTATCATTATCATTGGCGCTATGCAACATTCCTTGTGTAGTTCCCATCTAGCATTTTCTATAAGCGTTTCATAAGGGTCCAAGTGGTGCATCCATACAGTAGCACTGACACGGCTACTACATGGAAGAATTCTCATATTTATCCTTTCAGAGCAATCGAATTTTCATATGATCGATAATCTGTCAATGACAGTCCATGCCTTGGCATCCTTGTGTAATGAGGGTTAAACCACCCATAGGGAAAATTTTGGAACCCATCACTTGAGTATGGGCCGTCTATCTCACGGGTGTTTTCGATTAATCAAATGTAAATAAAAAATTACCTCTCTTTATAGTAAAATTTAGACATATATATATATATTTAGACGTATATAAATATAAGACTAAATATTTAGTTATAAAATATTAGAAATAAAAGTTAGCGGTCTGATGAAGCTCATGGGATTATCCAGATACCTGTGAGTGGAATGAATCCATAACGCAATAATCAGCCGATTTTTAGCATTTTCTTTACTATTATATTTAGACAATATATATATATATATATATAAGGCATCCACGACACGTGTTTCGACTTATCAAGTCTCCTCAGTGTGGCTACATTGTAAGCTGACCTAGAGCCGGAATTGAAATCCGATCGGTTGGGGTGTCAGTCCGGCCCGTAACCTATTAGCTGTCACTTCACTTACAGATGGGAGGGATTTAACTGTTTTAATACAACACATGCGCTTTGCGTGTAAGGCCGTCACAAAGTGATATATATATATATATATATATATTCAATGTCACTCATCACCAGAATATTAATTTATTTCTAACTGGCATCATATATCACTCTATTTCTCCAAATGTAAACGTTCTCAATATTTTTTTTTTAATTTTTGATTCGGACACTTCCAAATTGTGTATATTGAACCGTTTTTAATTTCAAATATCAAACATTTTACCCTGAAGAAAGGCCGTTTTTGTTGTGGTATACTGAAATATCTTTAGAATTTCTAGTATTATTTATTTTATTTGTGTATACTTAGATAATAAATAAAATAGAATACATGTGTACATGAACAAACTCGCTGGCCGAAACACGTTGGTTAACTCCCAAATTAAATCAATGTTATCCATTCAACATTTTCTTCCTTTAATTATATGTCATCCTTTCAACACACACACCACACACAACACATACACACCACAACATCAGCACACACATTCACACTACACACACACTCACTCTCAAACAAACACACACAAAAAGCATATATTAATATATAGTATAGTATAATATATAGTATATATATATATATATGGCCAAAACATCACCAGACTTATGTGAACAAAACTATTAGTTAAACTAGCTTAAAAGTCACCTGATTGGATGGTAATTAAGTTAAATATCTGATAAGTTTGTATACTATTCTATTTCTATTTACCTTGTAATTGTTTTGCATTGAACATAAATTCAAAGAATGTGTTTATTTATCAAAAGTCACACGTTTTGTCTTCTGTTATCAATTCAATACCATTGATCTTGTCCCGGAGATAAGAGAGGTTAACTGATAGATGATCCAATAGGTAAACTTTCAATTGTTAAATGATAAACAAGATTGTTTTCATGTTACGCATTGAGCATTAACTCTTTCATGAATATTCAAGATAAGAATATTGAAGCGGCCATCATGCGATCATGAATATTGGTACGAAACTAGTGGACGCGAGCGAGTGAGTGAGCTATGTTTGTGTGTGTGTTTGTGTGAGAGAGAGAGGGGTGGGAAAGAGAGAGAGAAAGAAAAGGAGAGAGATATAATAATTATAGTATACTATACTATATTATAAAGGAAAACAATAATCTCATAGTCACTGAATACCAATTCATATATACACGATGTGTAGAAAAAAATGAGTACCTTTCAAATGCCACAGGTTGTTTACAAGAAATTGATTTGGTTGAGATGAATATGGGTAGTCTCAGAAAATTTTCATATCATCCGGAAGACGAAACCAGGGTGTTTAAAAAAAATTGGTTTATTCGAGATGTATAATAGGTTGTTTCAGAAATAAGTTGCTTTCATTTCAAGAATCTTGGTACAGGTGCTTTTCCAGAAAAAATGTATTTGTCTTTCTGAAATGTAACAGAGGTGTTTTCAGAAAAATTGGTTTATTTCGAGATGTTATGAGAGTTTTCGATAGAATTGAATTTATTCGAAGTTCTGTGAATATGGTTTGTTTCAGAAATATTACTTTTATTCAAGAATGTTACCAACGGTGGGTTTCAGAA
Source organism: Doryteuthis pealeii (assembly GCA_023376005.1). Classification (NCBI taxonomy): domain Eukaryota; kingdom Metazoa; phylum Mollusca; class Cephalopoda; order Myopsida; family Loliginidae; genus Doryteuthis; species Doryteuthis pealeii. The sequence continues at coordinate 15,703,364 of CM042141.1, forward strand.
AATGTTTCATTCTCGGCTAGTACCGGCTGTTTCAAAACATTGGTCTCATATCTAGATATGTACACAGTGTTTCAGAAACATTAGTTTATTCCGAAGATATGTACTGGGTGTTTCAAAAATTGTTTTATTCGAGGATGTACATCTCGAATAAATCATTTCTGAAATACCCTGTAACATCTCGAATAAAATCAATTTTTTTTGAAATACCGTGTACATCTCGATAAAAACAATTTTTGAAACACCCCGTACATCTCGAATAAAACTATGTTTCTGAACACCTTGTACATATCGAATGAGACCAAATGTTTTTGAAACAGCGTACACCGAGAATGAAAACATTTTTCTGAAACACCTTGTACATCTGAATAAAAGAATTTTTCTGAAACAACCTATTCACCCGAATTAAAATCAATCTTCGAACTCTCCTAATACATCTACGAATCAAAACCAAATTTTTTCTGAACACACTGTCACATTTCGAAAAGAAATATTTTTTTTCTGAAACACCCTGTCATCCTTGAATGAAAGCAACTTTTCTGAAACAACCTATACATCTCGAATAAAACCATTTTTTTGAACACACCTGTTCCGTCTCGAAGATATGAATTTCTAGACACCTTTCATCTCACGCAACATCAAATCTTGTAACAACCTGTGCATTTTGAAGTATCATTTTTTTCCTAAACATCGTGATATGAATGTATTACAAAGACTACTGAGCATTATTGTTTTTCCTTATATATATATAGTATACTTTTATTATATCTCTCTCTCTTTCTTTCTCTCTCTCTTTCCCCCCTCTCTCTCTCACACACACACACACAAACATAACTCACTCACTCGCCTCGCTCGCTCTGTTTCGTACCAATATCATGATCGCATGAATGGGCCGTTCAATATTCTTAATCTTGAATATTCATGAAAGAGTTAATGCTCAATGCGTACATGAAAACAATCTTGTTTATCATTTAACAATTGAAAGTTACCTATTGGTTCTATCAGTTAACCTCTCTATCTCCGGGACAATGATTACAATGGTATTGAAATTTGATAACAGAAGAAAAACGTGTGACTTTGATAAATAAACACATTCTTTGAATTTATGTTCATGCAAAACAATTACAAGTAACTAGAAAATAGAAATAGTATACAACGTTTTTTTTTATTTTTTTTTTTTTTTATAGATATTACTTAATTACGCAATTTTCCAATCAGGTGACTTTTAAGTAGTTAACCTAATAGTGTTTGTGACATAAGTCTGGTTGATGTTTGTGCATATATATATATATATATATATATTATATATATATATATATATAATATGTTGGTTTGTGTTGTGTGAGAGTGAGTGTGTGTGTATGTGTGTGTGTCATGTGTGTGTGAGGGGGTGTGTGTGGTGTTGAAAGGATGAATAATTACGGTAAAGAAATGTTGATATGGATAACATTGATTTAATTGGTTACCAACGGTTGTTTTCGGCCAGGAGTTGTCAGTTCACATGTCTATTTATTATTATCAAGTTAAAAATATAAATATATATATACTAGAAAATCTAGATTTTCAGTTAACACAAAAACGGCCTTCTCAGGTTATAATTTTGATATTTTGAAATTACGGCAAAATACAGACAATTTGGAAGTGGTCCGAATCAAAAATTAAAAATTTTGAGAACGTTTTAATACATTTGAGATAGAGTGATATATGATAGCCAGTTAGAGAAAAAAATATCGGTGATGAGTGACATGATATTAATATTATATATATTATCACTTTGTGACGGCCTTTCACGCAAAGCGATGTGTGATTAAACAGTTAAAATCCCTTCATTCTTGTAAGTGAAGACAGCCTAATGGTTTAGGGTGCGGACTGACACCCACCGAATCGATTCAATCCGGCTGTGTAGTTAACAAATGTCTAGCCACACTGAGGAGACTTGATAAGTCGAAACACGTTCTGTGGTATTGACCATATATATATATTATAAATATTGTCTAAATATAATTAGTAAAGCAAATGTTAATCGGGCTATCATCGCCGGCTTATGGATTCATTTCCACCAAGTATCTGAAATATACCCATGAGTCTTCATCAGACCGCGTGCAATACTACCAAAAGCCCAGTTAATCAAACAGAATTAAGGTAGTTTTTGAGACCCTTCCCATGGAAACTGTAACACCAGCTTGCTCCAGATTCCGGAGCAGGATTGAGGCTGTGATCGACGTTAATGGTGGTTATTTTGAGTGAAACTTGTTGACAGTAGTGTAATTTCCGTGGCTGTTGAATTTTTTTTACAGTCCATTAAATTTTGTAGTTACCAAGCACTTTTCTTTTTCCTTATGAAACTGTCAAATTTATCCCGAACACTATATATATATTATATATATATATATATATATATATATATATTCTGATTTAAAACGAAATTGCAACATACTGAAGTACGATGCCGATTTTGACCTGGATAAACGTCTTTCTAGGGTCTGAGTATGTATTGACCCAACTATTTTTAAACAAAATAGAGCTTGTTTGAATTAAGGTTGTCAAGTCAAGATTAAAGAGTTCAATTTGCCGGACTGTTTGCCTATAACTGGGATTGGGATATGGAACGAGGTGGTGGACTCATACCTTTCCTAAGTGTATTAAAGCAAATTGAAATACAAACAGCCTCATCCAGAATTTGAACTCGGGTCACCGAGTCTGTTTCTTGGGACAATAGCCTCGGCATGAGTAATGTTTCAACACAAGTTATTTTAAAATGTGCACCTCTTCCTCTGAGATTATTAACTAAGATTATTTATCTAATGGATTGATACATCTATATTATGTATTATCGGTAGGTTTGATCTTGCATAGATTAAAACAATTATTTAATTTTCACTCTCTCTCCTCTCTCTCTTTCCTTTCCCCTTCTCTCTCTCTCCTAATAATATATATATATATATATATATATATATGTGAGGACTTTTCTCCACACACACACACACACACACACATATATATATATATATATATATATATATATATATATATATATATATATATGACCTTTAAACGTTTTTAGTCTTTCTCTAAATATCCTACTCTACTTCGCCTCTCTCTTTCTTTCTCTCTTTTTCGTACTTTTTAAAACCTCCAATTAATGTTAGATAAACGTTACCCCCCCCCCTTTCTCACAAAAAGACTAATAGATAATTCGATCACGCTTGCTTATCATCCTTATCAGACCGTCAAAAGATAGAAATATTAACAAAACAACAGTCCCCTCGTCAATAAGTGTCAATTGAGTTTAAAAGTCACCTGGCACCTGTCATCATTACGGGTTTCTGCATCTGTTTAAAAAAGTTGAATTACCGGATCTAGCGTTTTAAAAACAACAAATACCAAAAATCAAAACAAAAACAAAAACACCAATGAATTCTTCATACTTTCTTAAAAATCAATGCTGAATGGCTATTCTAAATTTATTATCAGGGACGATTTTTTCCTTTTTGTTCATTTCAGGTAAAGTTATTTTCTTACTTTTTTTTTCAAATATTATTTCTGTCGTAATATCAGGTTGGTGCAAAAATAATGTCCGATTTAATGATATTGGGTAAAAATGAATAAGCCAATGATTATGAAAATATTTATTCTTTAACATATTCTCCATTGCTTTCAATGACCTCATTCTATCTGTCAACAAGCTTATAAATGCCTCACTTGTAAAATTCTGTAGGTTTAGACTTGAAATATGAATCCAATTAATTTTCAATCTCTTCTCTTGTTAACTTAAGTCCATCAAAATGGCAAAAACCATCTCCTGCAACTTCTTTCATTCACTAAATCTTCCTCTGAATAGATCTTGCTGGCGCACTTACATTAACACTTTTATGAAACTCGTTAAGTAAAACATTTCTTATGTGATCTTTGGATGGTACAAACAGAAGCTACATTTAAAATTCAGACATTACTTTTGCACCAACCTGATATTTTGCCTCGTTTTTTTTTCATTGATAGAATGAACATTTTGATACATCACTGCGGCTGTCAAAGTCGGTAACCATTTCATGCTCAAAGCTTTTTATTAAACTTAACTCCATTGCAAATTATATTATTGATTAATTTTAACGGTGTCAATTCTTTTAGGGCAATTGTTATGCATAGAGGTTAGGAAATCTCGTTCATATCTATATTTTTGAACAATTGTTTCTTCAGAGGAAGAATCGTCTAGAGTCTAGATTGTCCCGATTCTTCCTCTGTGGTCTAGATTATAGACCACAGTACTATCAAAATTCAGCTAGGATGTTTAGAAGAATCCCTGATACCCGAGTAAACTCAAACTGTCACTCAAACTCCTGTAAAAATACCACCAATTAGAGATGATGAGAAAAATTCGCAAGAAGCCAAATAATAATAATAATAATAATAATAATAATAATAATAATAATAATAATAATAATTGGTGCCGTTGGAACGGTCCCCAAGGGTTTGGAAAAGAGGCTGAGTGAACTAGAAATCAGAGCATAAACTACAGAATTATCAAGATCGGCTAGAATACTCAGAAGAGTCCTGGAGACCTGAGGACACTTTCTGCCAATCAGCCTCCAGTGAACCATTAGCTACGACAGGCGTGAAAGCCTAATAATAATAATAATAATAATAATAATAATAATAATAATAATAATAATATATTGAAAAAGAAAAAAACACTTTTAATGTTCTCAATCAAAACCTAAATTATCAGATAATGAGGGCAAAATCTAAAATCAATTTTGTTAAAAAATGTAATTTATCTTTCGGTTGTGTAAGTAAAATATATTCATAAATTATTACACTGCGATACCTTGACTTGCAAGTACTTCAACTTACGAGTTTTCCGAGTTACGAGCTGTCACTCAGTCGATTATTTGCTTTGTTGAGAGCAAACTTTTTTAGGTACGAACGAGCTTCAGATACGCTTATGTTAACAAGTTCACTAAGAACATTTAAGTTTCCAAATTTATTACACCAAAGAAAAATATCATTTATGAAAAATAAACATATATAGCTCAGCCAGTAGAGCACCTACCTACGAATCACAAGGTTTCGGGTTCGATACCTCTCCTTGCCAACTCAGATCATGAGTAGCATAGTTTGGATCTGTGCGGAAAATTATGAACTGATGGTAGTTGTGATGCTCTGCAAAAAACAATGTATCTAGAGTGAGTGAAAAGTGGATAGACTCCCTCGCTGTCCAGCTGATACCGACAATAGGCCACTCCGTCGACTTTTACTTTACAGTACATAATTCTTTTCATTCTATTTTATTACGTTGTACAGAGCAAATTTTTCTTATTTAAAAACATAAAAAATAGGGTGTCTTTTAGAGGTTGGAACGAAATAATAGCATTTCAGTTTATTTCAATAAGGAAAAATAATTTGATATACGAGGAAATTGAGTTTTGAGCTGAACGAATTAAAGTCGTAAGTTAAGGCACCAATGTATGATTTTTTTTTAGTCGAGTCAAGTAAAACGTTAGCTGAGTGAGTTACGTCCCCTGCATCATCAAATAAAATTTGGCTGAAATGACGGCCGCACTAAATCAGATCACATTTTAATTTAAGCATAATATAAGGGGACATCTTATTAATCATTAGTCAGGGTTTGAAATACGCTGACTGTATACTCTACAGAGGGGTACGACGCCCCCCCCAAAAAAAAGAAGTGACATAGATATAACATTAAAATCCATCTGATGGTGAGGCTCCAGTTCTGCAAAAGATTATCGTTACAAACATATCTCGTGGATTGTATTAATATAACCAGCTTGGTTGATGCGATCTTAGAAAACGGTGACTATGCCCTGCTGAGGGATAAGACTTACTGCCCCCTACAAAAACCCCGGGTGTCCTAGGTATACCACTAAACTGTCATCTGATGGTGATGGTGGTGGAGTACTGGGGAGTGTGGAGTACCCTTCCATTCTTACTACTCCCAGGTCCAATATGACTCGTGTTAGGGTCCCAATCTATGGCGCAAGTAGATTTGTTTAAAAAATTATTCGTATTTCACAGAGCTGTGTGAAAAAAACCCTCTTAATAAGCAACTAAACAATAAATGTAAATATGAATATAAAATGAATGCGATTTCATAACCTCTAGGCATAGATTAACCCTAGACTGGTTGATATACCGTTAAAATGAATTAATTGTTTCAATTGTAGAACCAAAGCACATGACTAGCGATGCCAAAACATTAAAGTACAGCTTTAATATTTGTGGGAAAATAGTTGAACTTACTTAATATATAAAGTTCACTATTATACACAGATATTCTGAGACTTGGTACCAATATAGCTCAAATAAAAAGGTCTCTCTCTCTCTCTCTCTCTCTCTCTCTCTCTCTATATATATATATATATATATATATATATATATATATATATATATATATATATGAAAACACACAATACTGTTAAAATGAAAATATTTTTATATCATTTTCATTTTAACAACATTATGTGTTTTCATACCCTTTTATCTATACATATACCGTCGGATTCATTTCCTTACTCTTAACGCATATATATATATATATATATATATATATATATATATATATATATATATATATATATATATATATATATATATATCAATTGTGACATTATAGACATATTTTACAAAATAAATTTAACCCCCCGATTGAAAAATATTTACCAAAACATCAGGAAGTTATTTAATTTTAATGAAGGAACAAAAATTGTAATGAAAAAAGTAAAATTTTGTTATAAAAATTGAAAATTTATAAAACATAACTAAAATGTAAAAATTATTATTTTCGAGGCAATGGAGTATTTACGAATTATTAGCCGCTGAGATATAAAATAATTAAAATGGAGCTTAGATTTATTTCAATATCTTAATTAATCAATAAAATAAATTAGATACATCAAAAGTAATTTATGTAATAGAATAAATTGAATAAAGTTAAATGAAATAAATTAACTAATTTAAAAGCACAATAAATATCGGAACAGAATTATTTCTCAAATAATCTTTTTAAATCCAAACAGTAGAAATAAAAAAAGCGAATCCATACATAAGAAATATTTGGCGGGAAAAATGGTTTTGTAATCATTTACATCATTATTTGATATATCGGAAGCCATATTTGTTTTCAATGAATAACTGGATTTTACTTGGCTAAAACCTTAAGATCGTGTGAATAACTTTTCTGTAAAGGGTATTTAATGTTTTTTTTTTGGTTATTTCTAAGAAGAATCTTTTATAAATTTTTAAAAACTCCTGATAATGCCTTTTTGTTAAGTTCACTTCAAAGTCGTATTGCATAAAATTTTGGAGGTAATTTAAAGATTAAAATGCATTAAAATCAATTACATACGTAATATTATTTTGCTTTTTTATTGATAAAAAATCGTTTTTAAAATGAAGATCGGCACACATTTTGTTAGTACCTAATATATATATATATATATATATATATATATATATATATATATATATATATATATATATATATATATAGAGAGAGAGAGAGAGAGAGAGAGAGTGCAAAATACGGACTTTGTAAATGTGCGCATAATTGTTAAAATATTTTAAAACGTCAATAAAAAATGGAAAATTAACTTTTTAATGTTTTATTTTACGTTTAATATAAAGAACAATTTCAAGTTTATGTATTATAAAAAAGAAAAAACAAATTTTTCTCATATAAAACCTAAATTTTTGAATTTAAAAGTAAATTCCCCTAAAATCCCGCCATTTCTTAATATTTGTTGACAAAATTATTGCATCTTGACGTGTGCACTATTTTTATGGAGTTTCGTACGTATATGTTTTCAAACAAATAAAATAATAAATTTCATCAAACACTGTTTGTTTGAGTTCTACAAAGTATAATTATACTAGCGTCACGGATTTGAACCTATTAACTTATGTATCCCAGTACGCATAACTGTATATTGACCGACTTTACCCCTCTCTCTTTATCTCTCACTTTTTCTCTCTCTCTCGTTTTATTATTACAAAGCTTTACTTAAAACATTTTTTAATTGTTTTCTTGGCTGGAAAAAAAAAATAAAATTGATGATGTCTTAAAATAGATTTAAAAAAAAAATTTAATTATTAATTTTGAAAACTTATAGGGTCAATAATTTGAGTGAAAATTTAAGAATTTTTAAAGACAAACCTAATTTTATGCTTATTTTACCAGCCCTGTAAATATATTTATTATGAATGCAAGTAATGTTAAAATAACTCACAGGTTTAACACAAAATTTTATTTATATTCATTAATTTTTATATTTTGTGAAGGATAAAGATACAAAAAAATATTTTAAATGAAAAATATTAGGCACTTGCAAAATTGCCGTAAAATCCATATTTAGCAAAATAAATTTAGCTACCCCACCTCCGCGCCGATTGAAAACAATTACCAACAATCAGGGAATTATACGATTTTAATGAAATTTTCAGTGTTGATTTATCAATGAATGAATTTTATAAGGCATTATTTATTTTATTTCAAAACTTTCTGATTTTTTCAGGTCATTTAACTACCCTCCACGCAAAATATTGGTGGCGGTTATGTAAAGTTAAAACTAATTACAGTATAAGTAAAAAGACAAAAGACTGAAGGAAAAAAATTAAGGGAGTTATCCTGGGAGAAAATAAGTACCGAAAATCGAAAAATAAAATGTAAAATAAAAACTAAAAAAACAATTTTCGTAGATCTTTTTTTTTTTTTACTCTTTTGGATTTAATTGACTATTATCTACAGTAGCTTTGTGCAAAACATGCTCTTTTAATATGCACGGAGATTGTTAAAAATATTTTAAAATGTCAATAAAAAATGGAAAATGAACTTTCTAATGTTTTATTTTACGTTTAATATAAAGAACAATTCCAAGTTTATGTGTTATAAAAAAAAAAAAAAAACAAATTTCTTTACATAAAACCTAAATTTTTGCATTTAAAAGTAAATTTACGTAAAATAGCGCCATTTCTTAATCTTTGTTGACAAAATTATCCCATGTTGACGTGTGCACTATTTTTTGTATGGAGGATTTATACGTATATGTTTTCAAACAAATGAAATAATAAATTTCTTCAAACACTGTTTGTTTGAGTTCTATAAAGTATAATTATACTAGCGTCACGGATTTGAACCTATTATCGCTGAAGCAAAAAATAACAACAACAATACCCAAAAAACAGATTTTTTTATAACGCTTAGCGTTCCCATTAATAAAAATGACGGCAATTTGTAATTTAAACATTATTTTCAATAAAAAAAAAAATGAAAACCGAAATATGTTATGTCATTATTTTTAGCTAGATATTTTTTATACAATATTTTCTTTGATCAATAAATACGATTTTGATATCCGCTAAAGAAAAGTATTTATTTTACATTTTATAAATTTAAAAATCCATGAAAAAAAAAATATAAACAAGTAGACAATAGGAACTTTTAATATAAAATTCTTTAGAAAATAACCTAACAATTTAGAAAAAAAAAAAAAAGAAAAAAAAAAGATACATATTTTTTCTTATTTACGAGATTTAAGTTTCAATGTTAAATATGCCCTATTACCAAAACCAAATTAGTAGCGATTTAGTTTTTTTTACATATGTTCTGTCATTAAATTATCTTTCCAAAAATGTAAAAATTATTTATATCCCCACCCTCAAAAAGAAGGTCTTTGTACGGGGGAACAATGCGCGAAACAAAAACTACCGAAAAAAATTATTAGCCTTTTCAATTTAGTAAGCATTTATTTACAATAAAATTTCGTCTTTTATTCCATCATATACCGAAAGTTTTATTAAAATCGGACAGTTAGTTTATTTTATAGGATTTTTAGAAGAATTTCCTGTGATCACCTTTTTTAGAGCCAGCGATAATTTGCACAGCTAATCTAGGGAGGCCCAAAATTGACGTAAAATGCGTTTTTGACAAAATGAATTTAGCCCCACTAAAGAAAATAATTTACCAAATATACGGGAATTATCAGATTTTAATGATATTTATAAGGCATTATTTATTTTATTTCAAAACTTTCTCATTTTTTAGGTCATTTAATTTTGACCCCTCCCCTTATGTTGTGGGCGTAACATATTTTTTTAAACAAAAGATCTGTCGCGAGCAGACGAATTTTGGGCCATCCTACTATTATCTTATAAAAGAAAAAATACATCGATATTTGTTCTGTTTAAAAGGAAGGGGTCCTAAGTTTTCAATATAGTGTTTCTAAAAAATTATAAGATAACAATAATAAACTAAAGTAGTTATTAAATGAATATTTGTTTTTAGAATCTAAAAATAGGAAATTTTAAACTTAAAATTAGGCGTTTCATATTATAAATGAATTCTAAATATTAATTTAACATAGCAGAAATACCTAATTAAGTCAGAAAGTTTTGAAATAAAATAACTGATGCATTATGAAATTCATTTATTGATAAATCTACACTGAAAATTTCATTAAAATTGGAAAATTCCTTGATCTTTGATAATTTTTTTCAATCGGGCTGGGGGGTAAATTTATTTTGTAAAATACAGATTTTACGTCATCTTAGACAGCGTTAACGGTCATGTTTACGATAAATTTGCGGCATGTGTGAAAAACTTGATGATGATAATAATAATAATAATAATAATAATAATAATAATAATAATAATAATAATAATAGCGAATAATTTATCTTTGTAGTGGTTCAATGTCAACTGAAATGTAATTTTGAAAACGACACGTGCCAATGGTATTGGTCAACTGGATGGATCAGAGGTCAAGGAAAAGCTTCCAATTTAGACACGGGCCCAACAGATGACCACACAAATCCAGGTGAGTTTCTTTTATTTCCAACAAGAAGTAGCTACCCAGTGTCACCTGGGTAGAGGAGGGGAAAAACCCTGGTGAATTGATTTGTTTACTTTTAAGATTTACTAATGTAAGTATTATAAGTAGAATTTCAATGCTTTTTCTATGTATATTTTGATTTTTAAATATCTTTAAATATAAATCAAATCTTTATAATTTTTGCACAAAAAGCAAGAACTGGTGATATTTAATGTATAAATATATTTACTTTGTCGTTAATTGTTTAATTTTCACATTTCATCCGGATATATATACATACACTCAAATTGAACTTTATATATGTATAGCTTAAATTTCATTCCACTAATTTCTTTCAACAAATATTCAACACACGAAAATATGAATAAATGTACGACGGTAATCTCAGAAGTAAAGTCTCTAAAACGCTGGGACCGCGTTACCTGGGTAGAGAGGGGATAATATCAATTTAGTCACGCATATCGTTTGATTGTTTTGGTCTTACATAATTGATTTATGTTTTAATCACGAATGCCACCAATGCCTTGCTCTTCTCTTACTATTCAAATCCTAATTTTTAAATATCTTCACAGATATAAATAAACTCTTTATTATTTTTGCACAAAAAGCAAGTTTTGGTGATAGTGAATGTGTACATATATTTAGATTGTCGTTAATTGTTTTATTTTCGTAGTTTCCTCCGGACATACGTACATACACACATTCATACATACACACTAAATGTTCTTTATATAAAAAAGTATAGATTACATTTCACTCCATTCAACCCCAGGGTGACTATTCTCAACAAATATTCAATATTCACTAAAATATAGATTAATGTACGAGGGTAATCTCAGAAGTAAGGTTTCCAAAGCGCTAACGACATAGGGAAACTGTTCGTGCGGCTATTGTCAATACTACTGTATTTGTTATGCATACGTGTGCCACGCATTCATGCCCAGTTTTGAATTGGCTGTCGTTTCCGATGAAGCTCACGATTGATGCTACCATCAAATTTGCGCAGTTATTTGGTTTTAGAACGCAAAGAGCATTAAACCGATTGAAATTAATCGCCAAATAACGGTAGTAAGTGTATGGCGAGTCGTGCATGAATATCAAAAACGTCCACAAATGGTAATGGGAATATGTAACGACGATGGATTCAATGCTTCCTCAATGACATGGTGGTGAGCTGATATGACACGGACATACGAAAACTGACACAGCGTCTACAAAAAGGCATCGACCGAAATGGCGATTATCTAGAAAAGGGAAGCAAGAAAGGACATTGCTGGTGAAGTAAGGACGAACTCATAAGCTACGTTCTCCTATGGACTCATACTCATGGACACATACATGTTCAAACTTTAAAATGATGTAAACATACATCATTGACAATAAACAATAAACGTTTCTGTGATTTCTAAATATTTTGGAGACCTTACCTTTGGGATTAACCTCATGTATGTATGAGTATGTATTGCTGAAACATGTCTTAACGAATGGAAATGCGTTAAGCTTGCTTTTAGAATTACGATAATTCTGTCGTCTGCGCTATACCAATTCGTGCGGCTTCGTTTTTTTTTTAGACTGTAAAGTTTTTTTAATTTATTAAAGTTTTTTTTATTTATTTAATATCATTTATTAATTAGTTGACATGACGATGAAGAGAAAACAACGACTTATAAGGAGATTATTATAAAACGGAAGTCGATCTATTCCCTTTTTAAAGACAATGGAAGTGACTGTTTTCAAAATGCCGACTGGATAGTTGATACTTTTAAAACTATTTAAATTCAAATGGTAAAATTAAGATCTTTTCATAACAGCTCGTGTTTTATTATATACTTCAATCATCATCATCATCAAAGCGTACCGACAGTTCGGATTCCTTTGATACTATATCGCCATCCGTCCCCATTACTCTAGGCAAGTCCTCTAAATACCCCCCTCTTCTGTGTCCGTACAGCGCTGATGAATATAAGTTTTTTATGGTCAGCCAAGACTGGTGTTTTTTCGCAAGTATGGGGCATCCAGCAAGTATCAAATTTGCTATTCAGTAGTAATGGATCTGTGCAACTAGCTTGCTAACCATTATGCCATGATGGGACACCTATTTTACAGATAAGTAACTATTTACCCAACCTGTTTGTCATGGGTATTTTAGGTTACAGAGTTTCAATGCTGTAGAGTTTAGTAATAAATAATACCTAATAATATCCATTTTGATTGTATGATATTCGACTGCAAATAATAGAATTCTGTTATTTTTTTTGGATAAAATTAACTTTTATTTCTAGAAATGATTATATATATATATATATATATATATATATATATATATATATATATATATATAGGTGTATTTGGTCAGCATCTTTTCATTCAAACAAATTTTGTTGAAAATAATAGAATACATGCTTTGGATTTTTTTCTTTTTCGATGAAAGATTGAATCTTTCCATCTAACAATTTTCTTAATGTTGTCATCTTGAAAAGTGATAACAAAACTTTCTGTTCTCTTCTGATTCCTCATCAAGGATGTTCAAACATTTTATCATTTGTCATCATTTTTCAAAATTATTGTTTTATTTTGGAGAGCCTCGCTGATGAGTTCGCTTAGCAGTGCCCAGCATGTTTTCTTTGCCTTTTTTGATGCTTTGGAAGATGGTTTGGGAGATGGGAGGTAAATGGCCGTACAATAGATATTTCGTTGAGTACTGCTTACAGCATTTTTTCAAAACAGTATGCAGTATACTAGTGTAGTTCGCTGATGAATGTAAATGTTTCCTGGCCTGTCAAGACTGGTGTGTCCATTTGTAGGAATCCATTGGAGAGCATCGCTGATGTGAGTTCGTATGCAGTATCCTTGTGTAGTTTCCTTTTTCGCAAAGCGTTTCGTTAGAGTCAAAGTGGTGCAGCCATACAGTAGTACTGCAAAAATAGTAAATCTCTAGATTAAAAAAATATTTAAGACGTATTAAATAGTATTTGTATATCTTCTATATTCCTTTGATGTTCTCTCGCCATACATCCATATCGGCAATCGCTCTTGATAAGTCCTCTAAATGGCACCTAGTGTCCGCGCAGAGTTGAATGTAAGTTCTTGCTGGTCAGCCAACACTGGTGTATCCATGAGTAAGAGTCCATAGGAGAACGTAGCTTATGAGTTCGTCCTTACTTCACCAGCAATGTCCTTTCTTGCTTCCCTTTTCTTGATGGTTTGTGAGATGGGAGGTGAAATATATAACACATATTTCAAGATTTTAAATACATTAATAATATGGCCAGTTTTGCGGCAGATCTAATTCAGCTAGACTTTAATAGAGACATCGTTAATAGATAAGATACTAATTAATATTAGATAATGACTATTTCATAATCTTTGAGAAAATAACTTAAATAACTAAGGAAATCGGGACACCAGTAGTGACATAGTTTCGGCTACATAATCTCCATTATAATAAGATATGAATAGTTACTTGAGACCATATACGTATTTACTCTAAATTGTGAGGTCAGTGGTGACATAGTACAATTGATGTTTTATTGGATGCTACTTACATTATTTGTTTAAAACAGTATGCAGTATACTAGTGTAGTTCGCTGTGGAATGTAAGTATTTCCTGGCCAGCCAAGACTGGTGTGTCTATGTGTAGGAGTCCATTGGAGAGCATCGCTGATGAGAGTTCGTATACAGTATCCTTGTGTAGTTCCCCTTTTTGCAAAGCGTTTCGTTAGAGTCAAAGTGGTGCAGCCATACAATAGTAATTCAAAAATAGTAAATTTCTAGATTAAAAAAAATAGATTTAAGACGTATAAAATATGATTTGTATATTTTGTATATTTTCCAGATGGCTTTTACCTTCATTTAAACCTGACCGATTATCAGCGAAATGCAAAAGCGTACATTTTCAGTCGGCCCAATTTGGACGTAAAGAAAAAATACTGTTTGTCTTTCTTTTATTTGATGCATGGAAAACAAGTGGCAACACTGTCTGTTCATTCAGTCAACTTTTCGTCCGCAACTGAAATATGGGCCAAATCGTTTGAACATGGACCCGAATGGTTATATGAAGAAGTCTCCATTGAAAATGCAAGTCAGGTAAGTGACAATATAATGATAAATAAATACGCTTGTACCTAGATATTCCGTCCGTTATCATCCTGCAACACCCTCTGGTTAAAAATGACACTGTCCAAATTTCCAAGATCCAAATGTGAATACAGATTATCTGGTGTCGTTTAATCGCAGATTTCTTATTTGTCTCATTTTATTTTACCCAATTTTAAAAACGAAACATTCCAAGTAAATTCAAAATGATTTTTTTAAAAGTTACGTGTTTGTTTTATTTGTAGTATTAAAATTGTGAATTACGGAAGATATTTTGGTAATTTTGATAGGATTTATATGTAATGAAATTGCAAACCCTCATTTCTGGCTTAAATAGCTCCTCTTGATTTTTGTTTCGTTAGAAATGTTCATTGTAAATACCTACATACACATGGTCAGATCAATAAGTCCTTCATATGGCACGTAGTTTAAGCTGAAATTCTCAAATGTTCGATCTATATTATTAATATTCATCACTAAAATAAGTAAGTAAAGTCGTCTGGATGGCCTAAAGTAGGTATCGATCAAACAGCGAGAGAGTCTATCCTCTTTTCACTACTACTAGACCAAGGATATTGTTTTGGGCGTCTAAGCGCCACACCTACCACCAGCTCCTCATTTTACCACACGGATGCCTGCTTTTTTATTTCGCTGAGTTGGCGAGGGCTGGTATCGAAACAGGAACCTTGTGGTTCCTAGTCGGACGCTCTACCGACTAAGCTAAACCAGCCTTTAACCCTAAATTAAGTGCATCGACAAAAAAGGATATTATGTTGAAAAAATAAGTCTTTCATATTAAAAACAACTTTATTTTCATTATTTTGGCTACCGACTTATTGAAGTAAAGCAAAGGCGGCGGAGTGGCATACAGCTGGTATCAACAAGACAGCGAGGGAGTCTATCCCCTTTTCATTAACGCTACATTAGGGAGCTACTCATGCGCTGAGTTGGCCAGGACCGGTATCAAATCCGGAACCTTGTTGTCCCTACGCAGCTTTTGACTTGAACTCACGTCCCTTACCCCTGGGACGAGTGCCGTGGAACACCTTACTAATTAGGTACCTGGAACAGCGAATAGAAAGCCAGATTTTAATCATTAAATCTTTTTCTCTTATCTTCAAATTGAGGAAAAGAACCCTCTCCAC
>CM042141.1:15724447-15726947 GCA_023376005.1 Doryteuthis pealeii
ATACAGGTAAAAATATCAAGATAAATTGGTACAGCCGTGGGGGAAATCTGGTTGTAAATGTGTTATAAAAATGTCCGCTCATTTTACACAGTATTAGTTTGTTAATAAAATATTCAAGAATATATTTACCGTATGTGTAAACACTGTAAACTATATTAGTGTATTAGCAATCATTATTTCAAAAAGTACTTTTAACTTTTTGCCGACTTTCAGCCGCTCACAGCATCTCTCCCACCGCACCCAAGAAAAGTATAAAAACTGATGGTTAGTTCTTTATAATTGAGCAGAAGGACACGGATTACAATAATAATAGTACTTTATTTCAATAGAATGAGTTCTAAGGTGAATAGATAGTGAACGTTCAAACATCCTATCATACAGATGAAAAATACCAAGGAAATTTGCTACAGCCGTGGGGTAAATGTGGTAGGCAAAGAGTTAGAATAACAAAAATAATTCGCTTAAAATGTTACTTATTTTTATACATGTATATTGCTTTATTTTGCTAACTTCCTGTTCTTTGTTTTATTTTTTATAATTTCTTTGATCTTTTTGTCTTTGAGCTCGTACAAATTGAAAGGATGTATTGTTCTGCTAAATTATGCCACTATAAAAGACTAATGACATAGTGGGGTCTGCCTGGACTTCAATGATGCCGACATACGTGATACACAAGAAAGTATCCTCTATATTTGGTGTCACCAAACTACGACCCTGGGAGTAACGGGGATGAAGGGGTACTCCACATTCCTCGTGCTCCAAAATTGGAACTTCACCATCAGGGTTTAACGTCATACCCGGGACAATAAGACCCTCAGCCACAGCCTTCTAGCACATATATGATAAAAAGGATTGGGGCTTGCAATGAGGGCAATAGGGTTGGAGCAATTGTAATATATTGTCTGATCGGTGCACCCAAGGACCGGGCTGAATAGGAAGTGCATGGGGGGCCAGGTGCAACCTTGGAAAGGAAAACAGGATGTGGCCCCGACCTGACCTTTTGCACCTGAAAATGCAGGTGGATGTTGTCATGATTTTAGTGCAGAAATCTGTAGGCGTAGCCCTTAGCCAATGAAAACAGCCTGAGTGGGCGAAGAGGCGTGTCTGCAGAAAAAACTGTGTAGGTGTCACGAACAAGGAGGCGTGACACCGGAGGTCAGATTACAAATAAAAGAAGCCCGTTGAGATCGATCAGGCAGACGGCGATCAGGTTCAAGATAACTCCCGAAGGCTCCACATTGCGTAACCCTGCCCACGACTCTCAGCTGCACACAACCGGGGAAAATAAACATCTCTTATATTTTCCTAAAATACAAGTGTTTGTGTTTTTGTGGGTCCAGTGTGTAACACAATCATATAATGTTGGTTTTACTTTTTTGTTAATAGAAGGGAAACATCTGAAGGAATTATCTTTGATAATCAAGATAATTGTCCAGTGTGTAACACAATCATATAATGTTGGTTTTACTTTTTGTTAATAGAAGGGAAACATCTGAAGGAATTATCTTTGATAATCAAGATAATTGTTAGTGAAAGAAATTATACAGGCAATGTTTAAATGAACCTTGTATTAAAATTACAAACACTTTTTTTGTGAAATAACATCACTTTCTTCTCTTCCTTTATCTATCAAGAGAACTTGAATTTGTTTGTTAAAACGAACAGAACGCGAGATGTTCTGATACCATTTAGATTTAAATATCATGTTAAGCTAACTAAATCCTCATGGACTTGATTACGGAATCAGCCAATCGAACGAAATTGACTGATAAACATTTGAAATCAATTCTCTTGATTGGATGTAGCAATTCCAAACCTGACATTGACGATATCTTGAAAGGCAAACTTCAGTTTCACAAATCTCACTAAGCCTTTCTGATAATGTCTCAAAAACAATTTTTAACAAACATATTTATTTTCAAAGCATTATCAAAGAACGCAACGTTCTTTGATAATGTTTTGAAAATAAATATGTTTGTTAAAAATTGTTTTTGTGTATCTTAAGCCACCCATCCATGAAACAAAATGTATCTTTCCATGTTATAACGTGGAAAAATAAATTTCGTTTTACATCTTTTTCTCAGAGCTTTCGTTCTGGCTAGCAGGTATTGAACACAATAATAATGTGACCCGTGCTCGTTATTTTTTCAATTATCCAACCCATCGTGAAAAAAGTTTGGTGATCCCTACTCTATATAAATGATAGAAGCTCAGACAATGATTGGTTAATATATGAGTGTTTTTATTGTTTAAAAAAATGAGACATAAGTTTCCAAACAAACAATTATATCCCCTCCTTTTTGTTTCTTTGTCGTTTTTTATATTGTTTTTTTTTTTAAATTTTATTTTTTTACTTTTAGTTAAGATTTGAGGCTATTACCGGACCAGGCAACCAAGGAGACATCGCCATTGATGATATTTCAATTCAAAATGGCAAATGCCCTCCGCCAGGTTTGTCATTCTTATCAAATGTTTTTGAATTAAAATTACCACAATAAAT
>CM042141.1:15731947-15826947 GCA_023376005.1 Doryteuthis pealeii
AATAAAAAAGTATGGTGACAGCTTGTCAAGAAATATCGATAGATGATAATACAGATGTCTCGACATCATCTCTTTATTATATAAGTTGCTTGAATGTTCATAGGAGATATATCAGAAAAGTTCCAGGTTGATCGCATTCTTCGATGTGAGGGGCAACGTTCACTGTGAGTGCTTGTCACAGGGCCAGACGATCAACCACCATGTTTACAAAGAGATACGATGGCGTTTGCTTCGTTCAGTGCGCGAGAAGAGACGAGAGAAGTGGCAGGACAACTCGTAGATGTATCACCATGACAACGCACTTGACCACAGTGCCCTGAATATTCGAGAGTTCCTGGACCAGAATATCACTTTGATGGCGCAACCTCCTTACTCACCCGAACTCGCTCCATGGGACTTTTCCTCTTCCCCAAGCTCAAGGGGGTCATCAAGAGAACCCGTTTTGAGGATGTGCACGATATCAAAAAGGAGCCACGGAGAATCCCGGAAGAATCCTTCCAGGAGTGCATGCAAGCGTGACAGAGAAGGATGGGAAAGTGTATTAGACTCCAGGGTTATGATTTTGAAGGGGATAACATGTAGTTTATACATTGGATATGAAATAATTTTTTTGTGATATCAGTCCTAACATACCTCGTATGTCTTTGTGTACATTTTTAATCAATCATGCATTATTATTATTATTATTATTATTATTATTATTATTGTAGGTACATACATGATCCTTGTATCAAAACCGCCTTTAAGAGCGGCTGACCGAGCTCGTTTTGTCAGTACTACACTCACCGAGACAGTAAAGACGCACTGCTTGAAATTCTGGTACAGCATGAATGGTAAAAATGCTGGCCTATTATGGGTTAAAATCTTCACCCAGAATTCAGTCTCTGCTGTATGGAGACTTGGCGGTCCACAAGGAGGGCATTGGGCATTTGCATCTGTTCCACTTTACCCGAGACAGGAAAACTTTTGGGTGAGTCAAAACTTACAATACAATTATTCTAGGGTAGAGTTTTTCACCCGGTGTGCCGCGGCATACAAGTGTACCGTGAAGCGTCCGTGGGTGTGCCATGAGTGTTGAGGACGGTTGATCATCCTCTTATATTTTTATTCTATTAATTTAATATTTTTTGTTTTAATCAAATATATTTTGTTTTAATTGAATATTTTTGTACTCTTAGAACAGAGTATTTTCAACTCTGTCTTAGAAACAGGTATTTTTACTTTTACATGATTAATTTTTTTACGAAAATTTATATTTTTACTCTATTTAATATTTTTTTTATTTTACTTTAACATTTAAATATTTTACTTTAATATATTGTTTGGTTTTATTAGTGAAATGTTTTTGCACACCGGTTGAAAAACTATTATTTCTACATAAGTAATTTCTTTGTGAAAATTTATACCTTTTATTCCATTAGTATTATCTGCGTTATTCGGACTATTGTCCTCATCGTTATTGTTATCTGTACAACGCATCGGTCGATATGGTCTCCGGCCTTCTTCAGGTATATCTTGTCGGACTCTGGAACCTTCTTTTCGAACTCGGGAACCTTCTTTTCGGACACGGGAAATAGCTCCCGATTACGACAAGAAGGTTCCTGACTACGACAAGAAAGTTCCCGAGTCCGAAAAGAAGGTTCCCAGGTCCGAAAAGAAGGTTCCCGAGTCCGACAAGAAATACATGAAGAAGGCCGGAGTGCATATCGGCCGAAACGTTGTACAGATAACAATAAAGATGAGGACAATAGTCCGAATAACGCAAATACTAATCATCAAGCCTCATCTCAAACATCCAGAGAAATACTTTTATTCCATTATATACTGATGGTGTACCTCGATCAATTTATTGCCCAGCTCACTGTGCCGTGAGATGAAAAAGGTTAAAAAACTCAGTTCTAGGGAGTACTATTTTTGTATACCCATTTACCGAAAGTTCTTTCCTATTAAGATTATGAGAGATCCGTGGTTATACTCCCATATATAAATCTTTATTTTACTTACTTGTTTGTCTTGTTTTGTTTTACGGTATATCAAACCTCGGTGGTTCATTTAATGCCGGCAAAGTTTTAAAAGATTCTTAGCGATAGTTTGGAAGGAACATTTTTTAAACTCAAGTTCTTTTTAAACAAATTTCTATTTAACCCATAGATGGGACCCTAACAGTTACTACCACTCCGGGTCAGAGTGGACCAGGGAGCAATGGTGATGAAGGGATGCTCCACATTTCCAGACCTCCAGAATTGGAACCTCACCTTCAGATAGAGTTTAATGTCATACCCAGGACATGAAGACCCTCTGCCACCGCTTTCTAGCATGTACATGATAAAAAGGGTTGGTAGCTGCCATGAAGGCAATAGAGTTGGGACAATCATATAGGTGCTAGAGCTTGACATAACCAGCCGATTGGTTGGAGGGGGCTTCTCCGACCGACCGTCTAGCCTAAATAAGGGTGGGGTGTTGCATGTAAAGGACTGCTCATCTACTAGGATTCTGTCTTAAGCATCACGAGTAGCTACCCACCACCAATGGCCCCATTCGGTGGGATATTACCCCTATGCAGAGGTGATATCGTGGTATTCTAAAACACCAGCCGAGAGGGTTGTACTTACTTGTCTTTTGGCGATTATGTCTACCGCATATCTAAGTCTTTTCTTATTTGAGTAGCTGGTTTCATGGCTAGATTTTTTCTGTTCATTGTATAGCTGGGACATTTCTTCTAACTTCTGTTTCTAGTCTTTTATCCTTCTATTTCTTCTATTGTTGAGTCTGGTTCTCAAGAAGCTGGTCTGATTTTGCCAAGGTGGCCATTAGTTCACAGAGACAACGCAAGGCTTAAATTTTGTGTGATTTTTTTCTATTCAGAACCAGATCTTTGTCAATGGTGCGTGGGGTGGGGGGTGGGGGAGGAGCCGATCCTTACATTACGACGTCTCCGGCTTAAATAGATGAGCTAAGCTGAGCATTCTTTCCCGCAGTCGGTGTAACTGGAAAGAAGAAGATTCATCATCATCATCATCATCATCATCATCATCATGTCACGCAAGTAGCACGGATATCCATGACAATCTCTCGCAAACCTTCCCTATCACTCATTGCCCCTGGGAGTTCTTCTGCGCAGCAACCAGCATCCTCGCATAGTTGGTTAATGTAGGTACTCGGTGGGTGGCCCACATTAGCATGTCCATGTGTTGGCTTCCACAGCAGAACGTCGCTTATGGACTCGTCGTTGTTTATCCAGCAGTGTCCTGCATGCCTAGTCCGTCTCACTCGGATGGTTTGTGAGATGGGGGATGGCAGGTAGCCATATAGCTGCTTCCTTGTGGAGTGCTGTTTCCACGACTTGTTCAAGACTGCACGCAGCGTTCTTGTGCAGCTCCCATCTAGCTTATTCTCAAGGCACTTCGTTAGGGTTCAAGTGGTGCAGCCATACAGCAGCACTAATAAAACCACGGCCTGGAAGAATTGTCGCTTTAGCTTGTCAATGAGATCGGATTTCCATATGACTGATAATTTATTTGTGGCCAACCATGATTTTCCTATTCGTGTATCGCTTTCTGTGGATGAGATATTACTACCTAGGTATGTTATTTCACACCAATCACATGGATTTTGATATTCAACCTCTTGAATTCAAAATCTAATTCTACACTAACCGTCAAAAAAATAATGATGATTATCAATATACAACACTATTAAAGTTAGTGTTCCGAGAAAAACAAAAAAACTTGCGAATACATAACGGGTTTTTTTAACTCAGTCAGTAAAGCGTCCGACTAGTATAATTCTTGGTTCGATACCAGCCCTCGCTAACTAAGCGTATGAGTAGCACAGGTATCTGTGGTAAAGTGAGGAGCGGATTGTAGGTGTGGCGTTCCACTTCAGACACTAAAAACAATCTCCTTAATCTAGCGCTAGTGAAAAGGGGAATAGACTCCCTCACTGTCTGTTTGATATCAACTTTAGGCCACCGATGACTTTACTTTAAAGTAAAGTAAAGTCATAGAGATATTCGCAAAGTGGTCCACACAGATTCCTGGGAGTGAATAGAGAAAAAAGATCAGGTGAATAAAGGCTTACAGAACTACAGAGAATTAGTAAATTTAGTAGTTTGAATTTTATGAATTCTTTTATATCCCCAAAAATGTTATATAGTCCCCGGGGGTCATGTGGCCCTAGTTGAGAACAGCTGCTTTAGAATAACTTGAATGTACAACGTTTAATATTTTCAATGTTTCTATTTACAGATTGTGATTGAAGGAGTGATCATTAAACCTTCTGATTCGTACATGGCCATTGATGACATCTCTTTGGTTGAAGGAACTTGTAAAAGTAAGTACTTGAAGAAAGAACGTTAATTTTTAGAGAGAGTCCTCCCATTAAAGTTAAGTATGATTATTTTGTTGTTCCTTGGAGTCCATTAGTGCTACGTATGATCCTTTGGCTGTTCCTTGGTGTCCCTTAGTGTTGTGTATGATCCCTTGGTTGTTCATTGGTGCCCCTTAGTTCACTAAGAGCTGGTATTGCCGATGTGGGAGAACTTCAATGATGGTGCCTGTAGTGGTCCATCGGCGGTTTGATGGGTTTTGGATGGCTACTTTGTCACCATTCTGTAGCAGGTCAAGACTGTGTGTGTGCGTATTGTATCTTTCTGACAGCAGGACGTTCCGTTGACGAAAGCTCTCCCCTCGACGTTGTGCTGCGGCTATCCATTCAGAATGTGGTTTGTAGAGGATAGGTCTCAATGGGATCGAATCCCGGAGTCGGCGGTGGAGCAGCAACTGTGCTGGGGATAGGCCGATGCCTTGAATGGGGGTATTGCGGTATTGGAGGATTGCTTGGGCAACACTGTCGTTGTCTAGTGAACCCTGAGAACCTGTGTTGCCATGGATTATCCTTTTGGCAGTTTTGACAGCGAGTTCCGCTCGGCCATTGGATTGAGGGTATGCTACTGATGATTTTCTATGTTTTACACACCATGACTTGAGAAACTGCTGAAATTGCTTAGAATTGAAAGGTGGGCCACCATCACTACTCAGCTCATCAGGGGCAGCATAAGTGTGGAAGAGATTCCTACAAATAGATACTAATTTTTGAGTGGTGGCATGACCAGGTTTTTGATTATATGAGATGATCCAGCCCGTGAGTCGGTCTGCGCAAACAAGGTATGCAATATGCCCAACGTAAAATATATCCATTACTATTTGTTGGAAGGGCCAATCTGGAGTTGCTGTTAATGTGATTGACTCGCGGGGTTGGGATGGGGCGATGCTGGTGCACACCAGGCAATTATTCCTGAAATTTTGTATGGATGCGTCTTACCAGGCCAATACACTGAATCATTTGCGCGAGCTTTCATGCCTTCTACACCCGGGTTTTCTGAATGTAGGCAACGTAGCGCTTTCCCTTGTAGGGTTCTAGGTACGACAATTCTTCCGTCCATCAGTGCTAAGCCTCTGTCTGTGGTGAGTCTGTGACGTACCTCACCGAAATGGCAGATTCCTGGTTCGACCTGAAAACGTATAGAAGGAAATCCTTGTTCAATTGTCCTTAAAAGTGATGTGTAATGCTGATCATTCTGACCCGATGCACGAATATGGTCAGGTGATATGACATTGTTGCTATCCCTACAATTCGTCATTGCCTGATAGGTCACCGATTCCATCAAGTCATCTATGTCGTCAGAGAGGTGTGTGTCCTGGTTAGAAGGTTGTTTTGAGAATAAGGTAGTAAAGGCTTCTACTGTGGCATTCAGCGTAATCTAAATCCCACCGACAGGTCATAAATATCCAATATTTTACTAAAAGCAATTTATTTTTTTCTAAATCAAAGACACCGGGGTTTTCTTATCTTTGGAGAAATTTCATACATTCAAAACGGATATTATTAGTCATTATTAGCTACCAAATTCTACAGCATCTTAATTATGACTGTACTGCAGTACACACGTAGGACATGACAGAGAAATATGTTTGTTTCATTGAAATGTGTTAAAATGTCTTAAATATGGATGAATTAGTAAACAGTTACACAGAATAAATAGAAAACAAATGCGACAAATGTTTATATTTTCAAAGATAACTCATAAAATATTTTACAGCCGCTCCAGACGAAGCAGCGATTGGTAAGAAAACGGTAACCACTGCTCTTCCGGTAAAATCAACTCCACCATTAATAACAACGAACCCCAAAAGTAAGTAAATGGAATAAGCAATGTCTGACGATTTTTATTATATTATTTACAAAAAAAAATCTATTGCAAATAACTAACCTTTAAATATATAGCATATAATTTACAATGAAGATGTATAGTAAATAATTTACAATTAAAATTTATAGCAAATAATTTACAATAAAAATGTATTGCAAATAATTTACAATGAAAATACAAAGCAGATAATTTACAATGAAAACTGTATTACAGATAATTTACAATGAAAATTTATAGCAAATAATTTACAATGAAAATTTTTAACAAATAATTTACAATGAAAATGTATAGCAGATAATTTTCAATGAAAATGTATTGCAAATAATTTACAATGAAAATGCATAGCAGATAATTTTACATTGAAAATGTATTGCAGATAATTTACAGCCAATGATACAATCCGAACTGGGAGCTCGTTTTTATGACTTTGCGTCAGACTAAGTTGGGTTTAATAAATATCGAGACTTGCATAAAAACTAGTGGTTTATGGTTAACCAGCAGCTCTCACATGGGCTTTACTGGTAAAGTACATTCGTTTGTGATAATAATTTGGTTCAACAAATTTACAGTTTTTTAAAAATTTACGACGCTGTTTGTTTCCTTCTTTTCTAGAAACAATTTTGAGCTGCATTTCAACAAAGATTTCTGTGATTGGCAACAAGGAAAGAGAGACAAGGGTGATTGGGAATGGACACATTTGGCAACCCCTTCTATTTCAACTGGACCAAATAGAGACCACACCACAGGAAGTAAGTCCATTTCATTATCAATTTATCTATATGGCCTGTTTTGTAGAGGCTGATAGCATTGCTTATTGCTTGAATCTTGTGACTAATATCCTGATCAATTTTACAAATTTAGTGTGTGATTATATGTGCGTTGTGTGATTATATGTGCGTATATCATTGCGTAATATGTGAGTGTTTCGTTGCGCGTGTCTCTTTGTAGGATTAAATGTGTGTGTCTCTTTGTGTTATTATATGTGTATGTCGTTGGGCGATTATATGTGCATGTATCGTTGTGTGATTATATATGCGTGTCTTGTGTGATCATATGTACGTGTCTTGTTGTGTGATGATATGTGGTGGTCTCGTTGTGTGATCATATATGTGCGTGTCTCGTTTGATTATATATGCATGTCTTCTTGTTTGATCATATGTACGGGTCTCGTTGTGTGATGATATGTGGGGGTCTCGTTGTGTGATCATATATGCGTGTCTCGTTGTGTGATCATATGTGCGTGTCTCGTTGTGTGATCATATATGTGCGTGTCTCGTGTTTGATTATATATGCGTGTCTTGTTGTGTGATCGTATGTACGTGTCCCGTTGTGTGATCATATATGCGGATGTCTCGTTGTGTGATCATATGTGCGTATCTCCTTGTGTGATCATATGCGGATGTCTCGTTGTATGATGATATGTGGGTGTCTCGTTGTATGATTGTGTGATCATATGTGCGTCTTGTTTTGTGATTTTATGTGTGTCTTCGTTCTTTGACAGAGGGTGGTTTCATATACGTGGAAGCTACAAATAGAATAGTCGGACCCATTCGACTTTTCAGTCAGAGAATATCACCGATTCATGAAAATATGTGCCTCAAGTTCTGGTATTTCATGTACGGTCGAGATGTGGATACATTGCGAGTTTTCATCTCCCCCGGGACACATTTTGACCGGAATATGAATCCACATTGGAAGAAATCAGGTTCCCAACCGGAGAAATGGTTTCTTGGAAAGATATTTTTTCAAATGAAACAGGATTTTCAAGTAAGATACCATTTGTCTACTTCACTGTGCATATTATCTATCTATCTATCTATCTATCTATCTATCTATCTATTCAAATACCGATGTTAATGGTCTTCTTTATTTGGAAATGTCAACATGATCCAATCTATCTATCTATCTATCTATCTATCTATCTATCTATCTAAGTCTGTACATATATATCTATCTATGTCCATTATATATGTTCATATTTATCTATCTATCTATCTATCTATCTATTATTTCCAATATGTATTCCTATATAACCACTTTATAACCAAACATATATCCAGTAAATGAGTACAAAAATATCCGTTCCTTTCATTCGAATTTCCACATAACTCTTCCTATGTTTTTCTGTGTGGGGATTGTAACTACTCAGACAACAATCTTATGTGTATAATTTATTCTTATTTATTCCTCGACGATACTTACCGAGCCTCTCACCCCCGGTCAGGAATCAATAGTAGAGTGGAAAGGCTCAGCCGTTCTCGTCCGCGACGATTATAACTGACTGACATTATCCTATTTCTTTTTAGTGTCATCTGATTAAAGGACTTTCTGGTTATTTCCTATAAGTCTAACATGATCAAAGGGGAACCACTCTTGACTGATGAATTATATATTTATTTTTCCATTAAATTAGCCCTAACCCTAAATCCTAGCCCTAACCCTAACCCCGTCTTCTTTTTTCCTAGTAGATCAATAAATAAATAAATAATTTATCAGTCAAGAGTGGTTCCCCTTTGATCATGTTAGACTTATCGAATGAAAAGCTACGTCTCAATCAGCTTCTGGGGTCATCACCCATTACTCAAAGTATATACCTCAACGGTTTGTCACCACCGCTTTAAAGTACACTACGCTACCAAAAAAAAATAGATTACGCCAATCTATCATTTAACACAAGAAGCATTCAATGAATAAATTAGATATTGTCTAAGGAGTTGGCAATAGGAAGAACTCTTTATAGTAATGGATCCTTTCCTATATCAGTAGACATGATTTTCTTTATTGACCGCTGCGCCCGGAACATTTTCTCTACCGGAGAGTCAGTGTGTTTTCATTCCTTTTCGACCCAGGCTCGTAGAGGCAAACTGATGTTTAGCCCATTTTAAACTTTTTTTTTACTAAAACATATTCCTCCCTACTCATCGCATATTCTTTCGTAAATGTCAAATTCTTTATATTTAAAAACGAGAGCAGTGGACTTCAAATGCTCTAATGTTCATATCTATCTATCTATCTATCTATCTATCTATCTATCTATCTCTTCTTACATTATCAAATACTAATAAGTATACCCAGCAATAATTAAATAAAAGATAACTTTTCTTCTAAATCAAATATACCAGGATTATACTATTTTTAGTGAAATATTAGGTATTAGTTTATATCAAACTCTACAGTATTGAAACTTTATAACCCAGAATAATTAAAAAAAAAATTCTGTATGTATCCGTAACTCAGACAAACATGGTACATCGTGGTGAGACCTTTTGACAGCTGTGCACTTTAGATGCTCTAATTAAATGAATAAGACAATCTCCAGTTCAATTTGCAACTAAACATCGTTTTATGGTGTCCGGTTTGTATTAAACGACATTTTTTTAAATAATCATTTTAAGTCACTTTATAACATAGATAACTTTGAGATGCAAATTAGAAGCATTTTTCCTAAATAGAAGCATCAATATCATCATGGACCGTTGTTACTGCGTTATCCCAACCCCATCAAGGGTCGCCTATTAATGTATAAAGTAAAGTCACTCTTATATTGAATGTTTTATATTTATTTGATTTTTAGATTGTATTTCAAGCTTCACTAAATGGCCGTGTATTGGGGGATATAGCACTTGATGACATCACATTGACCTATGGAGCTTGCGATGCCGGAGGTAAATATTCATTTTACTTATTTATATATGTTTGCTTTGACATGTACGAGGGTGTGTCAAAATGTAATGCCATTTTGTTTAGGACAGGTATAATTACCAACACAGGGACATGTATCATACATAAAAATGAAGCTGGTCATCTGTAGATCACACCCTTAATTCTCCACATAGGTGTTTCAAAAAGTAATGCTATTTTGTTTAGGACAGGTATAATTACCCACACAGGAACATGTATCATACATCAAAATGAAGCTGGTCATCTGTAGATCACACCCTTACTTCTCCACATAGGTGTGTCAAAGTGTAATGCCATTTTGTTTAGGACAGGTATAATTACCAACACAGGGACATGTATCATACATGAAAATGAAGCTAGCCCTGCTTCTCCACATAGTAACCATTTCTCCCAATAGCAATGTTCCACTTTCGAATGAGAGCGTGGCAGCAAGGCATGCGCAGTGGCAGTCTCAGGTACAACAAACACAACAATGTTGCCAATAACTTCCCATTTTCCCTGTGGCCCCAGTGTTTTATAGAGATTACTTTTGGGATTAGCTTCGTATTAACAGATATGTGTATTAAGTATTATATAGATTGTTATTATACGAGGGTGAGTAATGCCATTTTGTTTAGGACAGGTATAATTACCGATACAGGCACATGTATCATATATCAAAATGAAGCTGGTCCTCTGTGTATCAAATCCCCGCTTCTCCACATAGTCACCGTTTCTCTCAATAGTAATGTTCCACCTTCGAATGAGAGCATGTATCCCTGCCCCGTAAAATTCTGCTGACTGTTTGAGTCACTTTTTCACTTCCTTGTCACTGAAATAATGGTTCCCTCTCACACCCTCTTTCATGGGGCCGAAGAGACGATGGTCTAAAGGCGCTAAATCTGGTGAGTATGGAGGATAAAGTAAAGTCCACTCGAATTAGGCAATTTCCTTCCGTGTCCTGATGCTTGTGTGTGGTCGAGCATTGTCAGGCAGAAAAAGGACATTGTCAAGTGACAAGCTGGGTCTTACTCGTCGGATTCTTGCTCTGAGCCTCATTAGGGTCTAAGTGTAGGCATTAGTTAAAAAAAACGGTATCATTATAGCATGTGGCCTACCTTTTCAATGTGGACTACGAAATCATGTCTGTATTATAGTATGTGGCCTACCATAAAAAGCATATTATATGGTTATAATAATAACTGCTAACCCTAACCCTAAACCCTAACCCTAACACTATTTCAAAATTTTAGAATATTTTAGAATTAAATAGATCTCTGAATCCAATTAATTTATAATTATATTTTATATGGATGAATTCTTTTTTAATTATTCTTAATTACTATATACATTGCATTTCTTGAAATTGAATATATGTGAAAAATAATTAGTTTCAATAAATTGCCAATTACTTATATCTATAAATATACTCTTACTGAGGTAGGGCACATTGAAACCGGGTAGGCCACATACTATAACAGAATGAAAAAGGTAGGCCACATACTATAACGGCACCGAAAAAAACTTCACATGAAATAAAGGAAATGGCATTCTTTTTTTACTCAGCCTCATATTATAAATTCCCTGATTCACAGTTTGATAAATATCCTTTAAGTCTTTCAGCTGACACCTGAAATAAATTAACGTTTTTCTCTTCTTAAGGTTTTATAAAGTATACAATTGTGTCTTGACTTATGAGTCTAATTCGTTCCGCTCGTATATCGAATAGATATTCCCATTGAAATAAAATGAAAAGCCATTAATCCGTTCCACCCCTAAAAAAAACAACATATTTATATCATCATATAATAATATATCAGCTGGGACCTGACGTTTTTTCTCTTCTTAAGATTTTATAAAGTCTACAATTGTGTCTTGACTTATGAGTCTAATTCGTTCCGCTCGTATATCGAATCGATATTCCCCATTGAAATAAAATGAAAAGCCATTAATCCGTTCCACCCCTTAAAAAAAACAACATATTTATATCATCATATAATAATATATCAGCTGGGACCTGAAATAAATAAACGTTTTTTCTCTTCTTAAGATTTTATAAAGTATACAATTGTGTCTTGACTTATGAGTCTAATTCGTTCCGCTCGTATATCGAATCGATATTCCCCATTGAAATAAAATGAAAAGCCATTAATCCGTTCCACCCCTTAAAAAACAACATATTTATCATCATATAATAATATATCGCTGGGACCTGAAATAAATAAACGTTTTTTCTCTTCTTAAGATTTTATAAAGTATACAATGGTGCCTGACTTACGAGTTTAATTCGTTCTGCTCGTATATCAAATCGATATTCCCCATTGAAATACAATTAAATGCCATTAATCCGTCCCAGCCCCCTCCCCCAAAAAAAAATAATATTTTGTTACGCTTTTTTAAATAAGAAAAAATAGCATAGTATTGTATAAAAATAGAACAAAATAGAATATAATGAATTATGTATTGCAATATATTTTAATGTTTAATTTTTCATGAATAATGTTTCTTTGGCGTAATAAATTTGGAAAATAAATGTTTTTAGTGAATTTATTAACATAAGCGTATCTGAAGCTCGCTCATAGCTCAGAAATTTAGCTCCCCCCCAAAAAAAAAAAAGCTCATAAGTTGGGACACTCGTAAATCAAAGTACATCTGTATATTAAATTTAGAAAGTTTTTCTAAGAATAAACTACAAAGCGTGAATATCCCTCATGGTGTTTTCATATTTGTAAATATATAATCGAAAACTTGCCCACTACTTGTAATTCCTTTTACTGGATGCCGTGGTGTAATGGATAGAGTCGTAGGAAATGGACTCGTCGACCCGAGTTCAAATCTTTGACGATGCTACCGTTCACATATCGCTAATACCCCTGGGAAAGGTATGAATCCTACTCTCCCTCCAGCTATGGGTACATCGTAGGGCAGCTGGGCTCTTTAACCTTGGTTAGGCAATCAGTCTAGGAGAAGGAAAACTCTGAATTCAAACCCCGCTTGGGGTGGTCACTATTAGAATAAGCTCAGTCCTAATTAGTGATCTATTTATCTAATTATTTAATGTAAGTTTAAATTGGATGTAGTGTAGGTGTTTGTGCGTGTTCACATCTGAAACAATTACCAAAAAGTTTAAGGGAACAAAGATCTTAATGACTCTTTTGTAGGTCTGTTATCTTTTTCTGTTTAGATAGAGAGCTATAAATAAGTTGATGATGATGATTAGTAATGATATTATATATATATCAATACACTTGTACCTCCGTGTGTCATGCCTTGTCATCATACACTATTAAAATGAGACCATTTGAATGATAATTAGTGCAGTTATTACATTACGAAATTATATTAATTTTTCCTAAACACCCTGTACCAAATACACTAAAGCTACAATCTGTTTATATGCTCCCAATTAACCTTTTCAGCTAAACTACAGTCTGTTTTTACAGAATTTGGCCTTAGTGTCTCAAATAAACTCTGACGAAGCTTCGTTAGATACGGAGGCGAAATATCAATTGAATGAAATTGTTTTGTGTTTTATCTGTATTTCCTCAATTTCCATCACACACACACACACACACACACACACACACACACACATATATATATATATATATATATATATATAAAGTAAAAGTAAGTAAAGTCGTCGGGGTGGTCTAAAATCAGTATCAATCAGACAGCGAGAGAGTCTATCCACTGTCCACTAGCGCTAGACCAAGGAGATTATTCTAGCGTCTGAGGTGGAGCGCCACATCTATTATTAGCTCCTTAGTTTACTGCACAAGTCCCTGTGCTACTCATACGCTGAGTTGGCGAGTGCCGGTATCGAACCCGGAACCTTGTAGTTCCTAGTCGAACGCTCAACAAAACGAGAAAGGTAAAAGTATTTATAAAAAACCCGCTAAGGAAGATCTGCAGCATTTGGGGAAAATATCCATCAACAATAAAAAAAAAAAAACTAATTTCAGTTCTCCAAACAACAAAAGATAATACCAGACCTGAAAATTTTGAATTATTGGTGATTCCATTTATTTCCAGACCTAATCACAACACCAAAACCCGGAGTTACAGAGAAACCAATTCCAATCGGGCAACGAAATTGCGATTTTGAAAGTAAAGACATTTGCGGATATGAGCACGTCAAGGGAACTCCGAAATATTTTTGGCAGCGAAACTCTGGAGGAACAGATACACACTTGACTGGCCCAACGGCTGATCATACAACAAATTCACCCCAAGGTAATATAACATTTTAATATATATTTTGGTGATGAGGACATTCATGTGGGGTTCAACGGTGATGAAAGCTGAGTGTGCCGTGTTCCAATATGGGAATCCAGTGAGGATTGAACTCACTCACAATAGACTGCGAGTTATTTCGCAAATCCTTCCAGCATATCAACACTTGCGTTTGCCGATACCTATATGCAATTGTTTTGTCCACGCTAATGGGTAGTGAGTTCGATCCCCATTAGGTGCTCTATATATGGTGCCAAATTCAATTATATTCCGTTTTTTAATATATGAAGCCAAATTTAATTATATTCCGTTTTTCATACATGGAGCCAAATTCAATTATTATAGCAAGTTCGGGTGATTGAAATGAACTCCTTAGGTTAATGAGAGAATAGTGAAGATCTATACCCCCCTCCAATTTCAGGCCTTGTGCCACATATAATTTCTTATATTAAATATCATTACTTCTTATACATAGCTACTTTTGCTGGTGAGTTTATAGATACTTGTCTGATGGGATGGTCCCAAGTAAGGTAATGATTGTGCTGATTTCAATAATTTTGAAAAATTAAGCTTTTTTATTTCATTGAAATAGATTATTTAATTTTAATTAACGTATAAATTATTTTACTAAAATTTAATGACTTCCAAGCAGTACTTAGAAAATACGATAGAAAAAAGGGCAACAACACATTCTCAAAAACATCAGTGTATAGTTGTTTACTAAGCTTAGATTAGATGTGGCACAAGGCCAGATATATGGGGCGCCCAAAGAGAATCAAACTCACTAACAATGGTCAGCAAATCTAGCTTGCTAACCATTACACCAAGTGAGGTGCACAGTATATTGTGTTTTTCTCCCGTTTTTACGTACAAGTAATGATAATAATGGTTTGGAAAGTATGGACTCGTATGTTTAACAAACGATGGTTTCATTTACTTTAGGTTAGAGATTACTGCTTCCACTAAAACCGACACTTGGATGGTTTGTGTAATAGGAGGCAAGTGTCCATACATTTGTTTTTTGTGGGATGCTGCTTTCAAGATTTGATCAGGACAGCACACAGCATTCTTGTGTAGTTCACATCTAACCTTTTCTCAATGGGCTTTGTTAGAGTCCAAGTGGTGCTGACTTACAGTAGCACTGACACGGTCACAGCTTGGAATAATTCTCCTTTTATCTTATCAGAGAGATCCGATTTCCATATGAGAGATAATCCGTCTACAGCAGTTCATGCCTTTCCTATAAGTATATTGACATCGCTTTCTGTAGATGAGATATTACTACCAAGGTACTATGTTGTCCTGACTGAGTAGTGAGTTTGATTCTCCGTAAGTGCTCCATACTTGTTCATCAACTTATACGATTTGTGGCACATTAATATGGACAATTGTGGCGAAAGAAATCACGCTGGTACTGGTTCAAAGCGTATACAACTATGTCCGGCGTGTAAAATGAAACCAGGGGTAGTGTAACGGCGATTGAAGAGATTGAACACATCCTCCTGATCGTGAGTCGTAGCTTGACGTCGGACTACCTCGTTGGCGCGCATGTAAATCACTACACTGTGCGATTGACCCTGAGGTGGGTTGTTAGTGTCATTATTTAAGACCAGCCTTAACACTCGGCGGAGTCGCGTTTGAGTTTTGCTGACGAGGGCAGTGACGTATGACAAGAACGAAGGAAGTGACTGCGAGAGAGGTGGAATTCGGCGGACTACTAATTTTTGGGTATAGAACAACGAACGTCAGAAGAATGCGGTTACAGTGAGAGCAGTTTTCTGAACGAAAGGGATTACTGTTGTTAATTGAACGGACTTCAGTTGAAAAAACTTATTATAAAAATGCATTTGTTTTTTTGTTTCTTTTTTTAATAACCCTTTGGGGATTTTCCCCCTTTTGAAAGTCTTGCAAACGTTCGAGTCCTACTCTAGGGACTTGTTTTCTTTCAGCATGTACTTTAGCCAAGATTTTCTTCTGGTTGCAGGTCATTATATGTAATATAGTGAAAAATTTGAAAAAAAAAACACAGGTTCATAAAAAGAGTGATGTTTATTTCGCTAAACGCTGCAGTGTTTCAATATGTTTTAGTAAATCTTCATCAGGGCTTTTGTTTATTTGAGGAAGAATAAATTTATCACAGAGAATAAGGAGACTGTGAGAGTCTTTTGTTGGTCAATCTATTTAAAAATGTTGAATGTAAAACTAGCGTTCTTTGGATGTTTGAAAATATGAACGCTAAGACAAACGGTTCTGAAGTTGACATAGAACGTTTTCTTACGTTGTGTGTGTGTGCATGAGTGTGTGTGTGTGCATGTGTGTGAGTGTTAGTGTGTGCGTGTGTGTGTGTGTGTGAACATTTTTAAATAGATTAACCAACAAAAACTCACGGTCTCCTCAAATAAACAAAAGCCCTGATGAAGATCTACTAAAACAGATTGAAACACTGCAGCGTTGGCGAAATAAACATCACTCTTTTTTATGAACCTGTGTGTTTTCAAATTTTTCACCATATTGCATACTGTCAGATTCACTTCTTTTTTTTTTTCAGGTCATTATATGTACATCGAAGGAGTAGGACATAAAACTGGCAGTGTAGCTCGGATAATCTCTCCATTGTACCAGGATGCAAAAAGTGTCTGTCTGCAATTTTACTATCACATGTACGGCAGTGGCATTGGTAATCTTAACATCTACCTTTTGGTAAGTACTTTTTGGCTTTTGGTATTAGATTATTAAAAAAGCCTTTTAAATTTGATTTATACAAATTTTATTTTGTGCTTTAAAAAAGTTATTCAGTTTATTTAATGCTTACTTCAATAAATAAATGCTTACTATTAAATAAAGGGTTTGGTTCAAAGTTCCATAAAGACTCCAGATTACGCCATGAAGACTCCCGAATTCGACAAGAAACACCCGAAAAAGGTCGGAGAGTTTATCGGCTGAAACATTGTGTATATAACAATACGAATGAGGTCAACAGTCTAAAAAATCTAAATAGTATAACTAATGGGACCTCACCACGAGGGGTTGAGATGCCATTAAACAAAGAAGCCAAAACAGTTTTAGTGATAAATTCTTTAAACCCATTGGCAGTGAGTTATTGTGTAATGTATGAATGTCATTTTGATTTTTTAAAAAACTGATTCATTTTCCTTTTTTTTCTTTCTTCTTACTTTTTTCTTTCTTTTTCTGTTTTCTTTTTTCTTTTTCTTTCTTGTTTCTATCTTTTTTCTTTTATCATTCTTTCTTTCTTTCTTTTTCCTTTCTTTTTTCTTTCTTTCTTTTTTTCTTTTTTCTTTCTCTTTTTTTCTTTCTTTTCTTTCTGTCTTTTCTTTCTTTTCTTTTTCATCTTTTTTCTTTCTTTCTTTTTCCTTTCTTTTTTTCTTTCTTTTTCTTTCTTTCTTTGTTTCAATTTTTTTTCCTCATTTTCTTTCTTTCTTTTTCCTTAATTTTTTCTTTCTTTTTTGTTTCTTTTCTTTTTTCTTTTTTGTTTCTTTTCTTTTTTCTTTTTTGTTTCTTTTTTCTATCATTTTGTTTCTTTTTTCTATCATTTTGTTTCTTTTCTTTCTTTCTTTTTCTTTCTTTTTTCTTTTTCTTATAGCCCAAAGGAAGTAGCAATGATTCTCAAGAGATTTATTCCACCACTGGTGATCATGGCAGCAACTGGGAAGTGGGCAGAGTTACTATCGACAAATGGAAAGCCATCGGTGGCTATCAGGTTAGAGATTAAATAATCGTTTTTTTGGGGGGGGGGCGTGTCTTGGGGGGGGGCTGCTCTTTTACCTTTTTAGATTTATTCTTTTTTACATTAAAGTGTACTTTGATAAAGAGATTTCTTCTCTTACACTGCATGCCTAACCAAGTTTGAAGAACCCAGTCTGCCCTACTATTTACGCATATCTGTAGGGAAAATAGTTGGATTCATACGTTTCTGAATGGTATTAGTACTATGTAAAATGCAAACAGCATATATATATATATATATATATATATATATATATAAGGCGTGTCTAAAACGTATCGAAATTTTTAAAATTTTTGATACACCTTGTATTCTGAAAAAATAACGTTTCCATTCTCCTCCCACCATTCCCATAACATTCTTATAAACTTGTGAGCCCCTCCTCCTACTTATTCCTACTGCTACTGTTTGTTTAAAAAGAAACAATGGAAATATCTCACCAGTTCCACACATGTTGATAGTATTAAATAGTGCACCAATTCCAGCCTGATATCCAAAAGATGGCTTGACAATTAGAAAGGGTTGGAAAAAAAACAAACTCGTCAGACAAGAATTTTCCGTTGTGTTCAACAAAGGATATATATATATATATATATATATATATATATATATATATATATATATATATATATATATATATATTGTTAATGTTATAACTTTTCCTTTGTCAAATTTATCTGAAGTTTAATATTCTTCACTTTTTCCTCGCATTGAAGTTGTGTTTTGTATTTTCAGATCATGTTTGAAGCAACAGTTGGAAAGAATAATCGAACCGATATTGCATTGGATGACATTTCCTTTTCAGATGGAGAATGTCCATCTTTAGGTAAATTTATCAATCGATTTTACTTGTCTTTTAAAAGTTTTCTATTCTGATTGACCCCTTCTTTCCCTATCGATATATATATATATATATATATATATATATATATATATGTGTGTGTGTGTGTGTGTGTGTGTGTGTGTGTTGAAAACAAAGGAAGTGAATCCGACAGTACGTTGAAAAAAAAATAAAGGAGAGAAAATGTTGAATGGATAAAAATGTCTAATGAAATGCCAACACGTGTTTCGCCCGGGAGGAAGTTTTTGTACAAACTGTATTCTATTTATTCTTATTTTTAAATACAAAATAAGATATAATAATAATAATAATAATAATAATAATAATAATAATAATAATAATAATAATAATAATAATGATAGAATATACATAAAGTATTTTTGTATACTTAAAAAAAACTTTTATATATCTTGTATTATTACTATTTTATTTTATTATGTATTTATAATAATAACAAATAGAATACAATGTGTACAAGAACATCCGCTCGGCCGAAACATGTGTCGGCATTTCATTAAACATTTTTATTCATTCGACAATTTCTTTCCTTTATTTATTTTTTCAAACACACACACACACACACACACACACACACACACACACACATATATATATATATATATATATATATATATATATATATATATGAATAAGATATAATGAAAAAACAAACGATGTTTACAACTGAAATAGGCTCATCAGAAGAGAAAGTGTGCAAACCTGATGAGCCTATTTCAGTTGTAAACATCGTTTGTTTTTTCATTATATCTTATTCATACTGTCGGATTAATTTCCATTTTATTTTCACATATATATATATATATATATATATATTAGTTAGGGTAGCCAAGACATAAAGTCAACGGTGCTTGATAACTGAAAGTGTCTTTGCTTATGCGATTTTCAATCAAAGAGAATTATTTGCATTCTCGTTTTTTTCATATATGCCGGTGTGTGGTGCCTTCATGTCTTTGTTAGCCTAACTTAGATATACGTGTTCTATGCGTGTTATTTAGTCCTCTTTACTGATAAGTAAAGCAA
This sequence comes from Doryteuthis pealeii, assembly GCA_023376005.1. NCBI lineage: Eukaryota > Metazoa > Mollusca > Cephalopoda > Myopsida > Loliginidae > Doryteuthis > Doryteuthis pealeii. Next base: position 15,751,679 of record CM042141.1, read on the forward strand.
ACTAATTTATCTTTCCTTCTTTCTCGTACTTTGCCCCGCGTCTTACGAAATATATAAACACATCTTTTAAAGCTTATCATTTATTTTCCTACTATTTGACATAAAAATTATTTCAATGTCTTTTAAAAAAACAAACTTTGTTCCTCCGATTAAAACCAAGTTTCTTAACTTAAGATTAATTTTGTTGAGTTTTATTAGTGATGGAAGATAAGTTATATTTGTTTGTGTAAATGATTGAAATTTCTTTAATGTATCTAAAATATTGGATATTATTAGGTTTAAACGGATTGGATTCCAGAAATTATGCTCAGACTCCACACAAACGGGATCCCATAGGAAAAATTGTTAGTAAAATTGATAGTTATATCTGAAAAAAAACAATGTTTAGTACATAGGTCAATTATTTTTGTAACGGTTAGGGGAGAGGACTTTTGATTTTTTGTAAATTATTTTTTAATCGTTGGATGCATTTTCGACTGGGGTTTTGGTATTTAGTGACTGGATGTCTAAACTGGTTAAGTGTTTATTATTCATTTTTATGTTATGTAATACAAATATGTAAGGGTTTATTCATGAATATGTTATGTAATACAAATATGTAAGGGTTTTCTAGTCTGGTGCGTAGAATTCAGTGGTAAAAATGTGGTTATATCTATATCAAAGAAAAATTACGTATTGAATATAATTAATAACTAGAATAACAAAAAACTGTTTTCCACACGTGTGTTAAAATGCGTGAGATTTTTTCCAAAGATGATGTCTTAGGCTGGTCATGTCAAGCCCTAGCACCTATATGATTGCCACAACCCTATTGCCCTTATGGCAAGCCCCAACCCTTTTTTTCATATGGGTGCTAGATAGTGGTGTCTGAGGGTCTTCATATTAACCCCTATCTGATGGTGAGGTGCCAGTCTTGCAGGTTCCAGTTTTGCAGGTTTGGTGAATGTATAGCACCCCTTCATCACCATTGCTCCCTGGTCCACATTTAGCCGTAATGGTAATACCTGTTAGGGTCCCTTATATGGATTCAATAGAAAAACGTGTTTATGAAATAGATTGAGTATCCATTAAAAATGAATTTATTTCAAAACTTTATCGGCATCAAATGACCCACCGAAGTTGATATGCCATAAAAAACAAAAACAAACCCAATCAAACCAAAAATTAATAGGTAATAGGTACCAATGGGTGGTCTTTAAACTTCACCAGGGACCACAGGAGATCTCATAAGAAGTTTCAATTCTTTAGGTTCAAATGCCGAGTGGCCTATAAAACACAACTATACAAAAAGAAGTACAGAATTATGAATATGCATAACTAACGGACACGTGACGTGGAAAACTACACCTACAATCTAAGGGAAGACAATCATGTTAGTCTCACAACACATCCATATTTTTATGCTTATTTTTAATTGTTTTTATCTATTTGTTTATTTATTAGGTGATTGTAACTTTGAAGACGATTCTTGCACGTGGAGAAATGTGAAAACCGATGATTTTGATTGGGTAATTAGATCTGGCAAAACTGCAACACCAATGACCGGACCCGACTACGATCACACCCTCGGAAATAATAAAGGTAGTTTTTTGTTTTTTTTACATTCATTTATTGTATTGATTTTTAAAAAATCTATGTTATTAATTCATTTATTATCTTGAATCCAATTTTTTAAAAATTACAGTAAGTGTTGAGGAAAAGAACAAACACACTTACCTTGAATCCAAACTGGTTTTGTGTCTCCAGGACCCTCCTCAGTATTTTGAGTTTTAGTCAAATGATCTAATAAAAAAGGAATTAAATTCAAAAGCAAAAGAGAGAGAGAGAGAGAGAGAGAGAGAGAGAGAGAGAGAGAGAGAGAGAGAGAGAGAGAGAGAGAGAGAGAGAGAGAGAGAGAAATTAGAGATGACAGATCTTCCTTGGTACACTTCTTCTTGTTGCTTATTGCTTCTTCTTCTATCTTGTCTTGGCCGGGGATGACTTCTATCAAGGCTTCTTCTGGGGGTTGACTTTCCTTCTTAATTCATCTTTGGGCTGGGCTTAACATTATCTTAACAATTTACACAAGACTTTGTTTTACTTGACCAAGTTTTATTTCTTCTTAGCCCATATTTGATTCCGTCGCGGGAAGAGATCGAACCCGGGAGAGCCAACAACACGCTTGCCCTCCTTCAAAGCTGAGTCCCATCTGCTAAACTCAACTAACTATTCTCACGTGTCTGTCATGGCACGTTTTTAAGGGATCAAAAGGTTATAACCGTCATCGGTAATTTTCCATGGGGGCCTCTTGAATTTAAATTAACAGACTTTAATTCAAATATTTCTAGCAACAGATCTGTTCACAATTCATGACTTCTCATGAATTGTAACTCACATTTTGTTTTCAAAGGTCGAAAGTCAAAGGTCTAAAGTCAAAGGTCGAAAAAACTTGGAATTGACGCAATTTCGTCGGAGAATTCACGTTGGATTGGTCGGTCGTTAATTGGAATAGGTTGCCGGCAAGCTGGTATGCACGGACACATAAACATAAACATATGTGCCAGTATATGCACGTATATGCACGGAACAGGTGCATCCGCGCTTACACATCACACTTGTAAACAATCAAATGACACTTGGTAGGTCAATATCAAATTGTCCATATATGCGAAAGTTGTGTGTTAGTATACCGAATACTGATACCAAAAATGAGATATTTTACTTGTATCATTGGTTGAGGAAATAGCATCAAATATTGTCTGTTACAGCTTAATTAATAAGGTAAAAACCAACATATCAGAGGTGTCAGTGGTGATATGGGGGGGGGACATTTTCAATTTGCATATTATTTGTGATATTTAATTTTTTTCATTATAATAAAATAAAAAAACATTTCTGATTTAAATATTGATAACGGTAAATTTTCTAACCAATTTCTAGGCTGAATTTTGCGAAAACGTGGTTTCTTAGTGCATTTTAGTAGACGATCTTTGATGCTATTTCCTCAAACAATAATGCAAGTAAAAGATTTAATTTTTAGTATCAGTATTCAGTATACTAACACACAATTTTCGCATAGATGGACAATTTGATATTTTTAAAAAGAGAAAAATCGACCTACCCTAACGTGCATACAATTACAAAATTTCAATTCATAAATGCACAATCGATTTTGACGATATTTTTAACTTAAAAAAAAATCTCTCGCTGCCTGAAGATCGCTCTGCTGAAACAATCAAAATTAAAGAGCCTAAAACCAATATATCAGCAGATTAGTTTCCATACAATTAAATATATATATATATATATATATATATATATATATATATATATATATATATATATAGAGAGAGAGAGAGAGAGAGAGAGAGAGAGAGAGAGAGAGAGAGAGAGAGTTTATATTTGTTATATACCTATTATCTATATTAAATAGGAAGAACATTCAATATTTTCCATCGTAGACCTATGCCAAATAATGTTTGTTTCTACAACATAATATGCTGTAGATATTTACAAAGTCATTTGTAGCTTTAAATAATATTTCCCGGGCTTTTATTTTTTATTGTTAAATTTTACTTTGCAGGTCATTATATGTACATAGAAACTTCCCGTCCGATTAAACCTGGAATGAAAGCCATATTGGCCAGCACCCTCTTACCGAGAATTGATAAGACTATGTGTATGGAGTTTTGGTACAATATGTTTGGGGTGACTGTGGATAGTCTTAAAGTCAGTTTACAAGGTAAGCATTGATTATTCAAACAGGTTTATTTATTTATTTATTTATTTTATTTATAAAGCAACTTCCTTTTACCTGATAGAAGAGAAAATCCATGGCTCTCTCACCAACCGTCCCAATCGGTCAACGCTCCCGGGAGATGCTCTGTGCAGTATCCAGAATCCGTACAGAGCTTATAGTTGTAGGCGTTGGAGTAATTTGGGTATAAGATCTGCTAATGACCAAGACCTATACATTATAAATTGTTCCAAAACAGCGATGACTGAATCGGCCAATCAAAAACGCATAAATACGTATTTAATTTACTATTTAAAGGTGTTGATGAATTGTCCTAGAATTACTTACTGAAGATGGACAGACCAACCAACGAGGATTATACAACTCTCTACTTCAAGACTGGATAAACTCTGATACAACCCAGGACGGATCAGTGGACAAGGATTAAAACTTATACTACATCTTTCTACTTCAAGAAAGGATCATACTTTATGCCACAAGGGATATACACTGAAAAGTTGCATTCCCCTACAACTCTAAAATTACCAAACAAATTGCAACAATACGTCACTACTGGACGGACCATACTGGCATGTCCATAGACAGGTGTCCACGGCGGACAATCACTTATGAGTTCATCCCTGCTTCTCCAACAGTGTCCAGCATATCTTGTTGGTCTCACTAGGGGGTGTAATAAAGAGCAGATGGCCACACAGCTGTTTTCTTGTGGGGTACTGTTTTGATGATTTGTTTAAGACAGCACCCAGCAATCTTGTGTAACTCTTATCTAGCTTATTCTCTAGACGCTTCGTTAGGATTCAAGTGGTGCAGCCGTACAGTAGCACTGATGCAACTCCGACCTGGAAGAATTATCACTTTATTTTATCAGTGAGATCAGCTTCTTGTTAGCTCAATATCCTAGGACCCACCGTTCCTATCCAAAATACTCCAATATGTTTTCTATAATATATATATATATATATATATATATATATATATATATATATATATATATATATGTGTGTGTGTGTGTGTGTTTTCAAACATTGGACTCGACAGTTACAAGAGGCGCTGTAAATTCAGGGGCACATAAACTATATGGTTATTTCCTATATGTCTAACATGATCAAAGAGGAACCACTCTTGACTGATAAATTATTTATTCATTTTTCCATTAAACTAACCCTAACCCTAAGCCCTAACCCTAACCCCGTCTTCTTTTTTCCTATTAGATCAATAAATAAATAAATAATTTATCAGTCAAGAGTGGTTCCCCTTTGATCATGTGAGACATAAGAAATAACCAACTATATTATAGTCTTCCGAGACTGAAATGCCAATGATGATAATTATATATATATATATATATATATATATATATTATATATATATATATATATGAACTTCTATGTGTTCCTGTTCTTTGGTTGGTGCGTTCCACTGCCATAGAATTTAGTATTAAATATTTTCTGTATAATCCTGGCATCTTTAATTTAGAAGAAATTTAACTTTTTATTAAAAAAATATTAAGGTATAAATATTCATGAGTGGTACGCAGTGTTTAATAATATGTAATACTTTTCTTATTTAAGCGAATTTGTGTTGCTGTTCTTATATTTTTGTTGCCATTGTTTAATTTATACGTTTATAGGATTCTGAATTTTAGTTCTGATTTTTCTAAATTTGTTTTACTTTACTTTATTTCTTTTTTAGTGACTGGATTTTCTAAAACACTTCTCTGGCATCTAAATGGAAATCAAGGAAAGAAATGGCACTATGCTCGGGTACCTTTGTTGAGCACTGCTACAACATATACCCTATTCTTTGAGGCATCAAGTGGTGCTAAATACACAGGAGATATTGCCATAGATGATATCGCTTTCACTGATAATAAATGTCAAAGTAAGCAATTTATAAACAAATTATTGTATGCATTATCATAGATTTATTCTGTTAATGAATATCCCTGGCCCACAGACAATCCCTTTCTATGAAATTTACAATACTTTTGTATAGTAGAAATATATTTAATGCATTTTTAATATAACAACTAGCATGGCAGTTACATTATAAATGTAATAACCTTTCAAATGTAAAATTAAGCAATCTGTTAACAAATTATTGTATGCATTATCATAGCCCTATTCTGTCAATGAATATTCCTGACCCCCAGACAATCACTTTCTATGTAATTTACAATACATTATAGCAGAATTTTAAAATGTTAGGATTTCGCGTGTGCTTCAATTATTAGATGATAAAAAAGAAATAAGTAAAGTCATCGGGGTGGCCTAAAGTCGGTATCAACAGTATATTCACTAGCCTTAGACCGAGGAGATTATTTTTATTAACGTCTGATGTGGAGCGCCACACCTACCATTAGTTCCTCACTTTATCACAAAAATCCTTGTGCTACTCATGCGCTGAGTTGGCGAGAGTCGGTATTGAACCAAGTACCATGAGATTCACAGGCTGACGATCTATTGACTGAGCTAAACCGGCCCTAATTATTTTGGATTTTTGAAACATGTAAGAATAATAATAAAAATAAAGATTAAAAAAACGAAAACTTTAAATTATAAATTAATAGAAAACATTAAAGTCTTTTTCTATTAAATAATAACTTTTCCAATCATTTTTTAATTCTAACCTTATTACCTTTTTCGGTTAAATCGAACTTAACGAACCTAAATTCCACCATCATATGTCACCCCACCGAAAGAAAAAAATACCAAAAATCAGGGAATAAACCGAATTTAATAAAAATTCTCAGTGTTGATATATCAATAAATAAAAGATATAAAGCACCAGTTATTTTATTTAAAAAAACTTTTACATTTTTTCATGTCAGTTAACTTTTAATCTCGTATCTTTGAGGTTTAGCACAGATTCTCAAAGATACGTGGTTCAAAGTTAACTGACCTGAAAAAATGTAAAAGTTTTTAAATAAGAAAAAAAAAACAAAAAAAAAACTGGTGCATTATATCTTTTATTCATTAATATATCAACACTGAAAATTTAATTAAATTCGCTTAAATCCCCGATTTTTGGTATTTTTTTCTTTCGGCGGGATGATATACGATGGTGGAATTTAGTTCCGTTAAGTTCGATTTAACCATATTTTCTATATATTATATAACAATTAGCTACAAAATCACTAGTTTTTCGAAACAGCAGTTGACGAACACAATGTACGACATAAAGAAACTTCAGGTTATTGTCATTCTAACAAATGGTCCGGCCTAAGTAGATGGGACTGTACTTTTGAGCGTTCACTATTTTGAATCTTTATTTTTATTCTTATTCGTTCATGCTTCAAAAAATCCAGTATACTTATTTTATATAATCTTATCATTATTATAGTAAAACTATTTTCAATGCATTTTTGTAATAAAACAATCATAATTGCATTTACATGTAAGTCAAGAAGGACAACTCTGATATAAAACTTGCGATTGACGTAATTACCGGTTATTTTCCTTCAGCGTGTCACTGGATAATCATCATGGATATTTAAAGAGTGGTATTCGTGTTGTACGAGCGTTGGCCACTATAATACAATGATGTACAATGTTCCCTTGTAATGTTTTCATTTAACAACCTTTCTCTTGAAAAAATGTCCCATAGTGATGGGTGTGTGGCGACACATATGGACCTGGCCGGTTGGAAGAATGCAGTCAACATCGTTGTTGTGTCCTCCCGTGACAGGAGCTGAACCCGGTGGGGGGGTTCTTATCTGAGCAGCCCTATTTGGGAGAGTACACTGCTCACCCAAACTAATGGGATATTGCTGGAAAATGTGCACTAAACATTGCCTGTAATCTTAAACCTGATTTATTTCCTGTAGGCAACGGTTGTTCATTTTTAGACATGAAGGTTGTAAGATTATGAGGGACGAAAGTGATCTTCAAAGATTATGTGGTTGCCATGTAAGATATCCTTACTTAGATTCCGAACGTCCGGCAATAGTTTTCCGTATAACTTATAACCATAATGCATTTCTATAATAAGATAATATTAAAATCATTAGCAGTTTAGTCACATTATACATTTAATAACCTTATACTGTCAGTAATGCCTGGCGATGGAAAACAATGCATTTCTATAATAAAACCATTCTAAAATCATTAGCAGTTTAATCAAATTATACATTTAATAACCTTATATTGTGAGTAATGCCTGACGATGGAAAACAATGCATTTCTTTAATAAAATCATATGTAGAGCAGTTACATTATACATACAATAACCTTAATATGTATGTAACGTTTACATAAACTCTTATCAACCACAAAGCCCTTTCGTCTCGATACAATGCTTTGTTGTAGGATAATATTTTATGCATTTCTATAAGAAAACCATTATCAATGCAATTACATTATATACGTAATAGCTCCATATGTTCTCTCAATTTTCATCTCTTCTCTCTCGCTCTCTCTCTCTCTCTCTCTCTCTCTCTCTCTCTCTCTCTATATATATATATATATATATATATATATATATATATGGGTTGAATAGTGCATGCATATTATCTGCAAATGTTTGTTCATAATCCTTTCTCGTTGTCGAATAGATGATATAATATCAGGCTGGAATTGGCTGATGTATTTGCCGTAACTTAATAACGAATACATCAACCAATTCCAGCCTGATATATCATTTATTTGGCGCCTAGAAAGGATTATGAATAAAATTTGCAGACACAAAATGTTTGCACAGTTTAACCAAATGTATTTGAAAGAAGAAATGCTGCTAAATTATACATATATATATATATATATATATATATATATATGTGTGTGTGTGTGTGTGTGTTACAGCTATATATATATATATATATATGTGTGTGTGTGTGTGTGTGTATTACAGCTCTTCTCCCACCCCCCCCTCTCTCTCTCTCTCTCTCTCTCTCTCTCTCTCTCGCATCTCTCATCTTTCTGTCTGTCTGTCTGTCTGTCTCTAGTCTCTCATGTCTTTCTCTCTCCATTCCCATCTGTGATCTCTTTTTTTCCTGTTCTCTCTCTCCTCTCCCTAATCTCTTTCTCTCTCTCCTCTTCTCTCATATCGCCTCCCTTCTCTCTCTCCACATATATATATATATATATATATATATATATATATAGTCTGGGTATGACTACATCGAAGAAAGAAATTATATTACGGGATGAAGCATGCATGTGGCATACCCAAATTGTGACGGAGAAGCGCCAAATTCTATTGATATTGTGCGGTACTGCTAGGGCGTTTGTTTTAAAAATCGATAGTCATTATATTCCATTCATTAAATCCTGCCTCTGTCGGGGAATATTATCGGATGAAAACTTTCTTCACCGACCCTACCGTTGTTGTCTCACCAACCTTATATTATTGATTCATATCTTTTTCTTTTGCCCCTTTCAGTTTTACCGGCGAACGCTCAAGTTACGACGACAGCGGCACCCCACACAACACCACCTCCCCCGACGAAGCCACCCATAGTGTCAGGTAATTTCACCTGCAACTTTGACACAGATCTCTGCGGATGGAAACAAGACAGGCATGATAGTAACCAGTGGTTTCGAAAAAATGGGCCTACTACTACAAGGGACACCGGCCCGCCGGGAGATCACACAACAGGAAGTGAGTTTTTTCGCTATCTGGAAATTTTTCTGTATATAAAATATTATGAGACTAGCAGGACCTGTGGATATACCACAGTATGATAATTTAATTATTAAAACTTTTAAGAAATTTACTTAAGAGTTATTGAGAAAATAGTTCAATATGTAAAAAGTATAATAATCTGGATTTAACTCCCAACACCACATGATAATAGTCTGTATATCCCCTATAGGAATTACCAAGTTCTGTTTAATTTATGTCTCCGCCACAGACACACACAGACACACAGACACACACACACACATATATATATTATATATATATATATATATATATATATATATATATATATATGAAAATGCAGGTGAGTTACCGGGGAATAAAATATCGATTTAATCGCAACTTCGACCGTTGCTACAATAATTACCACATAAGTTGGAGTTATAAAGTATATAAAATACGTTAGCAGAGTGAATTTAGTAGAAAGATATTAATAGTTCACCTACTTAAGTTTCACCAAAAATGGATCATCAGGGTTAATCTTAATGAATTAATTAGAATAATTGATTGATTAATGACAATCGCAGAAGTGAATAATACAATTATAATCTCACAAAAAAAATATCCGTTAAAAAATTGTACTTTCCAAAATATATTCTAAATATTGTGTCTAATGCACTCCAAAAAGGAGCGTTCTGGTTATAACTCTAAACTGCACCCGGTGGTGAGACTATAGTTCTATAACACAGGGGAATGTACAGTCATCAAATGTACAGTCAACAGCTACTTCATTTGCATTACTCCCAGGTCCACTCTGACCCGTAGTGGTAGTACCTGTTCGGGTCCCATCTACGGGACAAATAGATAAAACTCTTGAGAAACAAGTACACTAAAGATGTAACTCCTTAACCTCTCGGCATAAAATAACATTAGACAGGTTGACATGCCGTTAAGATTAATCATATGTTAAATAGATATGTTTGAAACTTATTGGTGTTAGATAGGAATTCTTGAAACTACACTAAGTAAAAGTAAAGTCGACGGAGTGGCCAATTGTCGGTATCAGCCAGACAGCGAGGGAATCCATCTCCTTTTCACACTTGCTAGACCAGGGAGATTGTTTTTGCATCTGAGGTAGAGCGCCACACCTACCGTAAACTCCCCACTTTATCGGACATATCCCTATGCTACTCAAACGCTGAGTTAGTGAGACCGGCATTGAACCCGGAACCTTGTGGTTCTGAGCTGATGCTCTATCGACTGAGCTAAACCGGCCCGAGAAAGGTTCTGAAAGTATACTGTCAAAACCACTACATCTAACGTCCAACCAAAAGTTGAAGATGATAGTCTGAATAAACCATGAAATTATACGAAACTATATACATTATATAATAATACATAATGTATTATGTATATTTAATACATTATCTGTCTGAACTTTTGAGATGAGGCTCGATAATTTGTATTATTTATATTTTTCGGACTGTTGTCGTGAGTTCGACAAGAATATTGCCGAGTTCAACAAGAAACACATGAAGAGGATCGGAGGGCACATCGACCGAAACGTTGTGCATATAACAATAAAGATAACAACCCGAAAAATCTAAAAAATCTAAAATACGAATTGTAATGGTTCATAAGCTGCAGATTCTTGTTAGACCAGGTTTGAGGGGAACAAAGAAAAAATACGATCCGTATTCTAAAAATAAATAAAGCCAGACTGACCGACGCCAAAAGTTTAAAACTCCCGCCAACTAACGGTCATTCTGAGAGCGGGAGAAAAGAAGATTCTAGTCGTAGAGAACCCTCAGAAAAGCAGTAGCAAGCAAACAGGCAAGTCACGAAATAACAATCTTCCTCGAATCGGATGAACAAATGCAAGTAAGCCTTAACACTAATAAGAATTTGTAAAAGGGAAAATTCATTAACCAAATCACATCTTTGTAACCTGTTGTTCATTTGATAGAATTTATAATACACATATAAAGGACAAATATTGTTACGACTCAAACTTTATCGGGATTAGCGCCGTGAAGCACCAATTCCAACATGGGGGTATCTTCTAACTCCAAAGTACGGGTAAATCACTTTGTAATATACCGGGGAAAATAAATCCTAAGTTCCGATATATAAGTGAATATACCTTTTCAAGTACAATGGAAAGACAATTTCAAGGGGTGGGAAATACGCAATTTTCAAATTCGGATACTGAATGAAAGAAAAACACGATAACAAATACTAAGTTTCAACAATTTTAATAACAATAAGAAAGGCTGAAAGAAACGTATGTAAATGCCAATTTGATAGAGGGTGTCTGATAGTAACCTCAATATAGTTCGTAAAAGATAGAGAGTGAGAGATGGATAGTGAGAATGGTTTGCAAAAGATGATGTTTTGCGAGGACTTAGCTTTGAGTCCGGAGGTAACAAGTGTAGAGTTCTTTAAATGATGAAATAATTGTCGTTTGTGTTGTTTGAATTTCGCAGAGTTCTTAAGTTGTTGATTTCGTAAAGTTCTTGTGACAATCAGGTAGCTATGCTACAAATTCCTTATTGTAGAAGTATTTAATTTAGTTCTTGGGTTGTTGAAGAGTTGAGTTTCGAGTGAGTGCCGGCTTATCTTATTTCCAGTCTTTGAGGGGGATGCCCTAATTTCCTCAAAGACGAAGTTGAATTTCACCCCCTGTGTGTAGCATAGCTACAAGGATCCACACAGGTTGCCGTCCACCGTGACACTGACGAATCCAAAGTAAAATCCCCCCTTGCCCAAATCGTGACATCACATGTCTCTCGGTAAGCTTGTCCCTCTTTTTCTCCAGGCGTACGTGAGGAAGGTAACAATAACGTTGCAAAAACGTAGTAGCTGTTCATCAATAAGCATAAGCCCTAATAGGGTCAAATTCTAGGACGAAGGCAGCAACTGTGACGTCACGGATCTATTGGAAGATTCTTTTTATTTTATCTTTATTTTTAACACAAATTCTGACAACTTCTTTCTGATTATTTGTATTGTTTTGTTTGTTTCTTTAATGCTACATTTCACATAAAATTTACCTCCAGCCAACGCACATCAGAGTCTCATTTCGAATTTTGTTGATGAAAACCCTGATGTACTGGTGTTTACTTTAAATTTGTTTTTGTTTATTTTACTTATGTTTATAGACGGTACGTACATCTACCTGGAGACCACGCGTCAGCGTCGAGGAAGTAGGGCCAATTTAATCAGCCCTACGTACAGACCAGATAAAACAGGAAAGAACTGCCTTTCATTTTGGTATTATATGTATGGCGCTCACGTTAAACAGCTTTCTGTTTACATACAATATGGGTCGATAATGCCAAGAGCACCAACGTGGAGCGAAACCGGAAACAAGGGACAAAAATGGATCATGGGAAAATTCTCCTTTACTTCCACTGTACCATTTAATGTAAGTTGTTGTTGTTGTTGTTGTTGTTGTTGTTGCTGTTGTTGTTTATTTATTTTTTTAAATTTCAATATAAAATCTTCTGTGCATAATTTATAAATTGCATTCCTAGCAAGATCAGGTGGTATTTACATATATATTATATAAGGATTGGCTAGAAACCACAAAGTTTCCTAGTTCGATACCGGCCCTCGCCAACTCAGCGTATTTGTGCGGTAAAGTAAGGAGCTGATGGTAGGTGTGGCGCTCCACCTCAGACGAAAAACTAATCTCTTGGTCTAGCGCTAGTGAAAAAGGGACAGACTCCCTCGTGATTGGCTGATACCGACTTTAGGCCACCCCGACAACTTTACTTTTTTTTTTACACTGTCGGTCGGGCTTAGAATATGCTGACTCTATTCGCCTGCAGATGGGTAAGATCCCCTGCCAAAAACAGGTGTCCTGTGTATGACACTAAACTGCATCTTATGGCGAAGCACTAGTTCTGCAGAGTATAGAGTACTCCTTTATTGCAATTACTCCCAGATCCACTCTTAGAGTGGTAGTATATGTTAGAGTCCCATCTATGAGCCAAATTCGTATTCGAGAAAAAAATTCCTGATCTCCCACCAGACCAGATTAATACAAGGTTTTAATAACCTGGGGATTTTTTCTGGGGCATCTAGCAAGGATCGAAATCGCTATTCAGCTGGAATGGATCTGCTATACTAGCTTGCTAACCATTACACCACGACAGGACGAAACAACTTTTAAGAAACAACTACACGAAATATTCAAATATAGATATACAATAAACGCTATTCCCTAAGCTCTTAACATAAAAAAAGGTTATTAAAGTTACTAGCAAAATAAAAAAACCCTCCGGGCGATGTAAAATATATTTTTGAAACATATTGCCTGGGGGGTGGGAGTTAAAAATTCAATGTCAGAGAGTTTGTACCCTAAGTAAATAAAATCCTCAAATTCATTAAAGGATTAAAAAATAGAACAATTTGAAATGTAAATTTGAAATATGTATAAAAATAAAACAAACTATATATAGATATATAATACCAGTCATGTATTTATTAAAACTTGTTTTAAAAAAAACAATGAGGACTGTCTAATGTTGCATTTTCAAATTTTGAGTGTATTTATTCTATGTTATGACAATTTTGGGTAATGTGACGTAAGCAGTGACGTAGTTTTTGTTACAGACAAAAACCGGAAGCGAATCTCCATTATTAATAGATTTAATTAACTTTGAGTCCTTTTTTCACCTTGCAGATAATTCTTTCGGCTGTTGTTGGTTCATCTTATGATGGAGACATTGCCGTGGACGATGTATCAATAATCAACGGAGATTGTGTGGATTGTAAGTACTTCTATCTCTAACATATTGTCTTAACTTTCATTAGCTCGACCTACGGAAGTTGATAATAATACTATCCGTCATCTTATGCCTCTGCTCTTCCTTCTAGCTTTGTCCGATTCTCTACCCCTATCCATAAAAACAAAAATTAAAAAGGGTTCTTAAAAATTCCTTGCATCCTTTTCTTTCACTCTTCGATTTTATTTAACTCACTGAAATAACACCAGAGATAAATCGTTGTAGATTTCTATTTGTATTTAACAATTTCCAACATTTCTCGTAATGTAGTGACATTCTCTTGCTGTTTCTTGATTTCTTTTTTCACTCGTATCTTCTCTGTGTGAATACCTATAATGATTACTGTTGTGATGTTAATTCAACAGTAAAAAAGAAGTCAAGTCGAGGTAGGGTAAAATGAGACAAGTGTATTTACAATAAGGTACAAGAACGGCTAGCTTGCCGCTAAACGGTAACAGTACAACCTTTTCACTCGGTGTCTCACTATTTATAGTGAGAACCGGTGTATATTCTCCCCTGTAGGAACGGCCGGTACAACAATTACCAAGCTACTCTAGTGGATTATTATTATTGGAGTGAGGTCCCAACACCAAAATTTCCCCTGGTGTAGTAGCTAAGGTGCTGGACTACGACATCGAGGCAATCGAGTATGAACTCAAGTGGCTCCGTTACGTTCACTTTCGGACTAATACCCGTGGGAAAGGTATGAACCATCTCATTCCCCAGTCATGGGTTAAGTATTACCGCTACTGTTCTACAAAAATGGCTTTGATATTAAATAACCCACAAAGGTCAATATGCCATTAAAACAAAAGAAACCAAATCTACATCCTAGAACTTGGGCCAGACAATCCTAGACTGAGTTTCTTTGTTTTGTTTTTTTTTTGCCTCTGTAATTTTACGAGCAAACGTGACGAAACGCGCCAATGTAATCAACTTTAAATTTTATACGTTAAAAGATTATTTTACTCGCCCTAAAGAGAAATGAGATAACAGCGTAACAGTTTGTTAAATTGTCACTGGAATATATAGAATTATGGACCCATAACCTTTTGGGGGGACTTTTGGTGTGTTGCCATGACGAGTACTTCCCCATAACAGTGTCTGTTTGTTAAAATTCTGGCCGCCATTGTATTCTCAGTAGATATTCCTAGTAGCGGAAAGTCTGTTGTATTCCTTGAAATCCTAGGTAGAAAAAGAATGTAGATACTCCTTGTAGCAGAAGGTCATACAGATGTCCTACCAATGACTACCCTTGTTATCCAGGGCTTGACTACAGTGTTTAGCAACTCCACGTAGGCATCTTAATTCAACCTGATACCCTCTTTGAAAAAATGCTGTACGAACGCAATCAGATCGTCTGTTATGCTGCTTTCTTCTAGCCACAGCCTCGTAGTCTCCGTTGCAATTCTCCACTGTGGAAGAAAGCTCATCAAGCTAGTCTTTTACTGGAGGCTGAATGACAACAAGTCCCCCCAGACTTCCGGTACCGTCGGTAATTCCATATTAAATCATCCAGGCCATGTCACTCACCCCCTTCAATTTTTCTGAAAGCATCCAGAAAAAATGTAAAATTGTCACCCACACCCTTCAATATACTGATTTTTTTCCTGGTGTGGACTATGTTAATGTTATACAATCCCCCAAATTTGAGCTTCCAATTCCAAAAATTGGCGGAGTTATGTCGATTTTTAGCTCTCCAAATTTGGTGGCGTTGGCGACTTTTTGTAATTTTTTGTTCCCTACAACTAAACATTGGTTTATATAAGCATTTTTGCTCACGAAATCAAAAAATGATATCAAAAAAGTTTTAAAGTCAATCAATTTTAAGTTATTGATGATTTCTGATTTTTTCATAGGAGGATCAATATCCCGATGTAGCACTGCATCTATGACAAAATTATTTTCTATCATTATTTCACATATATTGAGCATTGTTTTCATAAAAAAGAACCGAAGCTACACCATCAGTTAAAAATTGAAGGGGGTGGGTGACAATTTTTCTTTTTTCTGGATGATTTGACATGTAATTACCCAGGACTCTTCTGAATATTCTAGCCGATCTTAACACTGCTGTTGTCGGGATGGTCTAAATTCTTATTCTGATTTCCAATTCCTCCAGTCTTTCTTCCAAACCCTTGGGCACCAACTACACTTAGTATCACATATATCCTCATGTTCCACAGTTTTTTTGGTCTCTGGAAAAGTTTTATTATTATTATTATTATTATTATTATTATTATTATTATAGTGAATAAAATTATGAATAAGGTCAGTTGTGTTTCACTTAGCCTCGGAAAAGGTATGAATCTATCCGCCCACTAGATATAGGTAAATAGAAGGACAGACTATTCTGTGTTACCTTGGTATGGAAAGCAGTCGAAAGAAAGGAAACTAAAGTGGTTGTTTCAGTTGATTTACACAAGGGTGTAAGCTAAGCGTAAGAAACATCTGTAATAATTCTGCATTTGTGTTTTACAGATATTACAAATGCTTATCTAACATGCGACTTTGAGAATAAACACTTATGTGGCTTCAAACAAGGTTCAAGCCACACTTACGACTGGAAGTGGAACAAAGGGAGAACACCCACTCAGAATTCTGGACCAAACGCTGATCATACGTTTGGTACATCTGAAGGTAAGACACTCGTTTTTATTTAATTCTATTTTATATATATATATTACCTATACGCTGTAAATAACCTGATATCTTTCTTTTAATTCTGGGCATCCCATTGCGGTTACCCTTGCATATACATTCCTACTGAATAACGATCCTCGCTAGATGCCCCATACTTGCGACCTTGTGTCACATCCTACCCATGACCAACGGGTTGGATAAATGTTATATACAGTTCGATCTTCGCTGGTGCCCCATACTTCGACCTTGTGTCACATCCCACCTGTACCGAACGGCTTGGGTAAATATCTTCACAGATCCATTACAACTGAATAGCGAGTTCGATCCTGACTAGATACCCTATACTTGCGGCCTTGTGTCACATCCTACCTGTACCGAACGGCTTGGGTAAATATCTTCGCAGATCCATTACTACTGAATAGCGAGTTCGATCCTGACTGGATACCCCATACTTGCGGCCTTATGTCACATCCTACCCGTGGTTAACAGGTTGGGTAAATACATTCGCAGATCTATTGCTACTGAACAGCTAGTTCGATCCTCTCTAAATGCTTCATACTTGCAACATAGTGTTATAACCTACTTACAAGGGCCATACCTTTCACCAACATTACTTTGAATTAGTCTTGATAAATCTCTCGCAATTATTTTTTTCCTTCCTTGGTTTTCTTCCTTGATACTTTTTCTCTTTTTTCTTTTCTTTCCCCTTCTTTTTTCTTTTCTTTTTCATTTTTTTTCTTCCTTGATTTCTTTATTGTTCCTTCTCTCTTTTTCTCTTTTTTTCCATTTTGCTTTCCTTTTCTTTTTGTTTTTTCTTTTACTTTTTTCTTTTTTTCTCTTTTATTCTTCTTTTTCTTCCTTGAATTACTTCATTTTCATATTTTCTCTTTTTTCTTTTCTTTTTCGTTTCTTATCTATTTTTATTTTCCGTGTTTTCTTTTCCTTTTTTCTTTCTTTTCTTTTTCCTTTTTTTCTTTCTTTTTGCTTCTTTCTTTTCTTTTTTTTTCTTTTTCTTTTCCCTTTTTTCTTGTCTTTCTTTCGCTTTTTTACTTTCTTTTCTTTTTTTTTTTTTCTTTCTTTCTTCTTTCTTGTCTTTTTTTCCTTTTTTCCTTTCTTTTCTTTTTCCTTTTTTCTTTCTTTTCTTTTTCTTGTCTTTCTTTTCCTTTTTTCCTTTCTTTTCTTTTCCTTTTTTTTTCTGCCTTTCTTTTCCTTTCTTCCTTCTTTTTTCTTTCTTGCCTTTTTTCCTTTTTTCGTTCTTTCTTTTTCCTTTTTTCCTGCCTTTCTTTTCCTTTCTTCCTTCTTTTATTTCTTTCTTGCCTTTTTTCTTTTTTCGTTCTTTTTCTTTTTCCTTTTTTCCTGCTTTCTTTTCTTTCTTCCTTCTTTTTTCTTTTCTTGCCTTTTTTCTTTTTTTTTCTTTTTTTCCTTTTTTCTGCCTTTTTTTTCCTTTCTTCCTTCTTTTATTTCTTTCTTGCCTTTTTTCCTTTTTTCTTTTCTTTTTTTTTTCCTGCCTTTCTTTTCCTTTCTTCCTTTTTTTTCTTTCTTGCCTTTTTTTTTTTCGTTCTTTCTTTTTTTCCTTTTTTCCTGCCTTTCTTTTCCTTTCTTCCTTTTTTATTTCTTTCTTGCCTTCTTTCCTTTCTTCCTTCTTTTATTTCTTTCTTGCCTTTTTCCTTTTTTCTTCTTTTCTTTTTCCTTTTCTTTTTTTCTTTCTTTCTTTTCCGTTTTTAATTTCTTTTCTTTTCCCTTTTTTTTCTTTCTTTGTTTTTTGCATTTCTTTTCTTTTTACTTTTTTCTTTCTTTTCTCTCTTTTCCTTTTCTTTTTTCTTTCCCTTTTCCTTTTCTCTTAAGCATCCCTTCACACCATTCGTCCTCAAAAATCTTCATTATCTGAAATACACTTATTTGTATTTTGCAGGACATTATCTGTACATCAAAGGATCGAAACCGAGAGGCTATTCAAGATTACTTTCCCCAAACTTTCACACTATTTATACATCTTGTGTGTCCTTTTATTATCACATGAAAGGAAGTGTTGGACAACTGTATGTCTATCTAAGTGCAAGGAATCACATCGGTGAACTCTGGAGTCGAAAAGGTAAGTAATATAAATATATATACAAGGTGTATCAAAAAGTATTGAAATTTTTTGTACTTATTGACACACCTTGTATTCTGAAAAAATTAACGTTTGATTCATTATTCATTTCTATCTCGGTAAACACATCTTCAAACTCAGCACTTTTATGACACTTCTTGAATTCTAAAAAAAAATTAACGTTCGATTCATTTTTTCATATTATCTTGGAAAATACAGCTTCAATCTCGATATTTTTAGGGCACACCTTATATATATAAAAGAAAACAACATATCAAGAAAATCCGACAGAATGTAACAAATACAAAAGGAAAGGTGAATAACCAACATAGACAACCGATTAAATTAATATTTCGTTCCTATTCAGTGATTTTATTTTCTTGAGTCTCTGAAAAAATACACACGAAATATTACTTGAATCGATTGTCTGTGTTTGTTATTCAACTTTCTTTTTATATTTGTGACATATTATATATATATATATATATATATATATATATATATATATATATGTGTGTGTGTGTGTGTATATATATATATATCATATGATATTATATATATATATATATATATATACATATGTATATATATACATATGTATATATATATAATATGTATATATATATATATATGTATATATATACATATATATGTATAATCACCAACTAACCAATCAGCATCCAGCATCTCTCATGATCAAAAAGAGCAGCAAGCAGCCCGGAAATTACTACTATTCTCAGGTATTGAAGAAGGGAGTTCATCATAATCCCGAAAATTCACCGCTGATACTAAATAAAAGGAACTAAAAAAACAACAACCGAGTTTTCTGATATTTATTCACAGATGAATATATTATGATAACTACATTATTATAATATATCACTTTAATGCTTCACACTAATGCCCAAACCTGATATATGTACTTCCGAAAAATGAATACAGATACAAAAATATATCTCAAATACATATATATGTTTATATATATATACATACATGTGTATGTGTATATATACATATATATATATATATACATACATGTGTATATGTATACATACATGCGTATATATACATACATACATGTGTATATATATATGCATACATATGTATGTATATACATACACACACACATATATATATATATATATATATGTATATATATATGTACATCCACAGTTTATGTACATCAACAGTTTATATATATATATATATATATATATATTATATATATATATATATGGTATATGTGGTACATGCACAGTTTATGTATATAAATCCAAATAGACTTGTGATTTCTGTTGTTAAAAACTGTTCATTGAGTAAGATAATGATAAATACTCCGTCTTATAAATGTGTAATACATCATGCTGTTTGAAAAAAGTTTCAAATCATGTAATTGTAGGCGTTTGTGTTTGTAAGTATTTTAATTTATGTATATCCGTTTTAAAAGCAAGTGTGGTTTCCAAGATCTTTTTCTTTACATAAATTACCCTCCATCTACTGCATTTTTCTATAATAAGCCATTTCTAAGTTCTTCTGGCTTTCGTTACTTCTAGCACGTTAAGCATATCTGGCTTCTCGTTACTTCTAGCACGTCAAGCATATCTGGCTTCTCTTCACTTCTAACACGTCAAGCATATCTGTCTTCTCGTAACTTCTAGCACGTCAAGCATATCTGGCTTTTTGTTACTTCTAGCACGTCAAGCATATCTGGCTTCTTATTACTTCTAGCACGACAAGCATATCTGGCTTTTCGTTACTTCTGACACGTCATCATATCTGACTTTCGTTACTTCTAGCACGTCAAGCATATCTGGCTTCTCGTTACTTCTAGCACGACAAGCATATCTGGCTTCTCTTCACTTCTAGCACGTCAAGCATATCTGTCTTCTCGTAACTTCTAGCACGTTAAGCATATCTGGCTTCTCATTACTTCTAGCACGTCAAGCATATCTGGCTTCTTGTTACTTCTACCACATAAAGCATATATGGCTTTTTGATACTTCTAGCACGTCAAGCATATCTGGCTTCTGGTACTTCTAGCATCAAGCATATCTGACTTTTCGTTACTTCTAGCACGTCAAGCATATCAGGCTTCTCGTAACTTCTAGCACTTTAAGCATATATGGCTTTTCGTTACTTCTAGCACGTCAAGCATATCTAGCTTTTCGTTACTTCTAGCACGTCAAGCATATCTGGCTTCTCTTTACTTCTACCACGTAAAGCATATCTGGCTTTTTGATACTTCTAGCACGTCAAGTATATCTAGCTTCTCGTTACTTCTAGCCCATGAAGCATATTTGGCTTCTCGTCACTTCCAGCATGTCAAGCATATTTTTTTCTTTCCATCAGGTCATCAAAGTACGGAATGGCAACTTGCTACATTTGAAGTGGATAGTAATTATACCAGTTATCAACTGATGTTCGAAGCACGTTTTGGAGGATCGGCCGTTGGAGATATTGCCATCGATGATTTCAATATGGTAAAAGGGAAATGTAGTGACCAAGGTAAGAAACAATCTTTATCACTTTCAAATTACAGCGTGGTACAAGATATCTATATTGCAAAATCATGTACAGTAACTGTCCTTTAATTAATCTTAAGGTGGTTCGAAAGTCTGGCACTCTTGAACTTTCTCGACCATTTCCATTTCATTTTTTTTGTTAACCTAGTAAAATAAAGATTGCACATAATAGCAAGATTTTCATTTTCTACGGCCTCAAATTTCTAATTGAAAATTCAAAATATATCTAAAATTAATTATCTGAAATTATCTAAAATTCTTAAAATATTCAAAAATTGAATAGTTGATACAGATTTGTGGAAAAGATATCCCTGCAGTTCCTGTGAAAGCGCGTGGTGTAATGGTTAAAGTCATGGGAAATGGACTCGTCTCCCCGAGTTCAAATCCTGGACGTGGTAATTGCATTTCACTTAGCGCTAATACCCTTGGGAAAGTATGAATCCTACTCTCCTTCCAGCTATGGGTAAATAGTAGGACAGACTGGGCTCTTTAACCTTGGTTAGGCAAGCGGTCTAGGAGAAGGAAAAGCCTGAATTCAAACCTGTTGAACTCCGCTTAAGAAATTGACCTTGTGTCACATCCAGCTCGTGCGGAGGGGTTGGTAAATATGTATCCCTGCAGTTCTTTAAGCGTCTGGCAAAGAAAGTTTTTTTTTACTAGCGGCACTCGTGGGAATTTTACGGAATGAGCAAAATCAAGAAGAGCTATTTAAGCAAGAACTTGCAATTTTTTTACATATAAATCCTATTGTTGCCTTTGCAATAAATTATTCAAAATATATAGCATTCTGCGAGGGTGAGTACAAAAGTAATGAACTTTTCTTTATTTCATATGAAGTTTTTTTTATATAAAACTAAGGCCTAAAACTAAGAATTGAAAGGCAAACATTATTTCCGTGACAGGGAAGTGAAATCTGTACTGAAGAAGTGGCTCAACAGAATTTTACGAGGCAGGGATACATACTCTCATTCGAAGGTGGAACATCGCTATTGAGAGATACGGTAACTATGTGGAGAGGTAGGGATGTGATCGACAAGGGACCAGCGTCATTTTGATGTATGATACATATTTCTGTGTTGGTAATTATACCTGTCCTAAACAAAATGACATTACTTTTTGACTCACCCTTGTATAATAACAATCTATATTATACTTATTCATTAATACGAAGATAATCCCAAATGCAATGTCTCTAAAGCACTGGGACCGCAGGGAAACTGTGCAGTTATTGGCAACATTGTTGTGTTTGTTGTACCTGTGACTGCCACTGCACACGCCTCGCTGCCACGCTCAGTCTTGTCTTTTCATACAACTGTTATGTTTGTGAACGCAAACGGCATTAAACTGAGAGAAATTCACCACTAACTAACGAAAGTGTATGCCGAGTCGTACATAGCTCATCGGTTCCTCAACAAACTAATCTATTAATAATGGAAATTCGGTCTCAATACGTCACTGCTTACGTCACTCTACCCAACATCGTCAATACATAGAATAAAGAACAACCATGTATTATATACACTCAAAATTTGAGTACACCAACTTAGATGGTCTTTATTGGGGTTTTTTAAAACAAATTTTGATAAATACATGCGCGGTTTTAGACATTTACTTATAGTTTGTTTTATTTTTAATATCTATTTAAAGTTATCTAACGTATAGTTTTACGAGAAAATTATTTATAAACAAGAAATAGTCATTTTCTTTTCAGTATCAAGAGGGTAACTAAAATTTTACAAATAAATAAATACCTACGATTTTCTGTAAAATGTATGTGTAAAATATTGAAAATAATTATTTAATTAATAATTACTAGATGCACACAACATTTATTTGAGGGTGACAAGACTAAGTTTCTATTTTAAATTGTTTCATTTTTTACTCCTTTACATTTTATGATTTTACTTATTTATGATACAAATCCTCTAACATTGTATTTTTAACTCCAACCCCTCACAGGAAATATCTTTCAAAAATTAATTTGTACATCACCCGGATGACGATGTTTTCTAGTATACTGTAATTTATGTTTATTGTACTACCTAGAAGATAGATTAAGTTAACACTGGACAATTCCCATTGAGTTTCATTAAGTGTTTGAAGCAACATATATGTAGAAGAATATCCTACTTGCCCGTGGGGGGGGATATTGTTACATATTAATTGGATCCCTATTACTTTTTAAGGTAGTATAGAAATCCTTATGGCGATCAGTACAGCTGATGGCCTTGAGATTGAGTGACAATGCTTGACTCACTCTCACCTTGCTTTCTGGGGATAGAATCGTGAGAACGGAACCCCGATAGAAAGCCCCCCTTCCGGTTTAAGGTGGGCAACTCAGTAAGTTAGTTGAGAGTTAGGACTGAAGCTAGCAAGATGTGACTCTCCGCGCGCATTTTGTCTGGTTCTGGGGATCCGGAATAAAATAACATCAAAGGTAAATCGAAGTCTTGTTGTTATTACTAAAAGCTAACAATGACACAAGGCTTCTGATAAGAAATGGTCCCCAGCAGAACCAGACACGGAATCCCCAGATAAGAAAGACCAGACGAGACCTGTAGAAGATATACCCGACCATTAGAAGATAGAAGAAGCAGATCCGGCCAGAAGAATAAAAGAGGTATATAACAATATGTGGATGAGCGTAACGTGATAACAGACGAAACACAAGCAGAATTATAATATATTTGATGGCACGTGGTATAATGGTTACTGTCATAGGAAATGGACTCGTAGAACCGAGTTAAAAAAAACCTGAACGAGGCTGTTTGCATTTTATATAGCGCTAATGCCATTGGGAAAGGTATAGATCCAACTACTCTCGCTCCAGCTATGGATAAATATCAGGACAGACTCAGCTCTTTAAACTTGGTAAGGCAACCAGTCTAGGAGAAGGCAAACTCTAAATTCAAACCTGTTAAACTCCGCTTAATAAATTGACCTTATGTCAAATCCTGTTCGTGCGGAGCGGTTAGTAAATATATATAAAATAGATTTTTTTTTCTCACGGAATTTCTTTTTTTAATTTTTTAATTTCAGGACACTGTGACTTCGAGAAAGGAATGTGTATTTGGCAAAACTCCAAAGACGATGACTTCGACTGGGTGATAAAGAAAGCTGACAGAAATTCCAAAGCCACAAATCCCATTAAAGATCACACACAAAGCTCAGGCGGATCGGGTAAAACATTATTTTTTATCACTGAATTCAACCATGTAATCATAGATGTATAATTAATTAACTTTTGCTGTAATACATCTTTCAGCTGATCCTTATTTATTATCAAAGATCCCTAGTTTCAATGCGAGGGACAACTTTTCACATTAAAAACTTATGGTAGCAGATATACATACCAAAATTGATAGCTCAACATAAAAGCGTTTTTCTATAAAAGATAGATAAATAAAATCTAATTATCCTTATACATGCACATTTTGCTCTAAAAACGAATTAGAAATGATTTTACTATAAAAACGAATTGGAAATGATTTTACTATAAAAACGAATGGAAATGATTTTACTATAAAAACGAATTGGATATGATTTTACTATAAAAACGAATTGGAAATGATTTTTACTATAAATACGAATTGGATATGATCTTAATTTAATTAAATTACCACAACCAGAAAATTTGACAAGCATCGTGTGCAACATGTGGAACAGTGGCCACCTGTTTCGACCTTAATAGGTCTCCACAGCAGTGTATGTCTACGCCAAAACTCTACAACGATGTCGTAGTCCAACACGTTATCTACTGCGCCACCGGATCACCACTCCCAATTTTATGATTTAGACCCGCTCTGCCTTAGTAGAATCATTGAGCACCTTTTTATGCAATTTTTCTTACTTGCCTTTTTTTATCTCCTTTTATTTATTCTCTCTGTGTATATGTGTATCTAAATATGTTTCTTTTTATTTATTTATTATTAGTCGGTCACTTTCTGTACGTTTCAACTGACCAGAATCCCGTTCATGCCAAAGCTTTGGTAGAAACAAGTGATTTTGCAGCAAAGTCTAAGGACTGTCTTCGGTTTTGGTTCAATGGCTACGGCAAAGATCCAGGAACGTTTACAGTCAGTTTCCAAACGGAAGGTCGTTCTCATACACTCTGGCAATTGACAGGAACCAAAGTTGGACGATGGCCGAAAAATGGCAAATGGCATGAGGCCCGGGTTCGAATTCCAAAAACAACTCAGACTTTTACAGTAAGTACCTTTTTAACATTTAATGAAGATAGATTGGTTTATTTGTATCTTGATATCAATTAAAAAATCATTATATATATATATATATATATATATATATATATATATATATATGTATATAACAGATTTAAATAATAATGTTTATCTGTTATAATTTTATTATATATATATATATATATGTGTGTGTGTGTGTGTGTGTGTGTGTGTGTGTGTGTGTGTGTGTATGTGTGTGTGTGTTCAAAGAAAAATGAATAAAGAAATGTTGAATGGATAAAATAGATTTACTAACACGTGTTTCAGCCAGGAGTTTTAAAGATTTATAATTTTCTATTATTATTATTTTATTTTATATTTAAAATAATGATATGATAAATAGAATACATGTGAACATGAACAAACTCCTGGCCAAAACACTTGTTAGTAAATATATTTCATCCATTCAATATTTTCTTTCCTTTATTTATTTTTCCTTTCAATATACCGTTGGATTCATTTTCATTTTTCAAATTACACACACACACACACACACACACGCATATATATATATATATTATAATATATATATATATATATATATATATATATATATATATATCAACCCCTCTGCACGAGGAGCTAAGGCACATGCTCAATTTCTTAAGCGGAGTTTGATTTCAGAGTTTTTCTTATCCTCGACTGGCAGCCTGATCAAGAGCCTCAGTGGGTCATTTAATGCCGACGAAGTTTTGAAATAACTTCATTCTTAATGAATACTCAATTTTTGATAAACACATTTTTCTATTTAACCAATAGATGGGACCCTAACAGGTACTACCACTACGAGTCAGAGTGGACCAGGGAGCAATGGTAATAAAGTGGTGCTTCATATTCCCCAAACGTCCAGACCTGGAACCTCACCACCAGATAGAGTTTAACGTCATTCACAGGGCATGAAGACCCTCAGCCACAGCCTTCTAGCACCCATATGATAAAAAGGGCAATAAGAGTTGGGGCAATCATATAGATGCTAGGGATTTACGTGACCGGCCGATTGATCGGAGGGGGGCCTCTCGGACCGTCCGTCTAGCCTGACATGAGCGATGTGGAAGGTGGCAATACATATGCCCCATTTCCAGTGCCATTGGCGTGATTCCGATTCTTCCGATGATTTCGAGTTCTGTCAATCATCAAATATTTTCAAGTCTTCAATTCTTTTATAGAATGTGATTCCTATTGTTGCGGATTTCTAGGAAACTCAGTCATTTTGTTTCTTTTAAGAACAGGAATTACTGGACGCTGTTTGAAAATTGCGTCACATCGTCTGTAAAGTTTTTAAGTGCCATCCTTGGCCAGTTCAAAAGGGCTTAAAGAAAGTCCTATGTTATGGAATCCTTTGGTGAACCTTTTGGTAAGCGTATAAGTCCTATCCTGCGTATTGGTAAAGGTCCAGTGATTTAATCGTATGTCCGTCATCAAAGAACGCTGTAGTAATTATGACCAGTAGGGTCGGTTAAGTATTGTATCAGCCTCAGATTACTGCCAGTGATTGGCCAAGGAACAGATCACATGATCTCGCCCAGTCTATAAGTAGGAGCGAGGATCTAGCACACACCTTATCTATCAAAAAGTCAACAGTCATCAGACTACGTTGCTATATGCATCAAGCTGGATCTGGTCGAGGCTAAACATTCTTCTGCACAAATGATATACGTACGGAATCACCGTTCCCGCGTTATTACGTAACATCAAGAAACCATTTCTATAAGCGCGTAATGACATCAACAACCGAAAGTAAACGCGTTTTTTTTAAAATCACAAACTACACTAAAACGAAACTCCTAAGATGAACGAATGTTATAATTAATTCTCTTTGTTTTTTAATGCCCTGCCAGGTGACAAAAGCTGTTTATTAGCGATGGGAGTGGCAGTCCCGCCTTGAGCTACCGAAACTGTTATCACTCCTGGTTGGTGGCTGATAAGGATAGGGCATCGCATGTGCTATCACACGTTGTATGATGAAAAAAAAAGGGTTGAGAAATAATGGAAATAGTAAGGATCGAAGTGAATTTTAAACACTCCACCAGATGACCTTTGCTTTACAGCAAGACGTAAAGGAATGTTTCTTAAACTTCTTTTCTTAAAAACTTTATTTTATGATCATTAATTGTGTCAATATTTATCTTTGTAGGTAAGCATTGATGTGGTCGTTGGAACCGCTGGATATGTTGCAATTGATGACGTCGTTTTTGACAAAGAAAAAGATTGTTCACGTAAGTATCTGTCTATGTGTTGTATACTGGAACATAGAATGTTCGGTATGCTAGTACATACAAATAAGGGTTCGCGCAAACAATAAAGTACTTTGCAACCGAGTGTTAACTGAGGTCGTAAGTAGACGGTTCTGCAACTGCTCTAAACAACAGTAAACACCTAGCCTTGAACCAATTCATTTACACGCTAAGAAAAAGGTAAGATGGGTTAGTCCACAACATTATCCTATTATCTGACTTTTTTCTAGTGATTTTATTGTTTTCGAGGAGGGGGGATATTTATCCCATTGTTGCATAGCCTTATATAAGTATTTCATCATCAACTATTTGAATAGGACCGCTAACATCGCGTGGCGTTTCGTTTTTACATTTTTCTTACATTTGGAGTACCGAGAGGGACCTTTTAACATCATAAACAGAAGCTTTGAATGCAAAGTTTTCCTTATCCTAGACTGGTTGTCTAACAAAGTTAAGGAGCATAGTCTGCCCTAATATTTATCCATAGCTGGGGGTAGAATATTTGCATTCATACCTTTCACAAGGGTATTAGCGCTATGTGAACTGTGGCTTCGTCCAGGAATTGAAGTCGGGTCGACGATTCCATTTCCTGTGACTCTAACCAGTACACCACTGTGCTGATTCTTCCCGCGCGCGGGTTAAGATTGTATCATGAATTTAAAAAAGTGTACACAAATATGTTTCCATGTTTCCCGAAATAACAAAAAGAACAAAAGAGAGAAAAGAAAGAAAACAACTTAATGACGAATAAGAATAAAAAAACGAATAAAACAAATACACTAAAATGAAATAGGAAATCTGTTAAATTAGGTTTGTTATTGAAACGATATAATGAGTCCCTCATAAACTGAGATATACGTCCTTATCGGTCTCACCGCGGGTGTTTGTGTATGCACGTGTATGGGCACCGGAACAAGTGCGTTTCACTGAAAGAGATAATGTAAACAAAGACAAATATGTATACGTTATATATATATATATCTTATTATAATGGAGATTGTGTGTTTTTCTGTCTGTAACCGAAACTATATTCCTACTCAAGTCACAATTCTCTTAGTTATTGACATCACATTCTCCATGATTTCATTTTTATCTAAACCTCAATTATTAATAAAATTGTCTTACATTATTAATACTGTTAACTATGTCCATATACTGACAACATGCAATTATATTTATATATACAACAAAATAGCGGTTTACAGTGTGAACGGGAAGGCTAATTTGCATATTAATATTAAAAAATCGAATTTAATAAATATGTGCTTAGTATTATTGATTTCTAACTGTTTGGTTTTATTTTAATGAATATAAGCAAAAATCTCTTCAATGAATCTTAAATGAAATCCATTAACAAGATAAAATAACTGTAATTTTATTCTTTACTTCCTCTTATAACTAAATATTTAAATTAGAAAAAATAACAATGAAAGACGAGAGTGATGGAAGAGTAAGTTTCAGTTGTTCCATTTTTTATTATACTCCCTCTGTTTCAAATCTTTTATTATACTCCCTCTGTTTCAAATCTTTTTATCTGTATTCTTATTTAGTTTATATATATTAGTTATATTAGCCTTTCTAATTTAATACAATATTTTATTACATTAAAACTTAAATACTTGCACCCGGAGGGTGCATATATTTGCTAGTATATATAATAAAAGCCAGGTCTCTGTGGTAAAGTGATAAGGAGAGAGATGGCGGTGGATTCAACGATACGACGTGAGTTCAAGGTACAAGTGAGCTTCAGATACGCTAATGTTAATAACTTCACTAAAATCATTTAAATTTCTAAATTTAGTACACCAAAAAACTATTATTTATAAAGAAAATAAACATTAAAACATATTACAGCACAATACAACCTCGTCCTGGTTTCGAACAAGACTTTGATTTATCTAATTATATCTTTTTTTTTGTTTGTTTTTTGATTTGTGTAATTTTATCTTTTTTTATTCGTTGTCAGGTATGCCCCCGATTATTTCTATGCCAATAAGACCAACCACCATGCCAACAACTCTGCTTCCAACTACTGTACCAACGACACCAAAAAAAATAAGTAAGTTCTCTTTTATGAATTATGAAATACCCTATGACCACAGCTACCGGCAATCCCGCATTATCCAACTCTTTAATACGTCCTATTAATCAGCTGGTCACGTCAAGCCCTATCACCTATATGATTGCCCCAACCCTATTGACCTTATGGTAAGCCCCAACCCTTTTTATAATATGGGTGCTAGAAGACGGTGGCTGAGAGCCTTCATGTCCTGGGAATGACGTTAAACTATCTGATGGTGAGGTTCCAGTTTTGGAGGTTTGGGAAATGTAGTGCACCCCTTCATCACCATTGCTCCCTGGTCTCCTGACCCGGAATAGCAGTACCTGTTAGGGCCCCATCTATGGGTTGAATAAAAAAAAACATTAGTTTTTAAACAAAATTAGGTATCCATTAAGAATAAATTAATTTCAAAACCACTGAAGTTGATATGCCGTAAAACAAAACAAACCTTGGGCCATATTACCTTTAGGCAACTATATGCGGTTGTTTGTAAGGGTTAGGGGGTTAGGGTTATAATTTTAAAAAAATCTAAAAATCGTCTGTTAAAACAACCGGATATTGACGGTGTAAATGAAAAACATGCCCTTTCTTAATCAAGATCAAAAAGGGGTGCCTAAAGGTCATATGGTCCCAAACTTTAATATGTCCTCTCATTAGAACTTAGAATACGCTGACGTCATCCTCGGCCGAGAATTAACCCAACACACATACACAGTAAAAAAAAGTCAACTCCCTCTATATTAAAGTCGGAGAAACAAATCCGACCTTGATTTTTATTATTTCTAATGGAACATTATACAATAAGAACAGATGTTAGGTAATCAGTTTAGCTCAGTCAGTAGAGCATCTACATTGCAAGGTTTGGGGTTCAATACCAGTCCTTGCCAATTTAGTGCATAAGTAGCACAGTTTGGGTTAGCCGATCTGTGCGGTAAAGTGGGAAGCTGACAGTAGGTGTGGCGCTCCGTCTCAGCAAAGAAAACCCAACCTCGCCGTTTTAGCGCTAGCGAAAAGGGTATAAACTCCCTCGCTTTTCGGCTGATACCGGACTTCTTCAGTTATTTATTGTCGGACTTCTTCGAACTTGGGAACCTTCGAACTTGGGAACCTTCTTGACGAACCTGTGTGCCTTCATGGAGTCTTCATGGAACTTGGAAATTGGTTACATGGTTCAACAGTTATAGGTGTTGAGTTAATACACTTCTAAGTGACAGTTATCTCTGAGCTGCAGGTTTAATCCTGGCCAAGGACGACAGTAACATAGAATAATTAACACAGATTAACACTTGTACACAGTCATGATTAACGGAATTAGCACAGTCTACCCCGGTGTATTGAATAAAGGGTTCGGTTCGAAGTTCCGTGAGGGTTCCCGGGTTCATCGAGAAGATCCTCGAGTCCGACAAGAAATACCCTGGACATTAAGACCCCCAGCCACTACCTTCTAGTACATATATGATAAAAAGGCCCGGGGTTTACCATAAGAGCAATAGGGTCGCGACAATCAGATGTGCTTCGGTTTGACGCGACTAGCAGATTTATCGAGCTGGGGTCTCTCCGACCGATCGTCTAGTGAGGGCCAAATTAAAGTGCTGCAAGTCATGCACTGCTCAGCCACTAGGATTCCATCCTTAAGCATCACGGTTCGCCACCCACAGCCAACAGGTAACCCCGTTGAGGTAGGTGTGTTAGTTAACCCTCTGCTGAGGTGCCGTCGGCGAATTCTATAGCCCCAGCTGGCAGAGCTAAAGCTGGTGCGGAGGGTTCTTGATTAGGCTTTTGGTCCAAGAATGACACTTTATACATATAACATTTCATCAAACTTTAACAATATCTTTCAAACAACCATTATCGCCAAAACAATGATATAATTTGTCTATTTGAAATTTATTGCAAAACTGCTTAATAAACAACATTCTTGGCTTTCTCATACTGCAGCCGTATGCGATCAGCAACAATAAACTGTAGAACTCAAAATTGGTCGCTACATTTAAGCTTACCTTTTAAAAGTTCAACGGTAATTATACCGCTGCCACTTAATTAAAAGACAATAGATCCATACTTTCTGTACAAACAATTATTTCTGTTTCAGGATGACTTTCGCAGGATTTCGCAATTAATTTCGCTTATTCCTAAATTTATTTCCAAGTTATAAAAATTGTTATCGTACAAAAAAAAAAAATTGTCGCAAATAATCACGTCAAAAATCGCCGAAAATAATCGCAGTAATTCAACCATGGGAATGCAAAATTGCGGAATTGCTGGTCTGGATTCGATCAGGAATGTTGAAAGAGTCTGTCTGATTCCAAAAATGGTATGATATATTGGGCGATGGTCTCTAGGAATAAAGTTGAAACAATGTGACACACTGACATTCGCATTTATTATTAGAAATTACAATAACCGTTTTTGTTTTGTTTTGTTTTTTTAAAGCATTTTAGTTTGATATAATAGAAGTTGATTCCTAATCATTGTAACTTTTCTTTTTACTAGTACCCAGTGTTACGTGTCATTTTACTGAAAACTTCTGCGGTTGGACCCAGGATAAAACAGACGATATAGACTGGCTTCGAATCAATAGGAACACACCCACATACGAGACTGGACCCTCAGCAGATCACACCACAAGAAGTAAGAATTACAATTTCTTTATCTTTACGACAAGTATAAGTAAATTTTGGTTAACTGACAATCGTTACCTTCATGTGAGCCCCGAAAATGTTGTCATTTGATCCCAGGTGACCAAAAATGTGGACAAACACACATCTATCAATTCGTTATTCATTATTATTAAGGTTTTAATAAGTCAGACCGGCCATCTTAGTGGGTTTCCAAACCGTCTTTCATGTTGAGGCAGAAAAGTTATCAAACCCCTTATATATATACATAAAGAGGCGCGTGGTGTAATGGTCAGAGTCGTAGGAAATGGACTCGCCGATGCAAGTTCAAATTCTGGACGAGGCTGTTTATATTCTACATAGCGTTAATACCCCTGGGAAAGGTATAAATCCAGCTATTCTCTAGCCAGCTAATACCATTTGGAAAAGGTATGAATCCAGCTATTCTCTCGTCAGCTAATACCATTTGGAAAAGGTATGAATCCAATTATTCTTTCTTCAGGTAAATAGTAGACTTGGCTCTTGAACCTTGGAAAGGCAATCAGTCTTGGAAAATTAAAACTGGGGTTCAAACCTGTTAAACTACTGTCTCATAATAGCTGTTATATTTAGTGCATGAAATATATACGTAAATGTGGCAACTATTATGGTACATAAGTAGCATTGTTATAGTAATATAATTTGTCATTTTTTCTTTCTCTTTTCAGATGGCTATTATATTTATATTGAATCCTCTTCCCCGACGAAACCAGGAGATATAGCACGTCTAATAAGTCCGACAATAACTTTGAAAAAAGACCAGAAAAAATGCATAACGTTCTGGTATAACATGTACGGTGAGAGTATTGGGACGTTGTCTTTGCTGTTTTTGGTCAACGGTAAAATGAGCGCTCCGGTTTGGAAGCGGCAAAAATCACAAGGAGAGAATTGGATCATAGGAAAAGTGGGTCTTGAAGGCTTTCAGTCATTGCAGGTCAGGGTTTTTTGTTTGTTTGTTTTTTTTGGTTTGATTTTTTTTTTTCGGGAATTTTAATTTTTTGTCTTTTTCTGTCGTATCTTTTTGGGGTGTTTTTGATTTGGCCATTTTTTGTCTTGTTTCTTTAAAAAAAAATCTTTTTGTGTTTTTATTTCATCTTTCTATTTTCTCTCTATTTTTTTGGTGCGGGTTGATCTTGACTTTTTTTGTTGTGAAGTGTATTTGCTTTTTTAGGGTGTTTTTGATTTGGCTATACTTTTTTTCTTGTTTCTTTTTTTTTTAAAGAATAACATAAAAATAATTTACAACTTGGTATGGAATATACGATTATCATTATTAATATGATTATGACAATAATTATAATTTTGTACCTTTTTATGAATCAGATAAAGAAGCTGTATGTAATTTAAATATCTTAATATACAGGGTATTTTTAAAAAAGTTTGATATAATTGGAGATGTACAGTGTGATTCAGATAAAATGATATCATTTATTAATCTAATAACTTGACCAATTTTCGTTCAAATGATCTCAAATTTTAAACAGACTTATATATATATATATATATATATATATATATATATATATATATATATATATATATATATATATATATATATATATATATATATATCCCAAAATATTTTAAGATTGCATTTCTATTGTAACCATGATGAGAAAACCAGCGACGTATTGTTAAGGAATTGAGTTAAGATACCTTGAAGTAACACACCCATAAATGTGTTTCTCCTTTCGCTTAAGCATCGTCTTTAATCTTATACTAAATATAAACAACCCTACGGTAGTACGAGGTATGTAGAAAAGTTCCGGGACTGGTGTCATAAAAAATTTCAAATCCAAACTACAAAATACAAGTTATCCCCTTCAAAGTAATGTTTCTGTAGCTCTGTCGTCACGGGCTTTTTGCTGTCGTGCACATCCTCAAAACAGGTTACCTTGATGACCCCCTTGATCTTGGGTAAGAGTAAAAATCACATCGAGCAGGGTCGGGCGAGTAGAGAGTTTGCTCCAGCACAGTGATGTTCTTCTGGGCCAGAAACTCTTGGATACTCAGAGCAGTGTGAGCAGGTGCGTTGTCATGGTAAAGCACACACGAGTTGCCCGGTCACATCTCTCGCCTCTTCTCGCGCACTGAACAAAGCAAACGCCACAGTATGTCTTTGTAAATGCTGGTTGATGGTCTGGCCCTGTGGCAAGAACTCGCAGTGGACATTACTCCTCACATCGAACTTTTCTGACATACCTCGTATATACAAGGAACAGCCTAAAAGTCTGTTTTGACATTTTAACAATGTAAACCAATCTTACTGTATTTTCAGTACCATTTTCGGAGAATTCGCAGTCTGGTGAAGCTGGTTAATGTCAGCGGAAATGAACTCATAACTATTAAGATGACCGATATTTAAGCATTTTTTTTAACCATATATATGTGTCCTTTTCTTTGCAGGTCGTCTTTGAGGCCAATTCTGGAAGTGGATTTTTTGGAGACATTGCCCTGGATGACTTTATGCTTCATGGACATTCTTGTCACTGTATGTATAAAAAAAAACATGTTATGCCCTTTTACTTTTTACTTTTTCTGGTTAATCAACACTAGGTCTGGTTTTCTGGCAGGGATAAGATGACCCGTCTTTATCTCCAAGTTCCAGAGAATTTTATGTTTCATTCTCAAGAAAGGAATCTAGTTTATGCATATACCATTTTGTTGTATGGTCAAAATTTAGTTTTATGCATAATTCCCAGTGGATTAACTTTTCCAACCCAATCGTGCCTAGCCTTGTATTCTCGTTGTGCTAGTTTTCTGCATTCGCTTAATACATGTTTTATTGTCTCATCTCAGTCACTACACACTCTACATTTGCTGTTAAGTTGTGTCTTATCATTTTTTGCTTCGATGGAATTTGTTCTTATGACATTGTTTTATGCAACAATTATGAGTGACCTGGTTTCTCTCTTGAGATTTCCTTTTTGTTAAATATGTCCAGTTTTTTTCGTGTACAACCTCCCCAATTTGTCATTTGAAGTATCTGTTTGTCCATATGTTGCAGCTGCTGTTATTGACTGTCATAATTAATCTTTCTTTGCTATTTTTATGTATTCATCGAATTGAGGCATCGACGGAATTCTTTATGTTGGCAATACCTCTTTCACCTTTTGTTCTTAATATATATAGCTTCACTCGGGCGTAATGCCTTGTGCATTGTCATTAATTTTCTTGTCTGTCTATTTCTAAGATTTTCCTTATTTGGGAATTACTGTTATCGTCGTAGGAAATGGACTCTACTAGCTAGGTTTAAATCCAGGGCCATGCAGTTTGCATTTCACTTCGTGCCAATGCCCTTAAAAAGGTTTGAATCCGCACACCCAGTAATGGGTAAATAGTAGGTAGACTTGTGGCCCTATGTCAGTCACGCTACGATGTGGTGACCTTCGTTCCATGACTACCACGGCTCATACTTCGAATGAAGTGATGGTGTGTTCATATAGAAATGAATTGTATACTTATCTCTGGAC
The DNA here is from genome assembly GCA_023376005.1 of Doryteuthis pealeii. Taxonomy (NCBI): domain Eukaryota; kingdom Metazoa; phylum Mollusca; class Cephalopoda; order Myopsida; family Loliginidae; genus Doryteuthis; species Doryteuthis pealeii. Next base: position 15,787,712 of record CM042141.1, read on the forward strand.
CGGTACTACATTGGAGAGACTCGAATCCTGGTTGTTGGGCCGAGGCTCAGTTGGCTGACAATTCCTTACTGCTTGGAGTCTGGAAACCAGTTTGGGGTTCTGAGGGATATATTCCCTTGTGCCATTTAGAATATTTAGTAATAACACAAGGCCACTTCTTTTTCTCATAAGATTTTTATTTTTTCTAAAGTCACAACTGCCGAGGGCACGTCTGGCTCTTTCAACACTGTCCTAGACTCACTCACATTCTCACCTTTCACTCCTCCTCTCTCCCACTTCTCACTTCTCGTCCAATAGAATACATGTGGCAATTATGATAATTCATCCTTGAACTTTTCCATTCTCATCTAACACGTTGATTTGTAGTATTCCCTCTAGCAACTGATTTTTAATATATGTTTGTCGTTTTTTCATCGGTCAATCCAGCCCCTGCTACTTGGAATAGTCTATAGATATAAGGTGACTTTTCGCAACTCTCGTGGTGTAATGGTTAACAAGCTAGATTTGCAGACTATTATTAGTGAGTTCGATTCTCATGGGGCGCATCATACTTATGGCCTTGTGCCACATCTAAACTAAGCTTATTAAATAACTATACCAGAAAACCAATGTAATGGTTAACAAGCTAGATTCGTGGAACATTGTTAGTGAGTTCGATTCTCACTGGGCCCCCACACTTCTGGCCTTGTGCCACATCTAAGCTAAGCTTAGTAAATAACTATACCAGAAAACCAAGGGCACCTCAAGTGGTGTAATGGTTAGCATGTTAGATTCGCAGGTCATTTGTGAGTTCGATTCTCATTGGGCACCCCACACTTCTGGCCTTGGGCCACATCTAAGCTAAGTTTATTAAATAACTATACCTAAGAGGTAATCCAACACACCCCCTATCTTGATATACGATGGACTTGCCCAGTCAAAATATATTAAAGCAAAAGAAAAATTGCTTATTCATTTATTTGGTTAATTATTTGTTAAACGTTATTATTATTATTATTATTATTATTATTATTATTATTATTTACTTTTTATTCATTTCCTTTTTATCCATTGTTCATGGCATCCTGTGTTTGTTTTCTTTTAAAATTTTCTCCACATATCAAACTATGTAATCTATATATTAATACTGGTCTTCCTAAATCTTCTATCCGTTATCATCCTCTGGTACAAATTGTTCAAGATGCAATCCAAAAATGTAAATCCAGATTATCTGATGTCGCTTAATCATATATTTTGAATTGTCCCATTTCGTCCTGAGCTCCTGCCTTAATTTTGGCTATATTTTAGTGAGTCAGCGTCAGACGAATTTCCGGCCCAAATGAGATATTTTCCAAGTCGTGTTTTTGTCACTTTTTCGTCGACAAATTAATGTAGATGATTTAAACGACTTCAACAGATTTTTTTTATCGGTAAATCAATGTAAATATTTTACAACATACCTTTTAAGAAAGAGTAAGAGAGAGTTAAATCAAGATTATTATAATTTTTACATATTGAACTATTTAGCAATAGCTCTTAATTTAACATATCAAATGAATCCTTTAATCAAACATAATGACAAGAGGAAAAGAAGGAAAGAAAGAATATATATATACAGAGAGAGAGAGAGAGAGAGAGAGAGAGTTAAATCAAGATTATTATAATGTTTACTTAAGAACTATTTAGCAATAGCTCCGAAGTAAACATATTAAACGTTGTAATAATTAAATTATCATACCATAATATATCCACGGTTCCCGTCAGTTTGAAGCAGAAACAAAACTGAGGACATTGAACTGAATGGCAAAGGATTTGTTTTCTATTTCAGCCCTCCTGGATTCACCGTTGCCATCTTGTGATTTCGAAGGCACATGTAATTATAAAACTACAAGCAGGCCACCACACATTCCTTGGATTATAACCTCCTCAACCAATCATCCGAATATTACAGACCACACCTACGATACAATATCAGGTAAGTTTCTGTTTTCTGATTTCATTTTTCCCCCTTTCTTACAATCTAATTTGTTTTTACTGATTCCAGGACAATGACGTTAAGCTAATATTCCGAAACAGGACTGGCTCTTTGGATTTCAATAAAAGTCAACAATGAAACCCCTGGGGATATGTTTACAATGAAGGAGGAAATAGAAGACGATTCAGTGATAGATAGGGAAGGGGAGTAATAGTATTTTGAAATCATGTAACAGCGAGAGAATTACTTTTAAAAAATGACATGTACAGTCCACTCTGATCCAGAGTGGTAGTACTTATTAGGGTTCCATCTATGGGTTAAATAGATAAAAAATAAATTGGAAAAATTTGAATATCCAACAAAAATGAATAAAACAAACATAAAAAAATAAAATAGCATAAAATAACCCAAGGGTAGACGTGCCATAAAATCCAACCAACCAACCAAATTTGTCTTATGTCAATGAATTTTCGGCATATGGAAAGGAGAGGAACGAGCTACATTACAGAGGAAATATAGAAAGAAATGCGAGAGATAGGAAACGATATCACTTATAGTCTGTTTCACTGAAATAGAAAAATGACAGAAAAGAAAGAAAAAAGAAGGGAAAAAGATGAGAAAAAGAAAGAAAGAATTCGTAACTATGAGAAAAGAATGGGAAGAAAAAAAGTGCTACACGCCAGAGGGAAAGCGAAAGAAAGACAGACGGGAGATAGGAAGCGATATCGCTTATAGTATGTTTCACTGAAATAGAAAAATGACAGAAAAGAAGAAAAAAGAAGGAAAAAGATGAGAAAAATAAAGAAAGAATTCGTAACTAGGAGAAAAGAATGGGAAGAAAAGAAAGTGCTACACGCCAGAGGGAAAGCGAAAGAAAGACAGACGGGAGATAGGAAGCGATATCACTTATCGTCTGTTTCACTGAAATAGAAAGATGGCAGAAAAGAAAGAAAAAAGAAGGGAAAACGATGGGAAAAAGAAAGAAAGAATTCGTAACCGTGAGAAAAGAATGGGAAGAAAAAACGTGCTACACGCCAGAGGGAAAGCAAAAGAAAGACAGATGAGAGATAGGAAGCGATATCACTTATAGTCTGTTTCACTGAAATAGAAAAATAACAGAAAAGAAAGAAAACATTAGGAAGACAAAATGAGAAGATGTAACTGTGAGAAAATAATGGGAATAAATAATAACTATGCTAACAAATTTATTCTATTAAGAAAACTAGGAAAAAAGAAAAAACAAAACGACCTCCAGGCGGCGTAAAATTATTTTTGAAAGATATTGCCTGAGTGGGGAGTTAAAAATTCAATGCCAGAAGGTTTATATCATAAGTAAGCAAAATCCAAAATTTATTAAGGAGTAAAAAAACAAAACAAAACAAAAAAACCAATTTGAAAATGAAAACAGTTCTGTCCCCCTCAAATAAAATGTTGCGTGCATCTATTAATTGTTAATAAAACAATTATTTTGAATATCTTGCACATAAATTTACACAAAATCGTAGGTATTTATTTATTTGTAAACATTTTAGTTAACTTCTTGTTACTGAAAAAAAAAGGGTGATAGTAAAAAAAAAAAAATTTTTAAATTGTTTACTCAAACCTTAATTTTTATTCTATGTATTAACGATTTTGACTATAAATTAAATACTCATTAATAAAAAGTAAAAAGTCGTCGGGGTAGCCTAAAGTCGGTATCAGCCAGTCAGTCTATCCCCCTTTCAATAGCGCTAGACTAAGGAGATTGTTTTGGCGTCCGAGGTGGAACGCCACGCCTACCATCAGCTCCTTACTTTACCGCACAGATCCCTGTGCTACTCATACGCTGAGTTGGCGAGGACCGGTATCGAACTAGGAACCTTGTAGTTTCTAGCCGAACGCTCTACCGACTGAGCTAACCCGGCTCCCCTCATTAATAGACTTGCGCAATCATTGGGAATATTGTGACGGAAGCTGTGACATAGTTTTGGTTACAGACAGAAATACACACAATCTCCATTATTAATAGAGATATATATTTTCTTTCTAGACTTTTTCTCTGTCGTCGAGGCTTAGAATATGATGGCTGTATCCTCCCGCAGATGGTTAAGACCATCACAACAGAAACAAATGGATTATCCCTGGGTATCATACTAAACTGTATCAGATGGTGAGGCTCCAGTTCTGTATATCTGGGGAAATAGCAATACTCCTTCATTGAAATCATTTTCAGGTCCATGTTGATTTTAACGGCATGCCAAACTATCTAGGGTTATTTTATGTCCAGAGTTTATGAAATCTTTTGTGTCAGTGTTTCTTGGGATGTTGTTTTTTTATCGAATACAAATCATTTTTAAAACAGATCTATTTGACCCATAAATATACGACTACTCCGGGTCAGAGTAGACCTGGGAGTAATGTCAATGAAAGGGTACTGGTTGTCTCACTATCAGATGGAATTTAATGTCATAACCAGGGCACCTCATTTTTTGTTGTGGTGTGCGGGGCTAGTTAAATGAAGAGGTTGACAGGGGTGGCATATCAGACAAGTGGTGATTTGACAGTTGGAAATGTAAGAGTATTCTTGGTGTTCGATTATTTCGTGGATATAAGCCGTATTGCAATGCACCACTTAAATTTATAGACAAAATGAGGTCATGTGGTTTAAACCTCAGCCAATCAACAGTCCGAATACTTGGCTGGTTAGTTACTTAATCGCTGATACTGAGAGACGCTCATTTGCAATCATTGAGGAAGGACTTGCAAGACTGAGGAGCACCAAGGAACAACCAAAGGATTTTTTACCAAGGACCGCGCTCTGCTTAACCCAAAGGATCTCCGCTGTATAAGCGCTCTTGCTTGAAGCCTAAAGGATGGCCCCTAAAATCGTAACACTTGGTATGTTTCATTTTAGAGAACAATTGTTCACAGGGGCATGTTGTGCCAAATATGTTCACTACTTGCTGGGTGTCAGGGATACAGTTAGGGAATCATTCAGATGGAAATCAAGAGTGCGCAAGCAAGACACTTCGACTTTAAATCTTCTGAAAACTGAACAATTAATGAATTTCATCTGTAGTTGGAGGCTCATGGTGTAATGTTTACCATCGTCGGAAACGGACACGGCAAGACAAGTTCAAATTCTGGACGAGGCAGTTCGCATTTGACATAGGATTAATACTCTTGGGAAATGTACGAATCTAACTATTATCCCTCCAGCTATGTGTAAATAGTAGGGCTGTCTGGACTCTTTTACCTTGGTATAGCGACCGGTCTAGGAGAAGGAAAATCCTGAATTTAAACCTAAAGGGTCTCTCTTCTCGTTAGTCAAAACTACTTTGAGAGCTCCCTCCCCCCTCTTTTACCTTAACCAAAATGTCTAATGACACTTCTTCACGGTTAACATCAAAAGGTGAAGCGGAATATTTGGATATAGGGTCGCATGTGGATCACGGGATGTGTACCCCTTATCCACACTGTATTATGTGGCTCGTTATTTACTCCACCTGTAGTCATGAATTTGTTCCGTGAGAATAGTTTTTTAATCATCCTGTTATGAGAGTACCACTATAGTGTGTTGTACGTATTTTTATCGGCATTTCTTGATCTTCTTTCTTTCTTTCTTTCTTTAACCATGACCCTAACCCTAAACCCTAACCCCAATCCTAGCCTTAATCCTAAACCCTATCCCTAACCCTAACCCCAACCTCAAACATAAACCTGACCCCTACCCTAACCATAACTATGCCAACCTATCCTTAACCCTAACCCTGCCTAACCTTGACCCTAACCCAACTCAACCCTAATCTTAACCCTAACCCTAACCCTGCCAACACTAACCCTAACCCTAACTCCAAGCCATAACCTTAATCCTAATTCTGCCTAACACTAACCCTAACATAACCCAACCGTAACCCTAACCCTGCCAACACTAACCCCAACCCAAACCCTAAAGCCTAACCCTAAACATGCCATCCCTAAACCCAGCCCTAACCTTAACCCTTTTATAAAAGCATTTATCATTTTACTAAGTTTCTTTCTTTCCTTCAATATCAGGTGAATTCATGTATGCCAACGTGACAGGAGTTGGCATGCATATTGGGGCCCTGGCTGAGACACCAGTCATAAAAGCCGGTAGTTACTGTCTGGAATTCTTCTATCGCCCAATCGAGAATTTCAATGCTGACCTCATGGTTTACTCTATAAACCATGGAGTATATCGTCGTCGGTTTTTCAATCATGGATTCCTTATGAAGAACCAATGGACAATTGCCGAAGCAAACATAAGAGAATCGAGGGACTTTACGGTAATTTCTATCTGTTTTTTGCTTAACACGTTGACTACTCACGTATTACTACTAATATATACCTCCATGTATATTACTGATGTACGTAGTGGTACATGTACCATTGTACTATTTCACTTCTTTTTTTAAACAATATTTCGAATATATTATTTCATAACAATATAGCAGTATTTACATATACTACTTAAAGAAGGTGGAAATGATGAAAAACATTCCTTAACACGTTGACTGCGTGTTGCTACTCATCTATACCTCCATGTATATTACTGATGTACGTAGTGGTACATCTACCATTGTACTATTTCACTTCTTTTTTTTAAAACAATATTTCGAATATATTATTTCATAACAATATAGCAGTATTTACATATACTACTTAAAGAAGGTGGAAATGATGAAAAACATTCCTTAACACGTTGACCGAGTATTGCTACTCATCTATACCTCCATGTATATTACTGATGTACGTAGTGGTACATGTACCATTGTACTATTTCACTTCTTTTTTTAAACAATATTTCGAATATATTATTTCATAACAATATGGCAGTATTTACATATACTACTTAAAGAAGGTGGAAATGATGAAAAACATTCCTTAACACGTTGACCGAGTATTGCTACTCATCTATACCTCCATGTATATTACTGATGTACGTAGTGGTACATCTACCATTGTACTATTTCACTTCTTTTTTTAAACAATATTTCGAATATATTATTTCATAACAATATAGCAGTATTTACATATACTACTTAAAGAAGGTGGAAATGATGAAAAACATCCCTTAACACGTTGACTGCGTATTACTACTCATCTATACCTCCATGTATATTACTGATGTACGTAGTGGTACATCTACCATTGTACTATTTCACTTCTTTTTTTAAACAATATTTCGAATATATTATTTCATAACAACATAGCAGTATTTACATATACTACTTAAAGAAGGTGGAAATGATGAAAAACATTCCTTAACACGTTGACTGCGTATTACTACTCATCTATACCTCCATGTATATTACTGATGTACGTAGTGGTACATGTACCATTGTACTATTTCACTTCTTTTTTTTAAACAATATTTCGAATATATTATTTCATAACAATATAGCAGTATTTACATATACTACTTAAAGAAGGTGGAAATTTGTTATATTTTTCAATCATTTTTTAATTTTAATTTTTAATATACAATTGATGCGTACCCTTATTATATTTTTACTTAACTTTTAATACCGTCTCAGACAAAAATATGGTATGGATTTTATTGAAATTTGGCCTTTGCTGATCTCAATTTTTCTCATGAACAGGATATACGCTCGGTCGTTGTACAGACCTACAGAATCTTTCTGATATATATATATATATATATATATATATATATATATATATATATATATATATATATATAACGTGTCATTATGAATATATATATATATATATATATGCAAATTTCTCCGGATGTCTAAAATTCGTTTCGTCGCTTCGTCTTGAGTGACGTCAAAATGTGTGAAATCAAAGCAAAAACGTCTGTTCATGACAACAGAATTTCCCAACTGTACAGAATCTCTCCTTTTTTGCGGGAATCAAAAGGTCGGTCGCCATAGCAACAAGCTAAGCTGCTGTCACCTTTAAAGCGCGAAATTTTGGGGTCGCGGGTACTTTTACAATCCTGATTATATAGATACATGTTTCCGTTTGCCATTTCCGCTATTGGAATGGGGAAGGTTAAAATCATCGTTTAACATTGAGGTAGTATTAACTTGGGATGATCAAATTTTCTTTTTAACAAAGTGAATAATCCTTTCTCTCGCCCACACATTATATCTAGAATTTTACAAAGGTCTATATCTACTAGTTTACATACCAGTATTACGTCACAATATATATATATATATATATATATATATATATATATATATATGTGTGTGTGTGTGTGTGTGTGTATGTAACATTGGCATTAAAAGAATAAATAATCTATACTGAAGAATATGTAGTTCAACAGAATAAGGAACAACCCTCCCAAGAGCAGAGTACGTAACTATAGTAACAGTCATGATAAAGATTTACAATATGCATGTCTTAAGTTTGCCCGAGGGCCAAATATGGCCCACAGTAAGATTTCTTATAGACCCCAGCTTCGGTCTTATAATGTATTATTTATGGCCCTCTAGAACACAACGCCGATTCGCCCCGGACGATTTGGACCAGTCAAGTTGAAAACGTTACACTTTTTGCTATCTTTCCGGTTGATTTGTAAACATAAACAATGTTTTATGGATATTTTCGCCTCTGATGAATTTAATGATTTTAGCAAAATCCTTTTGGTGCTTGTTTACGATGGGAACCCCACGATGGGACCCCTAGCGAATCAGATTTCCGGAACAGCTTACAACAGCACACCAGAAGTCCTTGAAATGTATATTTGCATGTAATTATGTGGTTAAAACAAACCAGAAAGAATCATTAGTCCCTGGGCATCTACATTTTATCAAATTTTGAGCTCTTTACAAAAGTTTGGAACCCTTGAAATTGAAGGTAGCTGTCGGGAGTTAGAGAAGTTGTGGCTCACATTACTATTGGTTTAGCTGACGAGCCGTGCTGAGGTCCCTCCATGGTCCACCTAGGTCACAAACAGAAACGGAAATTCCAACCCAGGGTAGTAAAAATCAGTGAGTCGCCAGGAACGGTTGCTGTTCGCGAAAAAGTTAACAGTTCGCTGTTTACTACTGTTACTGCTGCAGCATTCATACTGGGTCGGTTCACCTGGCTCCACCCAATGAATTCACCGTATCCCGAATAAATATAGACCATATGCGGCGATTCAACGCAATTTAGGGCATCAGTGTCAGCTATTCTTGGTTCCATTGACGAACTCCACGAAGGCCTGGGCCCAGGGTCAACTCGGTATCTTGCGTGTCTGAGTTTTAGTGTCCGGACATTCCAGCATTCGAAATGATGAAATTCTCTGCGACGAAAAATCCCAGCTTGCTAATTTGACGCTCACACCAATGGAACAGTGGATGTATCAGTTCTCTGCGGTAGGCGTAGCAGAATTCATATTTGAGATTGTAGGTGAATTTTTAAAAGGGGTGTCAAAGGAATTGAAAAATTCTCAATTTGTTTAGACACACCGGGATAGAGAGAGAGAGAGAGAGAGAGAGAGAGAGAGAGACAGACAGACAGACAGACAGACAGACAGAGACAGAGACAGAGACAGAGAACTTATATTCGTGCCTTTTCTTAAGTGTCCGAATGTCGCTTCCACCCGTACTTTGGAAGAGTCATATTACAGGAAAGGGGGTAATCCATTCCTCTCGAAGCCTGAGGTTCTAATTTGTTGAATAATTTGAATATCTATTTCATTTCCAAATAGAAATTAAAAGACGTTGCCGTTCTTAAAATTTAATTTTACGTTATGACTGGTGGTGTAAAATGTGCATTTATTGAATTAAAAGAAGTTGAACAAAATAGAATAAATACAGAGCAAAAATATTAATTAAACACGCATCTTATTATTAATAATGGAGATTGTCTGTATTTCTGTCTGTAACAAAAATTACGTCATAGCTCTACGTCACAGATTACGTCACAATATTCTTATGCTATATACACCCAAAATTTATTTAATCTGTGTTAACCAATATTATAAACTTTGATAGGGTCCAATTAATATAACAAAATTTTAAAATGTATTTACAAGATTTTAACATATTTAAAAAAAATAGTCATTAATATAGCATATTTCTGAATTTCAGGTTCTCCCTTACCCCTAAAAAAAAAAAAAAAAAGATTCTGTAAAGAAAAATATTAACTGTGAAAAAATAAGTGAATTTTTATTGTTCAGTTTAGAGACAAAATGAATAATACACTATCTTGTATATATATATATATATATATATATATATATATATATATATATATATATATATATGTATATTTATGATTTTTCAAAAAATTGTTATTAGAAATATAATCAACATATATATATTTATAATAAAAACACATAACTTGCTTTTAATTTAAAGTATTATTATACTTATAGAGGTGCAAAATGTTTGGTGGCATTATATCATCGAAAATTAAGATAACTTAGCCTGAAGGTATTTGAAACTGATCGTTAGATATGTGTAAAAAACTTTAATTGAAGTAGGTCACTAAGTAGGCCTTAGCCTATTCTAGTAGTGTCTACCCAAGCGAAGATTTAAGAGGTTTGAATTCAGTGTTTTCCTTCTCCTACACTGGTTGCCTAACCAAGATTAAAGAGCCCAATCGGCCCTACTATTTACCCGTAGCTGGGGGAGAATAGTTGGATGCATACTTTTCTCAAGGGTATTAGCGCTATGTAAACTGTGGCTTCGTCCAGAATTTGAACTCTGGTCGACGAGTCCATTTCCTACGACTCTAACCAGTACACCACCGCGCTATCCGAAAATAAACTGTATATAAACTGCTGTTGGTATTTCTTTACACTAATATGTATTATCAGAGTTTGGTACGTCTTTATATCTTTTTATTAGCAATCTATTGTTTTTGTTTATGACAATCACCTACCGTAAAAATTTCTACTTAAAGAAAAATGTCAATATGAATGATTATATTTTATATTTCTTTCATTGCAGGTGATATTTAAAACGTGGGTTAGCAGAAAAGTTAAAGGAGTAATAGCCATTGATGATATCGTCTTTAAAAATGGATTATGCCCCAGTCCAGGTAAAAGTTACTATAATTTATCTTCAATAATAAATTGCCTCTCTATGCTGTAATATGATAACACGGTCTACTTCAATACTGTGGAAATAAATATATCTTAAGATTGGTTGGTTTTACGGCATGTCCACTCTTGCTGGGTTATTTCAGGTGAAAATTATGGAATAAATAAAGCAACTCATTTAAATATCTCTATGCACTTATATAAAAACACGGACTCAATATTGAATAAAGAATCAAAGTAGTTTAAGGTTAGTTGGTTGGTTTTACCACATGTCAGCCCTTTTAGGATTATCTTATGCCGAAATTAGTTTAACAATTATGATCTAAAAATACTTACTTGCAATATAAAGGTTTTTAGAGCTAGCCGTAATGCTACTACACGGCAGCACCACTTGGACACTAACGATGCGTCTGAAGAATAGGCTAGATGGAATTTGGGTAAGAATACTGTGGGCGATCTTGAACAAATCGTTCAAACAACACCCCACGAAAAAGCAGCTGTACGGTCACTAGTCCTCTATTATACAAATCATACAAGTAAGACGAATAGAACATACTGGACACTGCTAGAGAAGCAGGGACGAACTCATATGTGACGTTCTCCTGTGGAAAACTACCCATGGACACGTCAGTTTTGTTTCCAAGCAAATCCAGAAAGTTTTTAAAAAAAGAAATAAAAAAGAAATGCTTTTCTGTGTTTTTTTCGTATAAATGTATGTGTCCTTTTGTAATAAACTTTTTTTCTTTTTCAAATTTTTAATCTTTTTTTAAAAAATCATTTTTAAATTTTATTTTAAGGATCTTGTGATTTTGAACGTGGTCACTTGTGTTTCTGGACAAATGATCCGGCCAATCACGTTGACTGGATTGTTCACAATGGACCAACGCAGACCCCAAGAACAGGACCTTCAAATGACCACACAAAAGGAACTAAAGCAGGTAACCACTTAAGAAACTACCGCATTTCCAGTCATATAACAAGCACCTGTAATTTGACTAGTAATGTTTAGGAGAAAGAAATAAAATTGTCATTGGACTTCGTAGGCCTTCTCTTAGTAGAGTTTTTGGTCAAAGATTTCAGACTATTAGATATCATATACGCACACTAAACCACTTAAACAAAAATACAGTCCGTCGCTAAGAATTTGGAAGCAAATTAAGTAAGATGATTAAGCGATATGCTTCTAGCAAACTATATTTCAACATTCCCGGTATTTTGAATTGTACTCATATTCCATTTCGACAATCTGACATTGATTAAATCTATAATACCCTTCCTTATATCAATGCAAGTATCTGCCATATTAGAGTAAGTAAATAAATTTGGTTGGCAGTCTTCCGTCTACGAGAGACGATGGAGTAGTGTCAAAGTTTTCTTTTTTTAGTTTATCCTGCATATGAAACCGGCCAAGCTATGTAGTTCAAATAAATAAATTAGCTTAAGAGTAATAAACCAGTATGGCTTGATGTAGATGAAAATTGTTCAGGAAGTAGTCGTAAAGTTGTGAAAGAATTCTATTTTGGCAAAATGGTAAATTGAGAGAGAGAGAGAGGGGGGGGCAGACAGACAGAGACAAAAACAGAGACAGACAGAATATGTGTGTGTGTGTGTGTGTGTGTGTGAGAGAGAGAGAGAGAGAGAGAGAGAGAGAGAGAGAGGGGGGGCAGACAGATAGAGACAAAAAGAGACAGACAGAATATGTGTGTGTGTGTGTGTGTGAGAGCGAGAGAGAGAGAGAGAGAGAGAGAGAGAGAGAAGGGGCAGACAGACAGACAGAGACAAAAACAGAGACAGCCAGAATATGTGTGTGTGTGTGTGTGTGTGTGTGTGAGAGAGAGAGAGAGAGAGAGAGAGAGAGAAGGGGGGGCAGACAGACAGAGATAAAAACAGAGACAGACAGAATATATGTGTGTGTGTGTGTGTGTGTGTGAGAGAGAGAGAGAGAGAGAGAGAGAGAGAGAGAGAGAGAGAGAGAGAGATAATATAGTGCGCTATATTTATAAATGAATTGTGCTCAGTATCAGGAATAGAATATGTATATCTAAGTTAAGGTAGCGTGGCTACGAAGTCAACGGCACTTGGTTACAGACAGTTTCTCACCTATGCGATTTGGTCTGAGAATCGCATTGGTGAGAAACTGTCAGTAACCAAGCGCCGTTGACTTCGCAGCCACGCAACCCTATCCTACGTATAATTCTCATCCGGATGAAACCTTTTAAATCCATCATTATCTATTTGCAGGAATGTATGCTCTACTTGAGGCATCTTATCCAGCAAAAGTTGGAGAAAGGGTCAGATTAATCAGTCAACCATTGAAAAATAACAACGTACGGTCCTGCTTTCATTTCTGGTATATTATGAAGGGTTCTCAAGTGGGAAGTCTGAGCATCTCTATCATATCGGCAACGAATGTCGAGACAAAATACTGGCGTTTTTCTGGTAACCAAGGAGATAGTTGGTATCAAGGACAAATTCCATTGCCAGCAGCGATGTTACAATTCCAGGTAAGATTTTGACATTCGGAGATACAAGGGTAATCCCAAAATATTTAGAAATATCCTAAATATTTAGAAATCACAGAAACGTTTATTATTTATTATAATTTTTGGAATATTTTTGTTATATAAGGAGTGCTAGAATCCGCCACTTAAACTTATAGATTCGGCGTAGATTAAACCTTAGCCAATTAACAGCTCGAATACGTGGTTAGTTAACTATTTAATCGCCGATAGGGACAGCCGTTCATTTGCACTTTATTCTACATTGACGAACGAACCTGCAACATTAAGGAACACCAAGGAACAACCAAAGTATCATACCTAACATCAAGGGACACCAAGGAGCAACCAATGGTTTCTTCACTAAGGATCGGGCTCTGTTTAACACAAGGGAACCCCTCTGGGGAGTGCTCTGGCTTGAAGCCTAAGGATGGCCGCAATAACAATCATTGAGGTTTTCTTTACTTTAAAATTTCAGCAGGTCTCTATTTTTTAAAAGAATCTTCATTTCGGTCGATGCATTTTTATAGGCACTCTCGCCGTTTTTGGATGTCAATGTCATATCAGCTCACCATGTTGTTGTGAAGCGTTCAACCTCGTCTTTGTTTCAAACTCCCTACATCACTTGCGGACGTTTTTGACTTCCTATCAAACTAAATGTGACACAATATCGTTTAATGTGGGATGCTGCGGCAGGATCTAAAATTTCTTTAAAATACCGTCGGAATTCCCCCCTTTGGGGCGCTTTAGGCCCCTCCAAATAAAACCAACCCTATCCCTTTTTTGGCTGTCTGGGGGATGATGCCCTGGAATCAAGCACAGGTACTACGCTTTGAACTGAGCACGAGACCGGGCGACTGACTGATCCCCAAATCAGAAATCCGTCTGTTTATATCGAACCCAGAAACCGTGATAATGTTGCTATGCAAAACATGAATCATTTGCATAAGCACATTCTATGCAACATTCAGCCCAACGTCGGTACCATATATTTTGCAAGCGATTTGGGGTTGGGGTTGGGGTTGGGTTTAGGGTTAGGTTTACAATTTTATGCTTTAACAATTGATTATGGAAAATACACTTTTTCCACTTTGAAAAAAATCATGATAGTTAAATTTACCTTTATGATTTCCTTTAATTTAAAAAAAAAATTGTAAAAATTCATATGTTTGATCACTAAGTCATTAACGGTATCTATATTTTTCATTTCGAATAATTTTTGTATCTTTATCCTTCACAAAATATAAATATAAATGACTATAAATAAACTTTCGTGTTAAATATGTGTTTTTTTAACAGGTCTTGTATTCATAATAACAAAATATTTACAGGACCGGTAAAATAAGCATAAATCTAGGTTTGTCTGTTTTACCGGAACCGGCTAATAAGTCTCTTCCTATTTTTTTTTAAACCTTTGACATTTATGGCTACTATTTGAGATACTGTGAAACTTTTGTAGATTGTGATCGAAGCCACTGCAGGAGGAAATCATGGAGACATTGCAATTGATGACCTTTTCGTGAGTGAGAAAGCGTGTGGCATTTTCCCCAAAAGAGCCGGGGTCTACAATCCTACCACAGTCCCTCCGGTTGTCATAACTACCACAAATGCTCCAATTATTTCAGGTGAGTATCGGACGTGCCTTTCAGATTCTTAGGGGACACCTGTTATATACTCGTTCCTCATCCAGTATATAAACGGGTAGTCATCTCGGGTATATAATGGAGAGTCATCACGGGTATATAATGGAGAGACATCTCAGGTATATAATGGAGAGTCATCTCGGGTATATAATGGAGAAACATCTCGGGTATATAATGGAGAGACATCTCAGGTATATATAATGGAGTGTCATCTCTGGTATATAATGGAGTGTCATCTCTGGTATATAATGGAGTGTCATCTCTGGTATATATGTCATCTCTGGTATATAATGGAGTGTCATCTCGGGTATAAATGGAGACTCATCTTGCGTATATAATAGAGAGTCATCCCAGACAAGAATTACTTAAAGAAGGCCGGAGGACACATCGACTGAAACGTTGTACGGATAACAGTAAAGATGAGGTCAATAGTCCGAATAATCCAAATAGTATCTAATTTTGTTTTGTAATTAAATATATATATAGTTAAGTTTTTTTTTCATTCTTTACCAGCACTGAGTAGAATACACCGAATGCACTACTATAAAGGCGTAACCCCCCCTCCAAACGGGGCCACCTGTTGGCCGTTGGTGGCGACCGGTGATGCTTAAGGGATGGAACCCTAGTGGCTGAGTAGTCCATGACTTACTTCGGCCCTTACTTAGGCTATACGGGCTGTCGGAGAGGCCCCCTCCGATCAATCAGCTGGTCACGTCAAGCCCTAGCAAAAATATGATTGCCCCAACCCTATTGCCCTTATGGCGACCCCCCCCAATTATTTGTATCATATATGTGCTAGAAGGTGGTGGCTGAGGGTCTTAAATCCTGGTATGACGTTAAACTCTACCTGATGGGAAAGTTCAAATTTTGGAGTTCTGATGAATGTGGAGTACCCCTTTATCACAATTACTCCCAGGTCCATCCTGACCCAGAGTGGTAGTACCTGTTAGGTCCCATCTATGGATTAAATAAAAGATAGTTTAATGTGTCTAAAAATATCAAGAATGAATAAAACAGAAACGTCTTCGGCATGAAATGACCCAATGGATTGACATGGTGTATAATCCAACCAACAAACCAATCCATTATTTACATTTAATTTAAATAATAATAAATTATATTTACGCGTGAAAGACGATACAATTTTTTTCTTTCTGTTCAATAACAATCATTTTTCCTCTTCAGGAGAACACACTTTTAACTGCACATTTGAAAAAGGACTTTGTGGATGGGTACAGAGCCAGACTGATGATTTCGATTGGAGAAGAAATCGAGGTTACACTCCAACCAGAGAGACAGGACCCCAAGGAGATCATACAACTGGACGTAAGTAATTACTTTTCATTACAAAATTATTTATTGGTCAATCTTATCCAAATCAATTTGTTGGTAATCTTATTATAATGGAGATTGTGTGTTTTTCTGTCTGTAACCGAAAATATATCACCACTCAAGTCACAATTCCCTTAATTATTTACATCACATTCTCCATGATTTTATTTTTATTTGAACTTCTATTATTAATAGAATTGTTATACATGATTAATACTATTGACCATATCTAGATACTAATAACAGGTAATTGTATTTGTATATACAACAAAATAGCGATTTACAGTGTGAACGGGAAGGCTAATTTGCATATTGATATTAAAAAATTTGATTTTAATAAATATGTGCTTAGTATTATTGATTTCTAATTGTTTGGTTTTATCTTATTGAATATAAGCAAAAATCCCGGGGATAAATCTTAAATGAAATCGATTAATAAGAAGAAATAACTGTAATATTATCCTTTACTTCCTATTTTAACTAAATAGTTAAATTAGGAAAATTTACCAATGAAAGACGGGAGTAATGGAAGATGATGGAAGAGTTAGTTTCAAAGTTGTTCTATTTTTCAATCATACCTCCTCTGTTCCAAATCTTTCTATCTGCATTCTTATTCCGTTTCATTACCCTTTCAAATTTAATATATTTTATTATATTAAAACATAAATACTTGCTAGTAATTATAAAAGATAATTATATGTACTTAGAAGTATCTGGTAATAGATAGGATGAGACTGAGAGAGAGAGGGGGAGAGAGAGAAAGAGAAAGAGAGAGAGAGAGAAATATGAAGAGGTTGAGATGGGTAGAAGGAGGGGTAGATATAAATAGTCTGGGATGGAGGGATGGAGGGGTAGATATTAAGAGTTGGGAATGGAGGGATGGAGGGATAGAATTGAAGAGTTTGGGATGTTTGGATATATAGAGTGGGATTGATGGATGTATGGAAATTAGGGGTCTGGGATGTGAGATGGAGGAAAGAGATGAAGACTTAGAGATGATTGGTGGATAGATATCGAGAGTTTGAGATGGATGGATGAATGGATATATATATATATATATATATATATATATATATATATATATATATTGGTAATTTTTCCGAGATGAAATAAGGAAAATAAAGTGCTCAATTACAAATGTAAGAGCTTTATTTATTAAATATAACTGTTTATACAGAGTTTTTAGTGAGCATCTACCTAAGGTTTCAAGCTTTTTGCTTTCGTCAGGATACCTTTAATCCCTCTGGTGTGTCTGCAAAAACATTTTTTGCGGTTATTTTTGTGTGAATGACTGCAATATTTCTGTTGAGTTCATAGACGCTGATAAATCCGAAAATATAAATCCAAAATATAAATCCGAAAATATAAATCCAAAAATATAAATCCAAAAATATAAATCCAAAAATATAAATCCGAAAATATAAATCCAAAAATATAAATCCAAAAATATAAATGTTGTATACCCTTTCTTACTTCTTGCTTCTATATCTTGGATATCTATTCTTCTGGCCGGCTTTGGTATTTCTTTTATCATCTATCTTGGTCTGGTCTAGCATCTGGTGTTGACTTGGGGATTCCGGCCTGGTCTTCTATGGGGATTTCTCGTTATCAGAAGCCCTGTGTCATTGTTAGTTTTTAGATAATAAATACAAGACTTCGATTTACTTTTGATCTTATTTTATTGTTAATCCCCAAACCAGACGTCTATGCAGATCCTTACATCCTACGAGCTCTGCTTCTAACTTCTAAATGACTTAAACTTACTATTCTTAAACCGGAAGACAGAGTCTTCCATGCCTTCCGGTTCTCACGATTTATCTCCGGAAGGCAAGGTGAGAGTGAGGTCAAGCGCCGTCACTCACTCTCAAGGCCATCAGCTGCACTAATCGCCATTATGTTTCTACACTACCTTATACAAGTATTAGGGATCCAATAATTATGTAACATAAATCCAAAAATATAAATCCAAAAATATAAATCCAAAAATATAAATCCGAAAATATAAATCCGAAAATATAAATCCGAAAATATAAATCCAAAAATATATATCCGAAAATATAAATCCAAAAATATAAATCCAAAAATATAAATCCGAAAATATAAATCTAAAAATATAAATCCAAAAATATATAGGCTCGCAAAGTTATCTCCCTTTGATTGTTTATAAAAAAAACAATTTTTTTTCGGAAAAATATATAAACAAAAAACGATATGTAAAGAAACTTATGCACATTCAATTTCCTGATGGTAAAATTTTGTAATCTTCTATTTAGGGCGGATGGTGAGTTGCACTTATCCATGCGTTTAGTAAATATTTTTTTCTTGTGTGGGCATGCCTTAAATATTTCAGATTTTTTGTTCAGGTGGCTGTCTGTTGATATTAAGGATTTTATATATATATATATATATATATATATATATATATATATATATATATATATTATATATTATATATATATTAAGGATTTTATATATATATATATATATATATATATATATATATATAATTTATATATATATATATATATATATATATATATATATATTATATATATATTATATATATATATATATATATATATATGTGTGTGTGTGTGTGTGTGAAGATTCTGGGATAGATGGATAGATATGAAGAGTTGTTGATGGACGGCTAGATGGATAAATATGTAGAGTAGGATGGAGGGATGGATACGAAGAGTCTGGGATAGAGGTATGTAGAGATAGATATAAAGAATCTGGGATGAAGGGATAGATGGATAGATATGTAGTGTCTGGGATGGATGAATGGAATGGAAGAGTTTGAGATGGATTGATAGATATGAAGTCTTGAATGAATGGGGGGCAGGATATGAAGAGTCTGTGATGAGAGATAGATAAATAGATATGAAGTCTAGGATGGATTGATGTAAATGGACTGAGAATGGATATGATAGCCTTTTGCTTAAAACATCTTATAACAGAGATTATGTAATTGTGTGTCTAAAACTGAAACTACGTCACCACTAACGTCATGATTTCCAAACTTATCTAAATTATATTCTCAACAATTAGCATCTTATTTATTAACGGTACCTCTGATAAAGACTAGATTAGCTAAATTTGCCCATATTATTAATGCATTTAGAATCTTGAAATATATGTTATATACCTCTAAGAAATAAAGATTTGCATAGTATATGGTGAAAATAATTTGCATAATGATTTTAACAAAACTAGGCTTAATAAATATTTACTGTTACTGATTTCTATGACTATCATGTTATTCTCAAATGTATTAAAAGCAATCCTCTATATTATTTCATATATATATATTTACCAATCCCTCCGCACGAGCAGGATGCGACACAAGGTCAATTTCTTAAGCGGAGTTTAACAGGTTTGAATTTAGAGTTTTCCTTTTCCTAGACCGGTTGCCTAACCAAGGTTAAAGAGCCCAGACTGCCCGACTATTTACCCATAGCTGGAGGGAGAGTATGATTCATACAGGGTATTAGCGTTAAGTGAAATGCAATTACCACGTCCAGGATTTGAACTCGGGGCGACGAGTCCATTTCCCATGACTTTAACCATTACACCACGCGCTTCCTTTACATTAATTCATATAGAAAGCAGCTAAAACAACATTGAAATAGGTGTAATATTTTTATATTCGTTCTTATATTGTTTTATTTTTTTTATATAGTTTTTCTAATTTGATATAATATTTTATTACATTAAAACTTAAACACTTGCTCCCAGAGGGCGCATATTTTTGCTACTAGTTTGAACAATGCTTTAAAGATTCTGCATCAATGATCGAAATACATAATAAACAAACAAATTTCCAAACATTGATTTCACCAAAACGTTTGCTCACCAACTCAATTTTTTATCAAAATATAAATTTTTAATACATATAAGTAAACTTATAATCAACTTTCAAACTACGTGAAAAAAAAAAAATCCACTCGTCGCCCGGAGTTCAATCCTGGATGGTAATTGCATTTCACTTAGCGCTAATACCTTCGGGAAAGGTATGAATCCTACTCTCCGTCCAGGTATGGATAAATAGTAGGGCAGACTGGGCTCTTTAACCTTGGTTAGGCAACCGGTCTAGGAGAAGAAAACACTCTGAATTCAAACCTGTTGAACTCCGCTTAAGAAATTGGCATTGTGTCATATCCTGCTCGTGTGGAGGGGTTGGTAAATATATATATATAATGAATATATGTAATTTCAAAATATTCCTTAGACTGGTTGCCTAAACAAGGCTAAAGTAGCCAGTCATTCCTATAACTGGGGGAGGTGAGCAAATACATTAATCTAGTGGTTGCTACTAGAATAGGCCCAGTCCTAATTAGTGATCAACCTCCACACATTACTACAACAAATGTCAAACTATGTAAAAAAAATAAACAAAACTCCCCCCCCCAAAAAAAAAAAACAAACAAACAAACAACTGAGGTGGTCACTACTAAAATAAACTCAGTCCTAATTAGTGATCTTCCTCCATATATTAGTATAACAACCAGCATTCCCTTTTTTGTTTTTTGTTTTGTTTTGTATGATATTTTTTATATTTTGTAATGTCTGAAAATAAACCATTGCTTTCTTCTTCTTCTTCTTCTTCTTCTTCTTCTTCTTCTTCTTCTTCTTCTTCTTCTTCTTCTTCTTTAAATAGAAGCTTAAAAAAGCAAAGCACTTGGACGAAGAAGAAGAAGAAGAAGAAGAAGAAGAAGAAGAAGAAGAAGAAGAAGAAGAAGAAGAAGTTTTAAATAGATCCATAATGATGAAAGAATTCACTATTTTCGGCTATGGATAGGGTTTGGGCTACTCCGTCTCATACAAATATTAATGGGAAATTTACGCCTTATTTACTAGTAAGCCTAACCCTAACCATCACCGTAAATAATGAATGAAAAAATACGAAAAATCTAGGAAATTACATATTTTCTTCTTCTTCTTCTTCTTCTTCTTCTTCTTCTTCTTCTTCTTCTTAAAAAGCAAAACACTTGGATTCATCAAGTCATAGATATAAGTTTATATGATATCTTTATTTTTTGTTGTTGACAATTTTGCTTTTTATTTTATTTTATGTTTTCCCTAAAACTTATCCTATACTTATGCTGCGTTTCTTTAATTTGTTATTGAAGGAGGCTATTATATGTACATAGAAGCGTCTGGTAAAAATACTGCCGCAAAAGCTGAACTCACCTTTAGTGCAAGTAAAATTGTTACTGGGATAAAATGTATGCAATTCTGGTACAGCATGCATGGTTCTAATGTTGGGGATCTTAAGATTTACATCATCACTGATGACGACAAACAATCACCAGTATGGAGACAATCAGGAACTCAGGGACCCAAATGGAAGTTGGCAAAAGTAGAATTCAATGCTCCAGCAGAATTTAAGGTAAACATTCAAACTTTAAACAAATTGTTCCATTGTAGAAGAGCCCTGTCGGCTGGGGCTGTTGAAGACACCGACTACACATTTGCAGGCCCCTACACGCCAATTAGTAATAATTCAATTTTTAAGAGAGTTTTAGAGGTAAAATCAAGTTATGTACGAGGGTGAGCCAAAAAGTAATGTCATTTTGTTTAGGACAGGTATAATTACCAACACCGGAATACGTATCATACATCAAAATGAAGCTTTTCCTGTGTGGATCACATCCCTACTTCTCCACATAGGCGTGTCACTAAGTAATGCCATTCTGTTTATGACAGGTATAATTACTAACACCGGAACATGTATCACACATCAAAATGAAGCTGGCCCTCTGTGGATCACATCCCTACTTCTCCACATAGGCGAGTCAATAAGTAATGTCATTTTGTTTATGACAGGTATAATTACCAACACCGGCATATGTATCATACATCAAAATGAAGCTTTTCCTCTGTAGATCACATCCCTACTTCTCCACATAGGCGTGTCACTAAGTAATGCCATTTTGTTTATGATAGGTATAATTACTAACACCGGAACATATGTCATACATCAAAATGAAGCTGGCACTCTGTGGATCACATCCCTAGTTCCCCACTTAGGCGAGTCAATAAGTAATGCCATTTTGTTTATGACAGGTATAATTACTAACACCGGAACATGTATCATACATCAAAATGAAGCTTTTCCTCTGTGTATCACATCTCCACTTCTCCACATAGTCACCGTTTCTCTTAATAGCAATATTCCACCATCGAATGAAAGCATGTATCCCTGCCCCGTTAAAATCTGTTGACTGTTCTTTGAGCCACTTTTTCGCTACAGATTTCACTTCCTCGTCACTGGAATAACGTTTGCCTCTCAAGCCCTCTTTCATGGGGCCGAAGGGATGCTAGTCTGAGGCAAACATTATTCCAGTGACGAGGAAGTGAAATCTACCCTGTCGGTAGCGCTTGAAGAGATTTGTGGAGTGATTAGAATCCACCTGTGTAGCAAGCTGAGTTAGTATGCTTTTGGTTTGAACAACAATTGCATCTAAACACTACTGAACTGGTGCCCAAAACCGCTGGTATTTATGGAACTCAGGAATACTCCATTCGTGCATTTGGAGGATTCCATTCCTTGAGTCATGATTGGCTGCTTGGTTTCTATGATGTTATGATGCTTCATAATGCCTTTAACAATTCGATGGTAACTGGAACTCTTCTACCAGTATGATGTTTATTCTACAGCGTTTTGAATACACTGACAGTATCCCCTGCAGAGGGATAAGATACCCCCACAAAAAAGAAGAGATCCTTGTTATGGAACTAAACTGCATCCGATAATAAAACTCCAGTTCTGAAGCTCTGATTGTGTGGAGTACCTCTTTATCCACTCTGATTCAGCGTGGTAACATCTGTTAGGCTCCCGTCAATAAAACGAATTTAAAAAAAATTCGTATTCGATAGGAATTCTTGATATAACTGTAAATTATTAATATTAAGAATAGTTTCCTGAACCTATAATTATTCATTAAGGATTCTTATTAGTTACTTTAACCCTTACATCAGTAAGCTCAGTCGGTAGAGTGTCCGGTTGGGAACCTCAAGGTTCCTGGTTCGATTCCGACCCTTGCCAACTCAGCGTATGAGTAGCATGGATATGTGTGGTAAAGTGAGGAGCTGATGGTAGGCGTGGCACTCCGCCTCAGACACCCAAACAATCTCCTTTGTCTAGCGCTAGTGAAAAGGGGATAGACTCCCTCGCTGTCTGGCTGATACCGACTTTAGGCCATCCGACGACTTAAAGGTAAATAATTACTTTAAACCATATTTGATGTATTAGGAATACTTGAAACAATACAACTGCGTGCAAATTAAGTTTTCTTATTAGTTACTTTAAACCTTAAATCAGCAAACAAATAACTTATCAAAGAAAAAAAGAACACCTTTTGGACACTACTCCATCGTCTTTTGCAGACGGAAGGATGCCAACAATAATTAGTTAGCAAAATTTTGGGCGATACATTATAGTAGGCGCTGTGACAGTTTTTGTATCGCCATTTCATACTAGCTCACTGTCATGTCGTTGAGGAAGCGTTGAGCCTCGTCACTGTGGCAAACTCCCTACACCACTTGCGGACTTGTTTGACAACCATGCCAGACTCGCCATATCTTTCCGTTAATTGGCAAAAGAATTCAATTGCGTTCAAAAACCGATTAACTCCACCAACTTTACTCTTGGTGGTAGAGTCAATCGGGAGCTCCATCAGAAACGACTGCCAAGACAAGACGGTAATTTTCACCTTTAGTTGTCAAAATTCCTAACGAATAAGGCAATTAGAGTAACATCCCTTGACTTTCACTTTGAACCAAGTCGGTAGCTATTTTGAAAGTCTCCGTGCGAAATTAACAAATCTTAGAAACTTTTTCGAAAACAATACAACTGCATGCTTTAACACAAAAATATCATAAAATGTGTTCCTAATAACAATTAAGTTCATTTCAGATAATTTTATACTAGGAATTTAGCCAACTGACTTTCACTTTGAAACAATCCGGAAGCCATTTTGAAAGTGTCCGTGCGAAATACACAAATCTTAGAAACTTTTCGCAAAACTTGAGCAAACAAATGACAATTATCAAATATACATAATTACTTTATAAATATGGTATTAGGAACACTTGAAACAATACAACTGTGTGCAAATTATTTGTATTAGATAGAAAATGTAAATATGTAGGCGATTCCCTAACCTATAGGCATAAAATAAACCTATACGGGTTGAAATGACGTTAAAAATTGATTATTATTCATTGTTTTTGTCAATTGCTTATTTGTTCATTATCTTTTTTGTTTTATTTTCTTTGTTTAGGTCATTATTCAAGGGACCAGAAGTCTTACTTTCCAGGGCGACATCGCAATAGATGATGTGTCTTTATTTGATGGAGAATGTCATGGTTTGTATATTCAATTCTGCAAATACATTTGAAAAAAAGCATTTATAGAAGAATATGCGTGCGTGTGTGTGTATGTGTGTGTGTATGTGTGTGTGTGTGTGTGTGTGCTTACGCAACTCTATTGAAACTATTCGTTTGTTATTCATTAAGTATATAATACGATAAGTAATAATTAACCATTAGTTTTCGAATTAGAATAAACAATACTCAAATAATACACGCCTACAATTTTCAGAATAAAGTGATATCTAAGAATATAGTGAAACCTCGAGAGTTTAACTAATTCCGCTTGTATCTCAATTTCCTCGTAATCTTATCAATTTTCCTCGTTGAAATTAACTGAAATGCTGTAATGCAGATTATTGTTAGACCAGGTTTATAGAACAAAGTAAAAAAAAGATCGTATTCTAAAAATAGATAAAGTCAGACTGACCGACGCCAAAAATTCAAACACCCGCCAACTAACAGGCATTCTGAGAGCAAGGGGGGGTTATAGAAGGAGAAGAGAAAAAGGAGATAGCAGCAGATACACACAAAACAAAACAGTGTCCAGCAAACAGACAAGTCACGAAATAACAATCCTCCTCGAACCGGGTAAACAAATACAAGTAAGCTTTAACACCAATAAGAATTTGTAAAAGGAAAAGTCATTAACCAAACCACATCTTTGTAACTTGGTGTTTATTTGATACAATTTATAATACATATATAAAGGACATTTTTTTTACTACTCAAAGTTCTTGGTGATTATTTGTATTGTTTTGTTTGTTTGTTTAATGTTCATTTCACATAAGATTTACCTCCAACTAACATACAGCGATTCCATCAATCCATTAATTAATTAGGAAATGCTACATAGATATATAAAACTTGAAAGGTTTTACATTGCTCTAGGAACATTCGGTGATGGATTTTAATTCTCTTTTAAATAGAACCCTATGGAGACTGCGATTTTCAAACGAAAGATTTGTGTGGATACATGGATGATCCTACAGGTGATTTCAGCTGGATGTTGCACAGTGGAGTAACCAGAACCACACAAACTGGACCCAAGGGTGACCACACTTATGGAACCAATGAAGGTATTCTCTCTCTCTATCTCTCTCTCTCTTTATATATATATATATATATATATATATATATATATATATATATATATATATATCTGTTCACGTGACATGAATATAAAATAATTTATTGTATAATTTAGAGTAGTCTAAATACAGGAAAATGAATTATTGATTTACTCATGTGGTAAACGACACAGATGAATTTATTAATATGGCTACACTTAGATATCAATTCGCTTTTTTATTGTTGTTGTTCGACATATCCCGGGATTCAGCATTTCTTTTTTCAGACATAATCTCCAGCTATTATCGAGACGATAATAGCTGGAGATTATGTTTGAAAAAAGAAATGCTGAATCCCGGGATATGCCGAACAACAACAATAAAAAAAGTGAATTTTTATAATTGAATTAGAAATTATTTTTACTATAAAAAGTTATTGGAAATGATTTTTACCATGAAAATGCATTGGAAATGATTTTTACTATAAAAATTAATCAGAAAAGATTTTACTATAAAATACATTGGACAATCATTTTTACTATAAAAATGAATTAGAAATGATTTTTACTACAAAATGCATTGTTACATTTTCTAAATCAAAATACGATAGACAAAAGATGAAACCGGTAAGTCTCGAATAATAAAATGGATATAGTGAAAAAAGTAAAAATCATTTGCAAAGCATTTTTATAGTTAAAAATTATTTCCAATGAATTTTTATAGTAAAAATCATTTCCAATTATTTTTTTTATAGTAAAAATCATTTTCAATGCATATTTATAGTAAAAACCATTTCCAATGCATTTTGTAGTAAAAATCATTTCCAATTAATTTTTATAGTAAAAATGCATTGAAAATGATTTTTTATAGTAAAAATCATTTTCAATGCATTTTTATAGTAAAACCATTTCCAATGCATTTTGTAGTAAAAATCATTTCCAATTAATTTTTATAGTAAAAATGCATTGAAAATGATTTTTATAGTAAAAATCATTTTCAATGCATATTTATAGTAAAAACCATTTCCAATGCATTTCGTAGTAAAAATCATTTCCAATTAATTTTTAGTGTAAAAATCATTTCTAATGATTTTTTATAGTAAAAATCATTTTCAATGCATTTTTATAGTAAACCCATTTCCAATACATTTCGTAGTAAAAATCATTTCCAATTAATTTTTATAGTAAAAATCATAGATTCCCTTGAAAAAGGTGCAAATGTAAACAGTCCTTCCTATTTCCAAATGTTTAGGCAAAATCCACCTTATTTATTGAATCAATTCAATCGTACCTAATATTTAGTTGTTGCTTTTATTAATAAAAAGTTATAGTTACCATCGCCACAGAACGGCTTACATAATCCCGTAGAAGGGCAGGGGAGTAAACCCCGAAAACAAATCCGGAACTGAAGTCCCTAAGGTGGAGTAACGCTGAATTTCAGTGCTACACAGCAACTTCTGCGACACTGCCGTTGCCAAACTGCATTGGTTTCTTACCTTTCCTTTTACCACAGAGACAGGATGGAGAGGGGAGATATGCTGCTTGGGCAACAGCTGATCCTCTATAACAACCTTCCCAGGCTACGTAAATAAAAAAATTGGATACTACGCTATCGTCTTTCGCAGACGGAAGGATGCCAAACATGTTTCGTTAAAAAACGGAGACAAGTTTCTTTTTAACAATTTTGATGTATATTTTCTTATCTTACAAGAGTTTCCTAAATTTTATTCAGTTGTACAAAGATTATCTCAAAAGTAATGTCTCCAAAGTGCTGATGGCGTAGGGAAACTGTTCGTGCGGCTATTGGCGACACTGTTGTATTTGTTGTATATGCGCCTGCTCCTTTGCGCGCCACGCTTCCACGCACAATCATGGCAGTTGTTTCTGATGAAGCTCCCGATTGACCCTACCATCAGGTCTACTCTGACCTGGAGTGGTTGTAACTGTTAATTTCTCACCTATTGCCCAAATAGTTCTGTTTACAAAATATTTGTATTCGATTGGGCAGTGTACGAAAAAGAGTTACAGAAAAAATGTAATTATAAACGCAATTCTCAAACCTCTGGACATAAAATAACCCTAGATGCCATTAAAATCAATCAATGAAATTGCTTTCGATTCTTTGTTTCTTTTCAGGCCGTTATATGTACATCGAATCCTCGAGCCCACGGAAACAGAACGATACAGCCAGGCTGATATCTCCAGTCTACAAAGGACTTTCCGATGAACAATGTCTTAAATTTTACTACAACATGTACGGGGTAGATGTAGGACAACTCAATGTGAAGGTAAATCGAGATGGTATTTTTATTCCGGATTTTAACAAAATTATAACCCCTTTCCGCTGCAGATATTGCAATCGAGTGGGTATTAAAATGACCGGGTCTTTTTTCTGGCAAGAATGTGATCATTTTTACACCTAAGTATAATGCTAGCATCAATTTTTATATTAATTTCCTTGCATCTTACATAAGTAAATAGGTACTTATAGCTCTTTTTTGGAGAAAATAGGTTTCATTAAATAACAGGGACTGAATAAAAAAAAATGTTGATTGGAAAAAAATTAAGTTAGTGACATTATGGCACTAGATAGATTAAAACAGCCAATGCGAATTAAAAACGTTTCAGAAAATTCAAGAAGCTTAGGAGAAACATACTACTTTTTTTTCGAGATTCAGTCAATAGAACATCCGCCAGAGAATCTCAAGGTTCCGGGTTCAATACCCGTCCTCGTGTGTGTGTGTGATGGATCGTGGGAAGCTTTTTATTAGAAGAATAGAAAAGTGTATTGTTACGACACCAAATCAACGTGTGGAGTGATAATTTGTCATATAAGAATAATAGTGGTATACTTATCTCTGGACTGGTACTATGTGGAGAGGCTCGAATCTGGTTGCTGGGCTAATGTTGAGTTGGCTGGCAATTCTTTAAAGTTTGGAGTCTGGAAATAACTTGGGTTTGCTGGAGGACATCTTGCCCTTTATAGCCTTTAGTAATAACACAAGGCAACTTATTTTTTTCTCATGAGATTTTTATTTTCACCCAAGTCAAACTGCCCTGAGTGAGAGAACACGTCTCACTCAGTCAGCGCATCGTTCCAAATTCCCTCTTCACTCTCAACTCTCACTTTTCCACACTTCGCCACGTGGACTTCTCAACTAGTGGAAAAATGCCACGTGGCGTTGTGCTGACTCATCCTAAAAAACTCCATTCTAAAGTACACGTCTCTTACAATCTTGGCTCTTTCCATTCTCTCTCTCCCTCCTATTATGTTGTTATATACTCATTCCTCATCGAATACATAAACGGGGAGATTCATCTCGAATGTATAATAGAGATAGATAGACAGAGGGAGAGACAGAGACAGATACAGAGAGACAGAGAGATAGATTAGAGATAATAGGAGATAGTTCTTACTTTTAAACTCTTCTTACTGCTTGTTAGTTCTTGCTGACTGCTTTTTGGTCTAACCTGTCGGCCACCATTTTATCTGGACTGACTTCTATTTAAGGGCTGGTCTTCTTCGTTGTTCTGTTGATACTTCTTACAGTCTGGGCTGGGCTGGATATTGTTTTTAATGATTTAATCAACAACAAGGCTTGGTGTTACTTGATCAAGCTTTTATTTCTTAGCCCATATTGATTCCACCGCGAGGGGAGGGTGGACCCGTCAGAGCTGACAATACATCTACACTCCTTGAAAACCCGGGTCGCATCTGCTAACTACCTAAACTTATTCTCACGCGTCCAATCGCACGCCTTTTAAGGGGTCAAGGGTTATTGATCGCCCACAGGGTGATTTTCCATAGGACCCCATGATTTTTAATCTAACAGAACTTAATGCAAATTTCTAGCTACAGATACGTTCACAAATTATGACTGCTCATAAATTTTAATAATGTTACAAAATAAAAAATATTAACCAGAATTCAATATATTTCTTTGAATATTATACTTTTAATCATTGATATTTCAAACAGACTTCTATCTACAATTAATGACTGCGCATAAATTTTAATATTTTAATATTTGAAACAGACCTCTGTTTTATGAGTTTTTTTACAGCGTAATCTGATGGTTTTTCACTGGAGTCTGAGTAACACCAAGTTTCCTCAGGTTTCCAGGACTCTTCTGAGTATTCTAGCCAGGTCTCCAGGACTCTTCTGGGTATTCTTAACAATGATGTCTGAATTGCCAGAATACTTCCTCTGATTTCCAATTCCTCTCGTATCATTTTTTAAATATTATACTTTTAATCATTGATATTTGAAACAGATCTCTGTCTTTTGTCAAAAGTTATTTTGAATGACTTCTTTCTTTCTTCTTTATGTTCTCTTCCCTGAGAACACGTGTCTGTTGAATCATCTTCAATTATTTTCCTCAACGTGCTACCCTGATCAAGCCCTGAAAAATGTGAAAGAGTATTTGCCATATCATTGAACTATTTTCTATAATTTCTTTTAAATAGATACGTATACACGACACTGACAATACAACGTACGACACAGATAATTATCGGCAGTTATCCGGTGAACAGGGAGAAGACTGGATGCTGATGCAAGTGGAATTACCAAAACTTGTGGTCGAAAATCCCCATCAGGTAATATTCAATACTTATTATAAACATAAGGCTATTATTCCAGAGTTTTTTTTTAAGGTATCACCCACCCAGAAACTACATGGTACAAGGTCAGTCAATTAAGAGTGATATTTCTTTACGAGATAATGATTAAGCCTTTCACCGACGGAAACAATTTTTCCGTTAATGGAAACCGTGCTGAAACAACTCCCTGTCGGCGAGGCATAGAATAAGATGACTGTACACTTTGCAGATGAGATAAGACATCCAATCCAAAAAGGGGATAACATTAAATTGCATCTGGTGGTGAGGCTCCGATCCTGGAAATCTGGGAAATGTGAATTACCACTTAATTGCCATTATGCCTAGGTCCACTCTAAACTGGAATCGTACTACCTGTGAGAGACCCATTTCATAAATGGCCTGGGTATGATGCGAAACTGCATCTACTGAGGTTCCAGTTTTGGGGAGTGTGGAGTACCTTTTTATTGGCATTACTCCCAGGTTGACTCTGATTCGGAGTGTTAGTTTTTACTGTAAATCATTTGTAGTAAGAATAGTACTAGACGCTATAATTGTTTAATAAGGATTATTATGTCTTGTTAAACATCGCCAAAATGCTTCAATGGTGGTCATTAGTGTTCAGATATCAATTCAACCGGTAGACATGACATGTTATTAGGCCGCCTCCTTTACAGATTTGTTTTGTGTATTTTACGAATAGTTCATGAATTCTTATATATTGGCCAAGGGATACGTAAAGACTAATACAATAAACTATTATAAATTGTTTAGTAAGGATTATCATTAGTTACTTGAAACCATATAACAGCGGGGGGGGTGAGGATGTCCCCGTTGCGTAATGGCTAAAATACTTGACTGGTGTTACGTAATCGCCGCCCAGCACCTATATTTGTGGCTTTGTGCCAGACTTGGAAAAAAACCTTTGGAAAAATGTACTACCGATTATCTTGTGTTGCTGGGTGGTCTTTGTGGAATCACCGAAAAAGTAGTTAGGAAAGATAACATCTTTTTAACGAGAGAAAGCAGACGATAAGTCTAGGATTAAGAAAAACCCAGTCTTTTGGTCTACAGAGAAGTCTTTGATCTTAGGCTAGTGAACTCTGGTTGACCAGTGAGAATAGAAGGAATCGAATATTCGGTTTAGTCCAGAAGGAGGTCGAAAGTTCTAGAGAAGGAATCTTCTGGAAGATTATTTAGAAATACTATTTAAAAGAGACCCGTCAATAGAATCAGGATCAGTTGGAGTCTGCGATCAGAGCGAGTGAGGGTCCGGGACCAGAGGCAGTTAGAGCCAGGAGGCCGTGCGTGGCAGTTGGCAGTTGATGAACTGATGTCGCTAAATACTAAACCTGAGATGTAATATTTTACACTGGACGAAGTTGAAAACATATTTTAAGTGTGAAGCCTGATAATTGGAACGAAGTTAAGAGCATCACTAAAAACATATTTAAGGAAGCCGACAATCTCTCTCTCTCAATAACTTCCATTAAGTAAATAAATTCCTGAAAAGTAAGAAATACTGTCCACATCTTTATTTACTACACGCCAAAGGAATTGTACGGGAATTCATGAATGAAAGCCATTAAACCAACAAACTTGTCAACAAGTCAAATTGGCCGTAACGAAGGGCACGCGACGGCGTGCGTAAAGTGATATCTTCCCTTGACCATAAACGAAAGGAGTGTGGAAGAATTTTGGGGACTGCTGGAATTCTGTGTGAGTTGATACTTGGTTGATACTCACCCGCTTGATACTGACCAAAGAACTACTAGATTCTGTTAGTTGTAAACAAACCCCAAGAAGTTCCAGACCTTATGAGAAAGACGACGGCCACATAACTTATATTCCGAATTGGTACCGTGAAACGAACACCCATAACGTTACACTGGGACATTGTAATAAGCGACTTCAAACAGCAGTCCTGCTACTACATTCATTTTCAGACTAATACCCTTGGGAAAGGTATGAAAACCTTTATACGCAAGCTATGAGTTAAATAGTACCCATACTGTTCTTCTACAAGGATGGCTTTGGCCTCAAATCACCCATGAAGATTGATATGCCATTAAACAAAGAAACCAAATAAAACCATATAATTGCAAACAAATGACTATTATCAAATAGAAATTACTTGAAACCATATATCAATTAAAAATAAGGAAATGAATCCGATAGTATATCAGAGAAAGAAATTTGAAAAACGCACAGATGTTGTTAATTAGTGTTGTTTCATTTTCTTGTAAACACAAGAAACATGGATCAGTGAATCTTCGGCGAGTATTGGATCTCTTTAGAATGTCCCATTTAATATTAGGTGTTATATTTTGATTCTTTAAGTTCCAAACATAGCTAGCTATAGCAGTTACATTTTTTTAGTTTAATATTTGAAAATGAGTGTTTATGGTAAACCTAGTTTTAAATTCTGATTTTGTACAACCCACGTAAAATTTAATAAGGTCTGGTTTCTGTGTAGACATTATCAATGCAAGGTAAATTACACCAAACATTTTCCTTTTACCGGGCACATATCTGGGTTTTGGCAATTGCAGTTTTTCTGTATTTTATCATTTGCATGGTTGTTAATTATTTTGTTATTATGGTTTTTATTTATCCTTTCTATATTATCCATACAGAAAAAAATAATCTTTAAGTTGTTCTTATTAAAGATTGTGTGTAGAGTGTGGTTAAGTGGGAAATGTTTATTTATTAAATTTAGAAATATCTTTCCTATTTTCGTTATCACCTGTTGAATGGTGGGTTATACAACAAACTCCTATTTCTGTTTTTTTTTAAATTTAGTTTTTCATCCTTTTGCTTTTTGTTAAATTTAATTTTATTTCAAGTATATCCGCAATTATATAGTGCTTTACTAGAAATATTATTTATAATAAATATCGCTAACACTATTGAAAATATGCTGGTCAGAATTTTTAGTAACTCTGGGATTTTCTTAATTATCGAAGGTGGGTGATTAGACCCGGGGTTAACATATATGGGTTCTGCATTTGGTTTCATATAAGGCTTAAAATTACCTTTAATAAGATTAAAAGTAACATCCAGAAAGTTCACAATTTTAGTGTTCGGTTTTGTTGTCAACAGACAATCCCATGTCCTTCAGTGTTGCGATGATGTATTTTCTAGTCAGGTCGCATTTTTGTCCGGACGCATTTTTAGCGACCAATAAACCGTCATCACGGTAAATCCCAACATCCATAATGTCCAATTTTTTGGTTAAGTTCTAGAGTATTAGTAGATGACGATAGAGAAATAAAGATAATTCTAGACCAAACAAGTACACACACACACACACACACACACACACACAACATATATATATATATATATATATATATATATATGGCGAAGGTGTACCTTGAACACTGAAAGCGTGATAAAGAGAAAAACATTTTTATACAACTATCAATGCTCTATATTTTAAGAAATATATTGAACCCTTTTGGATTAACTACTTACGCTACTACAATGAAGACGTCGTAGGAACTTTGTGATATATATATATGAACTTTTAAAACTAATTCTAATAGATGTTTGCTTTCCTTTTAACAGCTGATATTCGAGGGTGTTGTTGGTACCGGTGAACGCGGAGACATTGCAATTGATGATGTAATTATCACTCATGGACAGTGTGAAATCGGAGGTAAGGTGATTCTTTAACCCTCTCATATTAATTTTGTTATTTGAACTTTATTCCATTCTTCGACTCCCGTAGACACCTTTTGGTAGATGCTTTGACGAAGAGGTTTAGAATGTATCCCCTGCAGAGGCATAAGGCATACCCTTCCAAGTAGTGTCATACACATACCGTCGATACCTTTTGGAAAGGTATGAATCCATATATTCTCCATCCAGTTATGGGTAAATAGTAGAGCAGACTGGACTCTTTAACCTTGGATAGGTGACCAGTCTAAGAGAAGGAAAACTCTGAATTCAAACCTGTTAAACCCCGCTTAAGAAATTGACATTGTGTCGTATCCTGCTCATGAGGAGGTGTTGATAGATATATGCACATATCTGGTGGTGAGGCTCCAGTTCTGGATGCCCTGTTAACTGGGGCTGTAGGATATGCCGACTGAACCTTTTCAGAAGGGTAATACCTCACCTACCCACCCCCATTGGGGCCACCTGTTGGTCGGCGGTGTTGATTTTTAATACCCAAGGACAGGATTGTGTTGGTTAAGCGGTCTGTGACACAGGTACTAACTGGTCCAGTGACATGCAGCATTTCCCTTTCACACTTGAGCTAGGCGGTCGGTCGGAGAGGGCTCTCCGATAAATCGGCTAGCCACATCAAGCCCTAGTGCCTATATAATTGTCCCAACTGTTTTTCCCCTTGTGGCAAGCCCCAACCTTTTATGGGTGCTAAAAGACCGTGGCTAAAGGTCATGTCCTGGGAATGACGTTAAACTCTATATGATGATAAGGTTACAGTTCTGGAGGTTTGGGGATTGTGGAGCACCCCTTCATCCCAGTTAGTACCTATCAGGGTCCCATCTAGTTTATAAAAAATTGAGTATCCATTAAGAATGAATTTATTTCAAAACTTTGTCAGCATTAAATGACCCATTGGGGTTGATGCCGTAAAACAAACCAAATTAAACCAAACCTGACCATATTCTTCTAATTGCTCTTATGGCAAACACCCAACCCAACCCTTTTTATCATATAGGTGCTAGAAAGCGGTGTATGGGGGTCAACCACCAGTTTATTAATACACATGAAGTTGTTTCTTCCAATTTGTTGATACACATAAGGTTAACGAATAATCTAATATGAAAATTATTTTTACAAATTTAATATCCCGGGTATTCATCTAACTGCGTTTAGTGACGTAGTTCCAATTTTGAAGCTCTAAATATTCTAAATGTTTCCCAAAAAACTTTGTTTACAAATCATATATACAAAAAGATGGGTGGCTCACAATGGTTAATATACTATTAAACAGAATAAACAACC
This sequence comes from Doryteuthis pealeii, assembly GCA_023376005.1. Taxonomy (NCBI): domain Eukaryota; kingdom Metazoa; phylum Mollusca; class Cephalopoda; order Myopsida; family Loliginidae; genus Doryteuthis; species Doryteuthis pealeii. The sequence goes on from CM042141.1 coordinate 15,823,167, forward strand.
AACTAACATAAACATTATTTCTACCAATTAATACACATGTAGTATTTTAGGGTATAATGTGTGCTAATGACCAACACTTATATTTATAGACTGTTCCAAAACAGCGGTAACTGAATTGGCCAATCAAAAACGCCCAAACATGTATTTAATTTACTATTTAAAGGTGTTGATAAATTGTCCTAGATTACTCGCTGGAAGCACAGAACAACAGACGAGGATTATATAATATTTCTACTTCAAGGCAGGATAAACTCTGATACAACTGAGGACGGATCAACGGACAAGGATTAAAACTGATACTGCATCTTTCTACTTCAAGATTTATGCCACAAGGGATCTCCACTGTAAAACTGCTTTCAACTACAGCTCTAAAATGGCCACAGTATATAAAATGTAACAGTATATAAAAACAGATTTAGCATTAAATAACCCACAAGGGTTGATATTTTATTAATAACCAACCAACCAGCTAATAACTACCGAATCCTAACAACTATATCGAATACCCAATATGGTGACACTTATTTTTTGTTCTTATTTTCTCCTACCAGAGCCAGTCATTTGCTCCCTAGTGACACCCAAATGCATTCAGGAGTAAATAGAAATGGATTCCTAGTAAAATTCTACCCAAGAAAAGTTTTATTTGATCATGGTACAGGGCTTTATATTTGATTGCATCCAAGACAACAAAAACAGAGACACCACAAATATTGTATGAGAACATTATTTCATCTCTTCTTTTTTATCAGAATAAAATACAGGATAAACAATACAGGATAAACTCTGATAAAACTGAGGACAGATCCATGGACAAGGATTAAAACTGATACTACACCTTTCTTTTTCAAGAAAGGATCACGATTTATGCCACAAGGGATCTCCACTGTAAAACTGCTTTCAACTACAGCTCTAAAATTGCCACACGAATCGTAACAGTATATTAAGACAGATTTAGCATTAAATAATCGAGAAGGGTTGATATTTCATTAGAAACTAACCAATCAGTTAATAACTACCGAATCCTAACTATAACCCACAGAACCATAATCTGAAATATTATTCAAATAACTACACAAGTAACAATTATACTACACAACAAAGAATAAAACAACAATGTCGTCGGCATAAAATAACCCAAGGGTTTACATGTGCTAAAATCCAACCAACCAACCAACCAGTTCTAGAGATGTAGGGAGTGTGGAGTACCCCTTTGTTGCCATTACTCCCAGGTCCACTCTAACCCGAAGTCAAATGGGTCAAATAGATCTGTTTAAAAATCATTTATATTTGAGAGGACCGTGTGCAAAAGATCCTCTCAAGCAACAACCCTTTGATGATATATGTGTTAGAAGGCAGTGACTGGTGTGTTAATGCCCTGGGTATGACATTAATTTGTATCTAGTGCTGAGGTTCTAATTCTGGAGCTCTGGGGAGTGTGTAGTACCATTGTCACTGTTCCCAGGTCCACTATGCCCCATAATGGTTGTACCTGTTATGGTTACAATCTGTGTTAAGTAAAAAAAAAAAAAATGAGTTTTAAAAATATGTTAAAAAAAATTTGAATACCTAACAAGAATGGGTAAAACAAAAAACGTTTTCGGCATAAGATAACCCAACAAGTGTTGACATGCTGTAAAATCCAACCAACTAAATTTGTTATTTTGACCGAGAGAGAAAGGCCACACAATAGTTTCGGTCGAAGAGATAAAATATTGTTGTCTTTGCATTATTTTCGTGTTGAAAGTGTTCGAAAGTCTGACTACCAACGGGACAACAGAATTATCATTTGTTATTATTATTATTATTATTATTATTATTATTATTATTATTATTATTATCGGTCAGTCGTTTTTCTTCTTGTTTTCCAGGGGATTGTGATTTTGATAATGGTGCCTGTACGTGGATTAACGTCAAGGGTGAAGACGATTTTGATTGGATGGTTGGTTCAGGCGCAACATCGACAACAGGAACAGGCCCAATCACTGACCACACATTTGAAAATGCAAACGGTATGAAGCTACTTTTTAAAACTGTCCTTAACGATTCAAAATTGATCGGTTGATAGTCAGTCAAGCATGACATACGTAAATAATTTACGTGCGTTTCGCAGAGGGGGGAGGGGGTTGTATAGGATGATCTGTTTAAGCTTAAGGTTTTTTTTGTTTTTTGTTTTTGTTTTTGTATCTTGCTTTTCAATTTGTTTGCTTTTTTTTGTCGTTTCTCTTTTAGATTTGTTTGCTTGTTGAATTTAATTTTTCTTTTCTTTTGTTTTTTTTTAAATTTTATTTTTGTTTACTTTATTTATTAATTTTTGGGGGAGGGGACTGGGGCTTTTTAGTTTATGTTTTTCTTTTTTTAGTTTGCCTTTGTAGGTTGCTTTTTTTTACATAAATTTGTCGTTTTTCTATTAATTATCCAGAGTCAGAACCAATGAGAGAATTTTTTGGCAAAAAAGAACAAGATTGCTTTCACCCTTTCCCCAACTATCTGCGTTACATAATTGTTGGGTAGCTAAAGAATTATGTACTGTAGTGTAGTTACATCTAAATAACGGTATTCATGTATATATATATATATTATTATTATTATTATTATTATTTATATTTTGCTTGAAGGCAATTACAATGCGATGTATACATCGCTGATGAGACTTAATAAAGTTGAAACAGTCTGTACGATGTTCTACACACCGAACAATTCTTTGCCGAGATTCACTTGTCATGATTATTTTCTATAATTATATAATTTTTATGCGATATACGCATTGTAATATGAATAATAATATATAATTTATTCAACAATGCTTCTAAAAAACAAACATCCCAAAAATGTTATATATATATATATATATTATATATATATATATGTGTGTGTGTGTGTGTGTGTGTGTGTGTGTGTGTGTGTGTGATTGTTCAAAGCCTGAAGAAGATATCAGAAGATCTGAAACACGTGTAGCTATTGTAAGATAGACATTTTTTTTCTTTCTAAAAACATAACATATTTAATTTTCTCCCGTTGGAACCAGAACAACACTTTTCCAGTTTCCTTGCGATCTTTCTCGACTCTGGATCCAATTGGTACATAATATTTTCCATACTTTTAGTTTTTTTTTATCTCTGTTTCTATCAAATTTGGAGAGTCTGTTATTTTTTAAGAAGGGGGTGTAAGTTAAGTGTTAGTTATTAAAGGTATTTAGTACGTTATCTCCGATGCTATTTTGTTGATGTTATGTTTTTTATTTTTTATGCATATGGCTTCTAACTAACACTTAACTAACACCCTCTTCTTAAAAAATAATAGACTCTCCAAATTTGATAAAAACATAGATTAAAAAACCCTAAAAGAATGAACTAAAAAAATTATGTACCCCACGATGACGACTGGCGAAACAGTCGAAAGCGCTCGGGATATAAGTATGGGAAATATTATGTACCAATTGGATCCAGACTTGAGAAAGATCGCAAGAAGACTGGAAAAAATAAAAATCCCAAAAATGAAAAAGGAATACTCGGTGTTGTTCAATAGTACATGCCTAGAGTATATATATATATATATATATATATATATATATATATATATATATATACTCTCCACATATGGTGATCATCAATACAAACGTGTATTCTATATGTAGTTGAATCTTGTTTTATTTTCTAGGATAGATTCTTGTTTGAGCATGTAAAGATATATACTGGAATTCTTAAATAATGTTCTCTATTCCACAGGTTTTTATCTGTTCATCGACGCCTCAAGTGCCAAATTACCGGGCCAAAAAGCTTGG
>CM042141.1:15831947-15836947 GCA_023376005.1 Doryteuthis pealeii
ACAGATCATTTACTGAAAAGCCAGTACTATCCTCGCTGGATGCCCCATACTTGTGACCTTGTATCAAATCCTACCCGTAGGATAATTTTTTTCTCGTGGAAGCTCCTGAAAATCAGTCTGTTGGCTGGCGATTCTACCGTAAAATAGGGCGATTGTTTCCCTTCCGGAAATGGGGCCATAAACATACGCAGATAACTAAAAACCTTTCCAATTCTTTTATTCTATTTTTTTTTTCATCATGGGAGAATTGTATTTATTTTATTTTGATTCATTATTATTATTTTGTTTATTTATTTTATCTCATTCTCCAACAAGTTTAACGATTATTGAGGGGCAGAGGAATTATGGTGTTAGTAGTCTGCGATAGGAGATGAACGACTGAATATTATTAGTATGGATCGGTCAGCGAATGGAACTAGCTAAGGAAGACTAAGACTAAGAATCCGATAAGAAGGTTCCCGAGTTCGACAAGAAACACCTGAAGAAGGCCAAAGGGCACATCGATCGAAACGTTGTGTGTACAACAATAAAGATGATAACATTTGTTACGTTCAGTCCATTTCCATATCATTGTTCTTGTCTGTATACGTGTCCCTATCTGTCTATGTGTCTGTCCCCGTCTATGTAGGTGTGTCTGTCTATGTCTATCTATGTGTGTCCGTCTCTATTTATCTATATGTCTCTATCCGTCAATGTGTATGTCTCTGTCTGTCTATGTGTCCCTGCCTATATGTGTCTGTCCCTGCCTGTCTATGTGTCTGTCCCCATCTGTCTATGTGTCTGTCCCTATATGTGTGTCTATCTGTCTATGTCTATCTATGTCTGTCTGTCTATGTTTATCTATGTGTGTCCGTCTCTATCTATCTATGTCTATCTGTCAATGTTGTGTCTCTGTCTGTATGTCTGCCTATGTGTCTCTGTTTTCTATGTGTCACTGCCTATCTATGTCTGTCCCTGTCTGTCTCTGTCTATGTGTCTGTCACTGTCTATCTATCCATATGTCTCTCCCTGTCAATCCACGTGTCTGTCCTTGTTTATCCATGTGTCCCCATTGTCTATGTGTCTGTCTCTGTCTATGTGTCTGTCCCTGTCTGTCAGTGTGTCTCTGTTTGTATATGTGTCCCTGCCTATCTATGTGTCTGTCCCCATCTGTCTATGTGTCTGTCTCTGTCTATGTGTCTGTCACTGTCTGTCTATCCATATATCTCTCTCTGTCAATCCACGTGTCTGTCCTTGTTTATCCATGTGTCCCCATCTGTCTATGTGTCTGTCTCTGTCTATGTGTCTGTCCCTGCCTATCTATGTGTCTGTCCCTGCCTGTCTATGTGTCCGTACCCATCTGTCTATGTGTCTGTCCCTGTCTATCCATATGTCTCTCCCAGTCAATCCAAGTGTCTGTCCCTGTCTATCCACGTGACTGCCCCTGTTTATCCACGTGACTGTCCCTGTTTATCCATGTATCCCTGTCTGTCTCTGTGTGTCTATGTGTGTCTGTCTGCCTATGTGTCCCTGTCTATCTATGTGTGTCCCTGTCTGTCTATGTGTTTATCCCTTCCTGTCTGTGCCTCTCCCTGTCTGTATATCCACATGTCTGTCCCTGTCTATCCATGTGTCTGTCCCTGTCTATCTATGTATCTGTCCCTGTCTATTCACGTGTATGTCCCTGTCTGTCTATGCGTTTTCCCCCTGTCCGTCTATGTGTCTGTGCCCCTACCTGTTTATGTGTTGCTGTCCGTTTCCGTCTATATGTCACTGTCTAGGTATCCCTGTCTATTTATGTGTCTATTTGTCCATGTATCTGTATGCCCATATGACTACGTACCTACCTAACTGTATGTATTTTTCCGTCATGTACTGTGATGTAAAACTTCCCAGTAGGTAATATTAAATTGATGAGACAATGCTCTGTTATTTTCTTATAGTGTTGGGCAAAAGTCTTAACTGCACGTTTGACTTTGGGATGTGTGGTTGGACTCAGGATACAAAAGATGACTTTAACTGGGTAGAAAATCGAGGACCAACAGATCAAGAGGGCACTGGACCCACTGGAGACCATAGCAAGACTGGAAGTAAGTAATTCTGTTTTTAATAATCTCAAAAATTATATATATATATATATAAATGAATACCTTGGTACAGATATAAATTAATTTCGGTATTTCTTTGCCTCCTCAGTCTGATTTTTACTAATTCAAAGATTTCACACCAAGTCTTATTGAAATATAAAGTACACAAAAAACATGAAGTTAGGACATGTATATTAGGGTAGGTCGATTTTTCACTTTAAAAAATATCAAATTGTCCATTTATGCGAAAGTTGTGTGTTATTATACTGAATACTGATACCAAAACTTAGATCTTTAACTTGCACCATTGTTTAAGGAAATAGCATTAAAGATCGTCTACTAAAATGCAGTAAAAATCCTTGTTTTTGAAAAGGCTAAATTCTGCGAAAACGAGTATGTTAGTGCATTTCGTTTTTTTAATTTAAAAATACCCGTAAAAAAGCATTTTCATTATTCGAAAATACACGTTAAAATGATAGAAAATTCAAGTTAACAACCATTTTAGAAAATACCCTTTAAAATGTTCAGTATTTAAAAATCCTCGTGTGAATTAATAAATGATACATACATTAAGACCTCCAGAGATGCTGATAGTTACGCGTCCTGAATCCCTGACGCATAAAAATCTAAAAGGACGCAGTAAAATCGTATCCATCGCAGTAAAATCGTATCACATAGAGACGTAACTTTTCCATTAAAAAATCCCGATACATTTATTTTTTGTCGGGGACGTTTGTAAAATTAACAACCATAAATTAGATTATATCGTTACTTGTGTAGTAGTAATCTAAAAACTCATTTTAATTAAAGGGAATACTGTATAAAACTTGCTTAAACATAACTTTACTAAAAGTTTACATTCTGTTAAGAAAATTATTGACTATTTTTTAAAGAAAAATTGGAGAATATTGTTGCTAAGGTTACCCGGTAAGTTTACATAAAGGACAATCTCTTAATTTTAAGATAAAAAATAGATATTTAAAAAAACGAATTACTAGAAGACTGTTAGTAATTCAGTTGAAATCTATTTGCCTTCGAAATCCGACGAATCGCTCGCCGCCTTCCGCGAGTTTCGCTGAAAAAATTCTCCCACCCCCGCACACCAGAGTTTTTTGCTTCTGGTTTTTTTCTTTAGATTGTTCTGTCATAATTCTCGAAAATTGTTCTTTCTTGATTAAGTTGTGATTAACTGTAAATACTGTTTTTCTTTTTTTTCACTTAAATGTATGAATTTGACTTTTAAAAAATTTGTACAGTCAATTTAAGTGATTCAGAACGATTAAAATTGTATTTTTTTTCTTTTATGATGATGGTAAAAATAAATGTTAGGGTCCTGCAATTTAACCCTAAAATTTATTAAGAAACTTTAGTTGGTACCCATCAAATTTCCCAGGGACCCATTAAATTTCCCAGGGACCCATTAAATTTCCCAGGGACCCATTCAAATCAAATCTGTGGATCCCAGGACTCAGCAAATTAAAAAAGCTATCAGCATCACTGGACCTCATGAAAGAGGTCCACTTATTCAAATGATTTGTAGCATTTTTTAAAAAAATGTTTTCAAATTCTAAATATTTGATTGCTGTAATTTTTGTCTTCAAACAGCTGGATATTATCTATACATTCCAAGTCAACATGCCTATGGGAGAAAAGCTCGCTTGATTAGCCCTCTTCTGGGCCCAAATGGTCTACAATGTTTCTCTGTTTGGTATCACATGTATGGCAGCGACATCTCAAGCTTCAATGTTTATATCTTTACTGGACCGAGTCTACCTCCACCAACATACCATCGTTTTGGTACTAAAGGCAACAAATGGCACAGAGCAGACGTCCAGTTCACCAGCAAATCCCCCTATAATGTAAGTCTAACTCGTCTGGATTTTTTAAAGATGAGGCTTGATAATTTGCATTTCTTAGATTTTTCGGACTGTTTACCTCATTTTTATTGTTCTATACACAATGTTTTTGCTGATTTGCTCTTCATATTTCTTTAGTTCCGTGAAGGCTCCCGATTAGGACAAGAAGGTTCTCTAGTTAGACAAGAAACACCCGAAGAAGGCCGGAGGGCATATTGAACGAAAAGTTGTGTATATAACAATAAGGATGAGAACAACAATCCGAAAAATCTAAATTATATAAGTTTAATTCATTTATTTATTTATCTATTTATTATGTAAATTTGTAACTTGCCTTTTATGATTTACAAAATCCTACAATCCGACTCCAAAATAAAATCTTCCAAGAACCTCCTATCAATACCAAATGACAACCACCCAACCTACGCAACATCCTTACTGCATCAAAAAACACCTACACAACAACACACAAAAAGGCAAACAAAGATGCAACAAGACAAGATGCCAAGTATGTGCACACATAAACACAGAACCCTCAATTCTAATACCTCACACCAACATAAAGATCCAGCTCAAATGCGACAGCGCAAACATCATCTACTATATCTACCGTACAAATTACAAAAACAGCGGATATGTAGGAGAAACACAAACACCCTTTAGATTTCGACTAAACAACCATAAATACACCATAAAACTAAGAAAGATTTGTTATACAAACTGTTATGTACAAAGTTGAGATTGCAACTGTGAAATGGATACACTAATTATGTCCAATCAGTCAAGAGAGACTGCACTAATGTTCCAGTGATAAATGTTCAGTAAATGTTTTAAGCAATTATATTTTATGATTCATGATTTCTGTCTTTCTATTTTCACTTTCATTTTCACTTCTTGATTGAATTTTGAAACGTTGAACCAATTGAAATCTATCAAACATCATCAAGATTTGTTATACCTGACTATAAACTATTTTTAGATAATTCTGGAAGGCTTCTCAAACCTGCGTACGAAAAGCGAAATTGCAATCGACGATGTTTCCATTGTCAACGGACATTGTCAATCAGGTAAGACAAAA
>CM042141.1:15841947-15849447 GCA_023376005.1 Doryteuthis pealeii
AAATGTGGTGCTCCTTCTCAGCAAGAAACAATCTCCCTGGTCAGGCGTTAGCGAGAAGGGGATAGATTCTCTCGCTTTCAGTCGACACTAACAATAGGCCACTCTGAAGATTTTACTACTTTTTTTATTGATATTCTTCCGTCAAGGGGATTCGGCATCTGGACCAATAAGATATAAAATAATTTGCATGATCCCTGAGTGGGGGGGGGGGAGTCCCTCCAGGCAATAGCTGTCCCCATCGTCTAAAAGGGCTAGGGTTGGGTTTATTGCCCGGTGCCTGAAGCGGCCCAAGAAGGAGAATGCTGAAAGGATTCACGCACTTTTTGCATGAGCCACAGAGCTTCGGTTTGTGTGTGGCTATCCACGTTAAAATAATCCTTGTGTCAATCCGACCCGGTGAAAGGCTAGGAAAAAACTTACGACTTCTTATTTATTAATATTAAAAACAGTTACTTGAAAATATAATTGTTTCTGTTTATCATTACTTTCTTAAAACAATAAAAAATGTTTGAAGAAAAAAAAAGACTTCGGCATTAAATAACTTAACAAGTGTTGAAATGCCATAAAACCAACCAACTTAACGGAGTACAGCTGGTTTGAATCCAGATTCTTTCTCCTAAGTTAGTTGCCGTACCAGGGTTAAAGAGCCCACTCTGTCCTACTATTTATCCATAGTTAGTTCTGTTGAAAGTTGAAAAAGAAAAAAAAAACTATCTGAAGATTCCTCGGTACCAGCAATACCGTTATCTACAAAATAGAATATGCAACTATATCTTGTAGTTTCGGTAGAATTAAATAATACCGAATGATATCTGTATTGTGTATTTACCAACCTATTCGTACGAGTCGGATGGTACACAAGGTCAATTTTTAAGCTGAGTTTAACAGGAGTTTTAATTTTCTTATACCGGTTGCCATACCAAAGTTAAAGAGCCCAGTTTGCATATTTACCCAGTTAGTGGGAGAATAATTGGATTCATACCCTTCCCACGGGTATTAATGTTAAATGCAACAAGCCTCGCCCCAGATTTGGATTCGTGTCACCGTATCCTTGTCCAACGACGATAACCATTATACAAATGGCACCTGTATTAAGTATTATATAGATAATTATTGTATTTTTTGTAATGTTTATTGCAAAAACAACAATAAGATTTATATGTAATAAAATTGCAAATCAACCTTTCTTGCTAAAATAGCTTCCTCTTGATTTTGTTTTCGCGCCGTGGAATTTCAACGGGATCTACATGTTAATTAGTATTATATTATATATATATATATATATATATATATATATATTAATACTGCTGTTTTAAATTTTCCGTCTGTTATCATCCTGCAAACACCCTCAGGATAAAGATGAGACCGTCCAAATTTGTTCAAGAAGCTTATTATTTGTCCCATTTTATTTCACCCCATTTTAAAATGAAATGTTCCAAATGGTCTTGCGTCGCTTAAATCTCCAACGTAAAATGAAAATAAATTGAAAAAAAAAAAAGAAGTTATATGTTTTTTCTTTGTAATATTGAAATTGTGAATTACGGTGTATATTCTAGTAATTTTAATTTGATGTCATCCCGGCCCAACTTTTTTTGAGTCGTTTTCTTTTTTGTCACATTTTTGTCGGAGAATTAATGTAGATATTTTAAACACCTCCCCCAGATTTTTATCGGTAAATCAATGTAAATATTTTACAATCCCCACCCTTTTAAGAAAGAAAAAGAGTTAAATCAAGATAATATATTTTTTACGTATTGGACTGTTTTGCAATAGGTCTTAAGTAAACATATCAAAAGTTGTAATAATTAAATTATCATACTGTGGTATATCTACAGATCTTGCTAGTTATGAGTATTGTTATTATTATCATCATTATTATTACTAGCAAATATATGCACCCTCCGGGTGCAAGTATTTAAGTTTTAATGTAATGAAATATTGTATTAAATTAGAGGCAGACAAAAAGATATGTAACAGAGTGGGGGTATAATAGAAAAATAGAAATGAAACTTACTCTTCCATCACTCCCGTCTTTCATTGCTGAATTTTACATTGATGAATCTTAAATGAAATCCATTAACAAGAAGAAATAACTGTCATTTTATTCTTTATTTCCTAATTTAACTAAATAGTTAAATAACTATTTAGTTAAATTAGGAAATAAAGAATAAAATGACAGTTATTTCTTCTTGTTAATGGATTTCATAAATAAATATAATAGTTAAATAACTATTTAGTTAAATTAGGAAATAAAGAATAAAATGACAGTTATTTCTTCTTGTTAATGGATTTCATTTAAGATTCATTGAAGAGATTTTTGCTTATATTCATTAAAATAAAACCAAACAATTAGAAATCAATAATACTAAGCACATATTTAATAAAATCACATTTTTAATATCAATATGCAAATTAGCCTTCCCATTCACACTGCAAACCGCTATTTTTTGTATATATAAATACAATTGCATGTTATTAGTATGTAGATATGGACAACACTAATAAAAAGGTCAAGCAATTTTATTAATAATTGAGGTTTAAATATAAATAAAATCATGGAGAATGTGATGTAAATAACTATGTTAATTGTGACTCGATTAGTAATATAGTTTCGGTTACAGACAGAAAAACACACAATCTCCATTATAATAAGATTAGATCTAACTTTACTAGATAAAACTAGTAGCGTTATTGTACCAGAAGGATATATGTCACAGAAGGATATATGTCGCATAATGTCAAGTTCGAGTTGTAGTAGTAGTCATTTAGAAGACCAGAACCCATACAAAAAAGAAAGATTTTCTCCTCTTCCGTTTACGATCAAAACCCGGAACTTCTGTTTTTTTTTTTTTAATTTTTAAATCTATTTCCGAGGTCATTTCTCGGTCACTTACTGGCACTCTATTGAGTGTTTACCCTTCTAAACTTTAACCTTTGTTCTTTTTTTTTTTCTTTCTTATCGTTCCCCAGAAAACCGAATACCGTTTTATTTTCAATCCCCCAAATTCGCGATAGACCCTAATAATTACGCTACATTATTTTTTAAGATGTGTGAATCGTTTGACGAATTTTTTTTCTGATCTTGCTATGATATTTCTTTCTGTATGTTTTAGGCCATTTCATGCATATTAGAAGATTACCAAGTCAGCCCCCGGATAAATATGCTGGCCTTTCAACTCCTGTTTATACTGTAAACTCAACGGACCTTTGTGTTGAATTCTGGTATTACATGAATGGGGAGGAAACGGGAACCCTGGCAGTCTCTTATGCGACAGACAAAGACAATTTTGAATCGGCCGTCAATATACTCACAAGAACAGGTAAAACTGCTGTTTTTCTTTATGTTGGATCATCATCATCATCATCATCATCATCATCATCATCATCATGTCGCACAATTAGCACGGATATCCATGACAATCTCTCGCCAAACTTCTCTATCATTCATTGCGCCAAGGAGGTTCTCTGCTCAGCATCCAGTATCCGCGCAGTTAGCCAATGTAGGTCCTTGCTGGGCGGCTCACGTTAGCATGTCCATGTGCTGGCTTTCACAGGAGAACATCGCTTATGAGTTCGTCCCTGCTCCTCCAGCAGTGTCCAGCATGTCTTGTCGGTCTCACTCTGATGGTTTGTGAGATAGGTGGCAGGTGACCCTGTGGGTTGCTGTTTCCACGACTTGTTCAAGACCGAACGCAGCATTCTTGTGCAACTCCCATCCATCTGATTCTCAAAACGCCTCGTTAGGGTCCATGGGGTGCAGCCATACAACAGCACTAATAAAACCATCGCTTGGAAGAATTGTCCTTTTAACTTTTTAGTAATCTCCTATAACTTTCTTATGTTATCTGGCAAGTCTTCCACGTCTTCTAATCTCCATCGCCGGTTGTGTTGAGTCTTCTCTTGGGTTTCTTCTTCATCGCATCGAGGCCTGTATCACTCCGCATGTTATGACTACCACTTACATACATACATTCATATTTAAATTCACATACATACATGGAGAAATAGCCTAATCTTTAGAGATCACTTTTGTTCCTCACAATCCTATAACCCCAACACCAGAACCTTTCCTCTCAGGAGCCCTCAAATGACTCATCAAACCCGCTGCAGATTCACAAAGTTTGATGCAAATATGACATAGGACGAATGTCCCTCCTGGATCAGATGATAAAATGTTATGCTTATGCAGCACCATATGTCTCTTAAGACCAGAAGCTGACTTACAGACTTTGTTACAGATTGCACAAGACACATTGTGTGTATCTGGAGTTTGCATGAATTGTCCCAAATGCGATTTCCTATGGTTGACATATCCAGCCTTAGAAAGCAGAATTCGACCACATGTTTGACATTTCCAACCCTCCATTTTCTCTTCAATAGGACCGATGTATCCCTTTCGAAGTTGACGCTTGGGGTTTTCATGCTCAATTCTTTCACTCTCAAAACTGGTACAGCCATCATCCACATACATTCTCTAGTCATACATACATACTCACATGCTTACATACATTGAGTCCTCTCCGAATTTCTTTCTTTCTTCTTTCCTTCTTTCTCAAACTTTTCCGACCCTCACCATAAACCCGGTGGATTATGTGACCAGCTGCATGTACACACCTACCCCAACCCCGAGGCGTACGTGATAAGGATCACGTACGCAACAAGAACTTTTTCCCGTGCATTTGGTCAATTCTTTCCACAACACCAAAGCGACAACACACAACTTCACAGATCTCCACAGTTCTCTGATAAATCTGATATTCAATACTTTTTTTTACCACGAGAGTCACGTGAGGTCTGTTGAGATCCTTTGAATTTTCATCCCTTTTATCATCTTGTAAAATTGTTTGTTTGTGTTTTATGTTCATCAATATATATCGTTCCTGTTAAATCTATTGTCTTCAATATTATCTACGTTATTCGGACTATTGTCCTCATCTTTATTGTTATCTGTTCAACGTTTCGGCCGATATGCCCTCCGGTTTCTTCAGGAATGGTTAGCGAAATGAGAACAGGAAACCCCCGTGGACTGAATAAAGGGTTAGGTTCAAAGTTCCGTGATGGCTCCCGATTACAACAAGAAGGTTCACGACTACGACAAAAAAGTTCCCGAGTTCGAAAAGAAGGTTCCCGAATCCGACAAGAAATACCTGAAGAAGGCCGAAGGGCATATCGACCGAAACGTTGTACAGATAACAATAAAGATGAGGACAATAGTCCGAATAACGCAGATAATACTAATCATCAAGCCTCATCTCAAACATTCAGAGAAATACTATTGTCTTCACTTTTCCTTTTTTACGTTGTTTTCATTTAATTGTTTAAATGTCCTCAGAGTCTGCTTGGTTAAACTATCTGCCCTGATCTTCGCAGACAAGAGAAGGCAAAATACCGCATCCATCTTAGTTCTTAATTATGAACACCTAGACTTTTTTTCATATAATGTACACATATCTTTATTTCCCCGATCCCACTTTAGCACTAGCGCGCAAGAATCGCAGCACAGATGGTTTCACCAACTGCACACGACGGCTGCTTAGGCAATTCTCAATTCAACTAATCTACTTTTCCCATGAGTTCCTCTGAATACGTGATTCTCATGGGCCAATCAGAGAGGACCGCTCGGATGAAACTGGGCTTAAGACTTGTCTGTCATACTGTATGACCTATCTGTATGTTTCCATGAATTAAATTCAGACTTCATTACAAAAATGATAGGCTATTCATTATGTAACACTTATTATTACTACTAGTAAAAATATCCCCTCCCCGTAAGTATTTAAGTTTTAATGTCAAACATTTGTAAATCTCAAACGTAAACAAATCAATACAACAGGTTTCACCCTTCCCCTCTACTCAGACATAGCTGCTACTAGATAGCTGCTTCTAGTTAATAAATCAAAAAAAAAATAACCAAAAAGAAAAGAATTGTACCTTTTTTTGTCACCTGTATTGTTTATCTTGCTTTGCAAATTTTTCTTTCATATGATTGAGAATATCTTGAAGTCTAAAATAGAAAATAATTTAATATTAAAGTTGTACCTAATTGTGAAAATTAATGAATTAATCTATGGGGACTAAAATAGAATTAAAATAAAATGAGAAAAATAAAAAAAATTAACAATCTCCCCGGAGCCCTCAAACAGGAAGAACCCTCTGGGCATTCACAGAGAAAATATCCCCTTCTTGGTGTTAAAAAGATCCCTCGGCCATTCAAACTCAGACCTTGCCTGGAAACAGATGCTACGACAAGCACAGGAAGAAATTTCCTCTCCACGAAATAGCTATAAACCTAAACAACATATGGTCGCCTGTACATTGCATGGGGGAAGGGGGCTGGCACAAACTGCACGCCCCTCGGAATTTACGTGCGATGAGAGAGAGAGAGAGGGGGTGGGAGAGAGTTGCGAACGGGTTCAGAGACAGGCAGTATTGAGGGGAGGGGGGAAAAGAAGCCCTGAACAGGATTAATGACGTGTACAGTCTGCATTTTTACCTTCGCAATTCTCTCATATCAGCTTTACAACGCCTTGTTTTCAAAACAGGTCATTTAAGAAATAACTACACAAAAAATGTTAACATGAAAAACGTATCAGGAATCTCTGATTTCTAGACACAAAATAACCCTAGCCGGATTGATATCCCGTTAAAATTCTCATTATCTTAGTGTGCATGTAACTATACCTATACTGCTCTGTTGATATCTGTTTTGATTAGTTTTATGGGGTAGTCACTTTTTAGGAATCTCTGTATAAGGTTGGCTGTGTGGTGTGCGTATTCTTGAGGGTCTGAGCATATGCGTTTTATTCTTATGCATGCGTTGTATATTATAGATTTTTTTAGTTTGTGTGGGTGGTTGCTGTTGTAGTTGAGGAATGTGTGGTTATCGGTGGGTTTGGTGTGTAGGGTTGTGATTATAGTGTTGTTTTTGACTTTGGTTATTACATCTAGGAATGGGATGGAGGTGGGAGAGTGTTCTATGGTGAATTTTATGGATCTGTGATATTTGTCGCAGTGTATGTTCAAGTCAAGCAGGATATTTTAGCCGTGTGTCCATACGAGGAAGGTGTCAGCTATTCCCCATGAATTAATTCATTAATTGAAATTAATCTTTCATTAATTGCTTTTCCCATCTTGGGGGCAAAGTTGATCGCTAGATATAAAGTTCTCATAAGAAATAACTATACAAAAAAATGTTAATATGAATGTATAAGGAACATGAATCCCGAAATTCTATGCATAAAATAACCTTAGTCGAATCGATATGCCGTTAAAATTCTCCTTTATATGTATGTATCCATATCCCAGTAAAAATGACACTTAATAGCGCGATCTTTATTAGAGCAAACCGCTTAAAATGCTCAAACGTATAGCACTTTCCGGTACAATTTGTGTAACTAATATTTCTCCATGAGAGAGCTATTCTTCATAATTCATTAATTGTTTCTCTCATCAAGGGAGCAGTGAAGATCGATGGATACAAGCGTTAACGGACATTGATGT
>CM042141.1:15854447-15861947 GCA_023376005.1 Doryteuthis pealeii
CACAAGGTCAATTTCTAAAGCAGAATCTAACAGGTTTGAATTTAGGTTTATCCTTCTCCTAGACTGATTACCTAACCATGGTTAAAGAATCCAGTCCGTCCTTCTATTTGTCTATAGATGGAGGGAGAGTAGTTGGATTCATACTTTTCCAAAGGGTATATTTTCTAATATACGAGGTTAATCCCATTTTTCTATGACCAATTAGTTGAGGAAGCGTCGAAACTCGTCGTCGTTGCAAGCTCCCTACACAACTTGCTGACGTTTTTGACATCCGTGCACGACTCGCCGTTCATATCTGGTGATGAATTTCAATCGGTTTTATCCGTTTTGCATTCTAAAACCGAATAACTTCACAATTGGCGGTATCGTCAATCAGGAATCCATTTTTCAGCCATTATAAGTCTACGTATTTTGATGAAAATGTACGTTATCGATTTTATTGTTTTTTTCTTATGGATTCGAATGCCTTGAATTTACTGATGGTGAAAAAAGTGCTCAATTCGGAGTTTAAGGTGACTTTTGAGGCCTGATAACTCCCCTGAGAGTGGGCAAAAATGGCCAATTTCGTGTACAAATAAAGTGCCAAACCAATATGATTTTCCGATAGAGTTCGATGAGGAGTATCACATAGTAAAACTATTGCCAAGACAAGACTGAGCGTGGTAGTTAGGCCGACGCAGATGTATGAATAACAAACACGACAGTGTTGCTCAAAGAGTCGCACGGACAGTCAACCTGTTAAACTTCATCAAGAGGTGAGGTTCCAGTTCTGGAGCTCAGGAGTGTATGGAGTACCCCCTCATCACCATTACTCCCAGGTGCACTCTTATCCGGTGTGGTAGTACCTGTTAGGGGCCCATCTATAGGTAGAATAATTCAAAAAACGAGTTCTAAAAATGTTTTAAGAAATGTTTTTAATATGTACTATGCAACGCGTAATATATAAAATCATCGGGCGACCTAATATCGGTATCAGCCAGACAGTGAAGGAGTCTATCCCCTTTTCACTAGCGCTAGACCAAGGAGATTATTTTAGCATCTGAGGTGGAGCGCCAGACCTACCATCAGCTTCTCACTTTATCGCATAGATCCCTGTGCTACACATACGCTGAGTTGGCGAGGGCCGGTATCGAATCAAGAACCTTGTGATTCCTAGATGAACATTCTACCGACTGAGCTAAACCGATTCTATTTTCAGAGGTACCTTGATTTAACGTTAAACCGCATCTAGTGGTGAGGTTCTTAGGAGTCTGGAGTGTTCCTTCATCGCTATTGCTTCCAGGTTCACTCTGACCCGGAGTGGTAGTACCTATTAGGGTTCCATCTATGGGTTAAATAGATTAACAAACGAGTTTTAAAATGTGTTAAGAATGAAAGATGCAAAATTTGACGTCAACCAAAATAAAATAATAAGTGTTGGCATGCCTTAAAACTTGTTTTGTTTTACGGTATATAAACCTCGTTGGGTCATTTAATGCCGACTAAGTTTTGAAATAAATTCAATGTTAATAGATACTCAATTTTGTTATATACGCATTTTACCATTTAACCCATAGATGGGACCCTAAGCAGGTACTACCACTCCGGGCCAGAGAGGACCAGAGAGCAATGGTGATAAAGCGGTGCTCTACATTCCTCAAACCTCCAGAACTGGAACCTTACGATCAGATAAAGATTAGCGTCATTCCCAGGATATGAAGATCATCAGTCACTGCCTTCTAGCACATATATGATAAAAAGGGTTGGACATTGCCATAAGGGCAATAGGGTCGAGACAATCATATAAGAGCTAGGGCTTGCCCAGCGCTTTGGAGACCTTACTTTTGGGATTAACCTTATATATTCTCATCTTCGACATGTCCTCTTGTAAGAAAAGAAACGGCCTCCATCCAGAAAGCAGATGGATTTTTAATGGGTGAATGTTGTTGGAGTTTGATCAGTTTGCTTCTCTTTTTTTTTTTCAGGTCAAAATTCGAGGATTCCCGTGGCCCAAGGTTTGAGGGTCAAATTGCCATCGATGATGTGAAGTTTTTAAAGAAATTTCCTTGCAGAACCTTACCGCCGAAAGCTGCTTTTATCCCAACCACAACAATTCCGATAACAACCACTCCAGCGCCAATTGGTAATAATTTCTTCTTCTTCTTCTTCTTCTTCTTCTTCTTCTTCTTCTTCTTATTATTATTATTATTATTATTGTTATTATTATTATTATTATTATTATTATTATTATTATTAGCAACGGAAAACACCCTCCGGGAGTCGTAAAAATTAATTTTTGAAAGACATTGTCTGAGAGGGTGGGAGTTAAAAATTCAATGTCAGAGGGTTTGTATCATAAGTAAGACAAATCCTCATATTTATTAAAGAAGTAAAAAAAGAATAAAACAATTTGAAATAAAAACTGAGCCTCGTCCCTCTCAAATAAAATGTTGCGTGGATGTAATAATCAAACAATTATTTTGAATATTTTCCACATCAATTTTACACAAAATCGTAGGTATTTATTTATTTGTAAACTTTTTAAAAATTGATTACTCAAATTTTGGGTGTATATAGCATAGGAATACTGTGACGTAAGGTGTGACATAGATCTATGACGTAGTTTTTGTTACAGACAGAAATACAATCTCCATTATTATTATTATTATTATTATTATTATTATTTGAGTTGATACAGTTCTAAGTGAAAATCATCTGCAGTTTGCACGTTCAATCCAGACCACGCTTAGTTGGTAGATACAACCGGTCGTAGAAAAAATCAACAAGATGGCTACCGGAACACAGAAAGTTTGTGAATGTAATCCCCGACGCATAAAAACAGGAAATACGCGTGTGTAACCCACAAGATGGATGAGCGAAGAGGTGTGTCAGCAAGAAAACTGCGTGGGTGCTACGGTTGAGGAGGCGTGGTCATATGGGTCACGTGGAAGTTTTAAGACTGAATAGGTGTAGAATTTTGGCAGCAATTCATTGTTTTGATCGCTATTCAAACTCCCGACAGTTCCTTTGTATGTGAACACTTTCCCTGACAACTCTTCTGCTCCACAAAAACGCCACAATCAAAAATAAAAAATATAAGATTATATTTTTATATATGTACATGTTCCTCGTTGTTGGTCAAAGTCAAGCGCCAGTATTTAACATTATTATTATTATTAGTTACTTAAAACCATTTAATTGCTTGCAAATTATTGGTGTTAGATTGGAATACATATACATATCTGCCAACAAATGATTATAGAAAAATAAAAAAGAGAATTATAAGTGATCATTGAAAATATAATTATGATTATAATGTAGCTTTTAAATAGGAATCCAATATCAGTATAAAATAACCCGTTAGGAGTTGATATGCCGTTAAACAAATAAAGAGAATCAACCAATGTTATGATATATATATTTAATAACCCCTCCCCTACATGATCAGGATGTGAGACAAGGTCAATCTATTAAGCGGAGTTTAACAGGTTAGCATTCAGAGTTTTTCTTCTCCATGATCGATTGTCTAACCAAGGTTAAAGAACCCAGTCAGCCCTACTATTTACCCATAGCTGGAGAGAGAATAGTTGGATTCATACCTTTTCCAAGGATTCGAACTCATCACGCTATATCCATTTTCTACGACGATAACCATTATACCACGCGCCTCCACAGGGATGATATAGACTGGTATTGAATCATCTGGATAGCTTAAGATGAGTAAACCCAAAGAACAATGAATAGAATGTTGCTTACTTCGTGAATACTGGGCACCTTTTAGTCAGCGTGACACAAAAAAGTGGTTGGGTACATAATTCAGATTTTAATGCTCTATAGAAATAGTGCTGCAATTTAAAATCAAGACTAACATAAAACTTTGATATTGACCAATTAAAATAACAATTCTTTTAGAGACTCTGTAAAATTGGAGTCAATAGTATTTATATATATATATATTTACCAACCCCTCCGCACGAGCAGGATGTGACACAAGGTCAATTTCTTAAGCGGAGTTCAACAGGTCTGAATTCAGAGTTTTCCTTCTCCTAGACTGGTTGCCTAACCAAGGTTAAAGAGCCCAGTCTGCCTTACTATTTATCCATAGCTGGAGGGAGAGTAGGATTCATACCTTTCCCAAGGGTATTAGCGCAAAGTTAAATGCAAATATCACATCCAGGACTTGAACTCGGGGTGACGAGTTCATTTCCCATGACTTTAACCATCGCACCACGCGCTTCCTAGTATTTTTATATATGTATTTACTTAACCTCTCTGCATGAGGAGGAAGCAACAAAAGGTCATTTTTTAAATAGAGTTTTCCTTATAGACCAGTTGCCATATAAATGTTAAAGATCCCAATCTTCTCTACTATTTACCCATAGATGAAGGGAGAATAATTGGATTCATACCTTTTGCAAGGGCATTTGTGCTATAAGAAATGCAAAGATCCTTGTCCAAGATTTAAACTGGGTTCGTCTTTTCCATTTCCTACAATGATAACCATTACACCAGAAACCACACCTACTTCAATCCTAAAGTGTTTGCCTTAATTTAAACTTAACATGGAAAATATAGTTCGGATATATGACTTTTTTAGTTTCATATTACTTATAGGACAATCATTTTTACTTCATAATAAATCTATGGCTTTTGATTTCAGTTGATTTTGACTGCACATTTGACAAAAACATCTGCGGATGGCAATACGGGACGAACTCGAAGTTTAGATGGTCTCGACAGAGAGGATTACATAACGGACCCTCATCGGATCACACAGGAGGTTTGTTGAAAACTGATCTTTTGTTCTTTAGAATAAGAAAAAAAAGTTTTTACTGGTAAATCGAGTCGAAAATAGCAAAAAACAACATTGTAGTGGATTGCATCATCATCATCATCATCATCATCATCATCATCATCATGTCATTCTGACAACAATGACACATAGTACTCTCTTTATCACTTGCCAACCGTCCCTATCAATCCGCTCCATGTAAAGCAGCGTATATTCGGAGGGCAGAATAAAAAATAAGGTTCAAGGAATAATATAGTTAGATCAAGCTCTAAGTGAAACTTGAATTCCTAACACGTTTGACCCGGTGAAGCCCGTTTAAACACACCAGCTGGTCAACCGTATGAGCTAGGACTATCTATTCATTGGTCAACAGAAGCTCAACTCAACCCGATAATCAATCCTTTGGTCTGTCTCATCATCTTTTGGTACGAGTATTTCTTAAATCACTAAATAAGTTTCTAACGATTTAAATCTCATATATATATATATATATATATATATATATATATATATATATATATAACAGATTTGAATTCAGAATTTTCCTTCTCATAGATTGGTTACCCAGCCATGGTTAAAGAGCCCAATATGCTCTGCTATTTATCCATAGCTGGAGGGAGAATTGGATTCATACCTTTCCAAAGTATTACCGCCATGTGAAATGCAAATAATCTTGTCCAGGATTTGAACTCGGATCGACGAGTCCATTTTGCACGACTCTAACCATTACACAACGCGTCTCTATTCATATCTATAAGTATTTTGTTGTGGAGAAATGAAAATAAGGGACTCGATTACAGCTATATTGATTTATTCATAAAAACCCACACAAATGAAGATGCGTTCGTTACTATTGGTTTCAAGGTAGCGTGTATTTCAGCCTATCTCCAAGACGAAACCCAACGAATACGAACAGCGAATCCTTAAGGTTCACATGAGGAGTTATTCTTGCAATGGTTCCCGCCGCCCCACGACACTGATGTCCTCCAAGAAAGAGTAAGGAGGGACAAAACTTGGTGGAACCGTTTTTGCAACACTTGACAGAAAAACGTTAAAGAATCCCAACTACTCGTTTTAAATTCCGAATTTGCCTCTCTCGTATACAGCTTGTTTTTCATTCTCTCTCTCTCTCTCTCTCTCTCTCTCTCTCTCTCTCTCTCTCTCTCTCTCTCTCTCTCTCTCTCATAAGCACGCACGTCATCATCCACGCCATTAGATTCATATTGGGTTTCTGGTTGAATTAAATTTATACTGTCTATATAAATGCTAGCTGGTGATACTAGACCCTTATTGAGTTTCTGGTCAAAATGAATTTATCATAGCCAAATGATGGTTTGTTAAGTTTTTCTTCCTTTGAAAGTATAAATATTGCTGTGTATATAATTAATTTATTAGTTATTATTATAGATCATGCTCTCTTAGAGATTTATAAAAATCCTTGTATAAATCTATGTTTGATGATCGCAAATAGAATCATCACCTACTTACTAGTCAATTAAATTATGTTACCTTATATATATATATATATATATATATATATATATATGTGTGTGTGTGTGTGTGTGTGTGTGTGTGTGTGTTTGAAATTAGAAGAAAAAGTGAATATAACGACACAATTAAATTTAAATGATATTTCGCCTCGGTACTATGCGAAGCTCGAAATAGTTAAATAATCTAGTTGTTGTATATATATATATATATATATATTATATATATATATATATATATATATATATTATATATGTGTGTGTGTGTGTGTGTGTGTGTGGTGTGGAGTGGATGATTGAGTAAATCCCACACAATGTGGTTGAAAATAGAGAAAAAAGCGGATATAACGACACAACAACTAAATTTAAATGATATTTCGAGCTTCGCATAATATCGAGGCCAAATATCATTCAAATTTAGTTGTTGTGTCATTATATCCACTTTTCCCACTATTTTCAAACACACACACACACACACACATACACACACACACACACACACACACACATATATATATATATATATATATATATATATATATATATATATACTGTTCATATATTAACACCTTATTATTTTGTTTATTTTCAAGGTGGATATTTCATGTATATTGATTCATCAAACATGGTCCCGCTTCTTCAAGCTTCTCTATTAAGTCCAAATATTCAATTAACAACTCAAAGATGTCTCAGCTTTTATTACTACATGGCCGGTGAAGACCTTAATATATTGTCAGTGGGCTACAGGGATTCGGATGACCTTAGAATAATTTGGCAAAGAAAAGGACCCCAAGGAACTCAGTGGAACCACGCAACTGTAAATCTACCTGTGATTCCAAACAGTGAAAATGGAACTGTAAGTTGAAGGATTAGATATTTATTTGATGTATTCTTTGATATTATTATAACTAGCAAAAACAAATTCACCCTCCGGCCGGTGTTAAAATTCATTTTTGAAAAATATTGCCTAAGGGAGTGGGTAGTTAGTTTTGTTTTAAGAGAGACGACAATGTTTTTTTTTATTTTTAGAATACACTCATACAAAATTCTACAAAGTCTTATCAAAATTGAACGAATATAATATTCTAATTTAAATGTAAAAAACAATTGTTTTTCTTAATTTTATCTCGATTTTATCGACGTCCAAAATTATGTATATAAGATTTTTACCACGCTCTTTCGTAAAAAAATTTAAACAGATATTCGAAATATTATATTTTTTTAAATAATTGACATTAAAAA
>CM042141.1:15866947-15891533 GCA_023376005.1 Doryteuthis pealeii
AGGATCTTACATCTCACTGGAGCCCCCCAAGAAGATGTAAGTTCCTGACGAGATCCTAACTAAACGAAACCACGATTGACCCATAGTTTTCTACAATTTTCATAAAATGGGTGCACCTATTCATTTACGTGGGTCGGCTTAACAAGATAGTTTCAGGATATATGATCATATGATTTTTTTCAATATAGTCTTTTTTTTGTGGTCCACACGCTTCTTCCATCGATGATGAAGTGCTTGGTTGAAAAAGTCATAACATGTACTTTCCACAAAAAAATGTAATTTTTTCTATGTACAATTTGCGCTTCCCTAACCTGTAGGCATAGAATAACCCCAGACGGTTTAATGTGCCGTTAAAATAAAAAGAATCAATCCTCGCCTTTATATAGCAGACCTCTATGCCCCCACCCCCAAAACACTTGTTAACACCCTAATGCAATTATTTTGTTTTTCTGTGACAGCACCCAAGAAAAATTCTACGGTCGACTGCGATTTTGAAAGTTCCCAGATCTGTGGTTACACAACGGAAAGGCGATTTGATTTTGACTGGATCAGGACTGTCGGCGAAAATAAACTCCGAAAAGAACAACCTGACGCTGATCATACTTACGGAACTGGCTATGGTAAAACTTCTCTTAGTCTCTTTTGCATCTTCACTTCACCTTACTTTCATCTTCTTTATTCACCTTTGTTGGATTTAGCACAAGACTTACGTTACAGTTCCAAAGTGGTTACTCATCTAAGTTCTAAACAGGGTGATCGTTGCTTAGCTGAATAATTAAATCCCTTGCAAGAGAATATCAAGGTCAGTTTGAAAATTAAAAATAAAATCATTAGGAAAATTTCAAATACAAAGAAAATAAAACTTCTGCTGAATGTCTGATTTTATTTAATTGCTCTTAGATATATTCTATTTTTTCTTTTTTGTATGTTTTAGTCAGTTCTAACCCATTTGGTCACATAAATTCCCAAATGGGCTCCTTAGCCTTGGTCGACAAACCATCTAAGTTAAAGAAAACTCCGATATAAAACCTCCGCTGGCTTTACCCCATCCCAAGGAAAGGCTAAGGGAGTAAACCCCGAAAACAAACCAGGAGCCGAAGTCCCTAAGGTGGTATGAAGCTGAAATCCAGTGCTACTGCGACACTACCACTGCCAAACTACATTGGTTCCTTACCTTTCCTTTGGATCACTGAGGCAATGTAGAGAGGAGGATTGCTGCTTGGGCAACAGCTCATCCTCCATATAAATCCGTTCAGGCTACGCAGTTTAAAAAACTCCAAATGTGGAATACGAAAACTTTGTCAGTGCTCATCTATAAGCAACAGCTGAGTGCATACCAACCAAACTAAGAGCCTATACATACATACATATATATATATATTATATATATATATATATATATATATTTATATTTTAATATCGATAATATAGTTTGCTATATTTATAAGTAAATAATACTCAATATCATTTATAAAGCATACATATCTAAGTTAGCGTAGCAAAGACATTTTAAGAACTGCTTTATACAGTGGCATATTCATTTATTAATTTAAATATTTTATTATTGGTTTGGCCCAAAATGTTGTTCTGTTTTTGTCATTTTGTTGCATAGCAAACGTATGTTGTATACTGTCTACTTATCAAGTTCTTATTGTTTTCTATGCTGTTTCTTCTATTCTGGTCATCTGTTCTATGTTCTTTCTAGTCTTTCTTCTTGGGGTTTCTTTTTTAGGTTTCTTGGCTGTGCTCGTTATTGCTTTTAATAACGAACACAAGGCTATATTGTTTTTCTTGGATGTCTTTATTCAATCCTAAGTTTAAACAAACACTCGTGGAGAAATGGCCCTCGGACGACCAGATACCATTTTGCGTCTGGTCAGTGCCGTCACCCAACCAAAACTAACTTCTATATTTTCTATTCTCACACTTCGCTCTCTGAACAATCAGAGCCAAGGTCAATTGCTTACACGTACCACGTTATACATTTTTTTCCATTACCGTTATTTTCAATTTCCAAACTACAGTTCATAACTCATATGGAACAATTAGATATCACCTTCAGTGTTTAGTTTTAGTTAACTTGATTGACACCTGCTAAGTACATGAGTATGACTAGCCTAGTCGGCTGGGGCTTTAGAATACACCGACTGCACCTCTGTAGTGGGGTAAGGACCCTCCCAAAATGAGGCCACCTGTTGGCCGTGGGTGGCGACTCGTGATGCTTAAGGATGGAATCCAGGTGGCTGAGTAGTCTATGACATGCAACACTCCACTTACGCCCTTACTTAAGCTAGACGGTCGATCGGAGAGGCCCCCTCGGATCAATCGGCTAGAGATGTCAAGCCCTAGTACCTATATAATTATCCCAACCGTATTGCTCCCTTATTGCAACCCCAACCATTTTTATCATATGTGCTAGAAGGCGGTGGCTGAGGATCTTCATGTCCTGCGAATGACGTTAAATTCTATTTGATGGTGAAGTTCCAGATCTGTAAATCTGGGTAGAGTGGAGAACCCCTTCATCACCATTACTCCCAGGTCTACTCTAGCTCGAAGTGGTATTACCTGTTAAGGTCCTATCTATGGGTTAAATAGAAAACTTGTTTATAATCGAGTTTAATTTTTTTTCTTCCAAACTATTAAAACGAATCTTTCAAAACTTTACCGACATCAAATGACCCACCGAGGTTGATATGCCGTAAAACAAAACAAACAAAATGAGTATGAAATATACTTCGACAACCAGGTGGAATTTTTGGAATTGGAAGCTCAAATTTCGGGGATTGTCTAACGTTAACATAGTTCCCACCTCGAAAATTGAAAAACTGAAGGGGTAGGTGACATGGCCTGGTGTATTTGACATGGAATTACCTATTTGTCCAATAAAGTTTGAATTACCATACAACCTATGTGCAAAAGAATCTATTGCAAAGAGGAGCTCTCAAAGTAGAATCATAATTTAGACTCATAGCTGGAAGGAGTATAGTTTGATTCGTACCTTTCAGGTACTATGTGAAATGCAAGAGACCACACAAAAGGTGTAAACATAAACATACAATGAACGCGATTCCCTAACCTCTAAATATACAATAACCCTACACAGTTTGAAATGGCGATAAAAATCAATCGCATTCATTATTTATTAATAGATAATTAAACTTTCATTGTTTTTTTCAGGTCATTACATGTACCTTAATTCAACTGGAAACAAATTAGGACGAAACGCATTTCTTTGGTCACCCAAGTTTGTAGCAAAAGCAGGTTCATGCCTTACCTTTTGGTATCGAATGTCCGGATCGAATATCGGATTTCTTAAGTTAAGATTCTCAACAATTAAACACTTTAACTATCGAAGTCCAACAATTTGGATGAGACGAGGAGACCAGGGAGAAAATTGGAACCAAGAATTTGTAAACATCAATCAAGATGATAACCTTTTTGTAAGTATCTACTACATGAGGGGTTCCCAACCAGGGGTGCGAGTATCCCCTGGGGGTGCAAACATCATTCAGCAGAAGCGTCCGTTCAAATTTAGATTTAATTTTTTTTCTTTTGTAATTAATATTATTTATATTTTCGTTTCCTTATTTCAGATTTTGTTTACATATATTATATATGCCTACTTTAAACAGCTCACAGCGGTTCTCCAAACACTGCGATGACAGCGGCTCTCGCACGTGCCGCTTGATTACACTGAAGAAAATCACTCCGTTAACTCCTCTGCCATCTTTCTTTCTGTCAGTGACTCAGTCTTGAGACTGGTTCTTATTGCTTTTGCAATAGGGAAAACTTGGTACAGCCGTGGAGGAAATTTGGTAGGCAAAGAGTTGAGTCAGAAAAATGGAGGCAGACAAACTCGTGTGAAGGTTAACAGAGAGGAGATCTATGCGGAGAATTGATGAGTGGTGCCACAAAAATGTGTTATGAAAACTGAAATCTAAATATCTAAACTAATCGTAGAAAGAATTTTGTATTTCACCGTAATAATTACGATGTCAAAATTGCAACGAAGTGATCAATTTTTAAACTGTCCATAAAAATTGTATAATTAAAAAAAGAAAAAAGATTAAATAAACGATTGTTTATCCTGTACAATTAAATATTTACTACAACTTTGAATCAGTAAAAATGTAGATTTAATATGAAAAAGAAAAAAACAAAAAGAAAAAGTTGGTCGAGCTTCCGTTATTCATGTTTACTTTTTAGCGGGAAACGTCGAAAAATGTATAATTTTAGCGTATAATGCTATTTCATTTTTAATTTTTAGTTGTATTCGAAAATAATTCAAATCATTATTATTTATGCTCAAAAACCAAGCTCTGATGATATTTGATATGTATATATATTTACTTTTTCGTTAATTGTTTTATTTTCGAAGTTTCCTTCGGACATACAGATTCACATTGCTGTCCTTTATATATGTATAGATGTATGTGAGCTACTAAAGCGACGTGGTCAATTTTGCTGTTGGCAAAGATCTCAATCAAGCGAGTGAGATTGTTTCGTGTCTTTGTTTAATGGTATTTCACTCACCATCGTTTATATATGATCTTTTGGTAAAACTGTAGTATGGATTCACATATTTTTGAACAAAAGTCTAAATTGTAGGGGTGCGTGGTCAGAGCAAAACTCTTTTAAGGGGGGCGGGAATATAAAAAGATTGGGAATCCCCGTACTACATAAATGACAATTTCTATCTATCTGTATAAAACCAATTGGCGTCTACACCAGTGATCCGATCATTAGGAACCTTTACACACCTTGATGTGATAAATTGTTTGATTTCAATATGAATTATAATCATTCATTTAATCAATAATATAAAACCAATAGATAAAAAATCATTAGAAACCTTTACACACATGTTGGTTAAAAAACCGAATACTTGGTAATAGGAGACCTTTCAATGATGTTAATTTGATTTCAATAAAAATCAATAATGGAACCCCTGGGGGCATCTTTACAATAAAGCAAGAAAGAGAAGATGTTTCAGAGAGTGAGGTGGGTGGAGTAATAGTAAGTTCGAATCAAGTAATAGCAAAAGAATATCAACTCCGCCACAAACGCTTAATCTAATTGTTTTCAAAGATACTCTTACGATATAAAATGAAATAGAAGAAGGCGGGAGGGCATATCGACCGAAACGTTGTACAGATAACAATGAAGATGAGGACAATAGTCCGAATAACACAGATAATACTAAAATGAAATATTCAAACAGTTTAACGTAAAAAAGCAATATGATATTGTTGTTTACTTTGTTGTTAATAGACGGGCAATATATAATGGGATTATTTTTTTAAATTAAAATAACTAAATATGTTTATTGAATAAGTTCGATTGAAATTCATTACCAAGGAAGTGTATGGTGAGTCGTGCATGGATGTCGAAAACGTCCACAAGTAGTGTAGGGAGTTTTCAAGGGCGAAGAGGGTCAGCGCTTCCTCATCCACATGGTGGTGAACTGGTATAGCATAGTCATACAAAAACTGCCACAACACCTACAAAAATGCATCAACCGAAATGACAATTATATAGAAAAATAAATACATGTTCAATAGGTACCACCAATTTTCCCTGTGAAATTTACCCTCCCCCCACCCCTATATTTAACACAATGAAATTTGCATAAAGGTTAATATTATCTTGAAAATGTTTTGTCCATTCAAAATAAGAAACTTTAAAAACAACTCCTGATGATTTAAAGAAAAAATTTTTCAGCTCACGGAAAAAATGAAAATTACGAACAAAAAACAATGTTTACATTTTTGCACCGTTAAATCAATTAAAATTTAACGGAGCCAAAAACAAGTTATGACAATAATAGGCTTAAAAAAAAAAAATGAAAAATCAGTTAATGGTCCGATTTTCACGAAAATTCCTATAATTACTTACCTTCTGATGAAAATATGTCTGAAATACTTATTTCCTAAAATATATTAGGGAAAATATTTTTTACCTGGTCTACCCACCCCTATTTTATTTTATGAAATATGAAAAAATGAACTGACAAAAACAATTTTTACTTTTTTTCTATAAAGATAAGAGTCTGAATAATTATATCAGAAGATTTTTATAATTTTCTATGCGAGAGTTTTTTTAGTAAAAGAACGATGAATACAGAATTCTTCTAAAACAATATCAATAAAGTAACCGATCCTGTTGTAAAAAAACGGACCGTTTTACTTATTTTTCAGGATAACGGTGAGTCATTTTTCCCTATTCGGATACTTTGATCTTTGAATTTACTGTTTTTCTTTGTAACAACTCTTTATGTTCGTCATTTCTATGTTCGTCATGGCCTAAACAGATCACATGACCTATTTTGGTGGTACCTAATGTTCAAACTTGAAAACGATGTAAACATCATTGATAAGAAACAATAAACGCTTCTATGATTTCTAAATATTTTTGGATTACCTCTTCGTATATCTGATCCGAATTCACCATCTATTTTCGCAGCAGTCTTTGTTTTAATTTATTTATCAATTTTTGTATGAATATTATTTTTCAGGCTATTTTTGAAGGTGGTTCTGGTACTGTTCCAGGCGGCATAGCCATTGATGATGTAAGAATGGCGCCTTCCTGCGCAGAACCAGGTAAAAAACAAACATGAATTGTCATCTCGTATATTTTCTATTCGTTAAGAGGTGAATAATCTACGGATTAGATTTGCCAAAAGGTTACAAATTGGCGAAGTTTTATTGTTATATTTATACAGTTTATGTTTAGGAGCAAAATACACGTACAGTATATGCAAAAATGTGTACATACTAGCAAATATATACACCCGGAGGGTGCAAGTATTTAAGTTTTAATGTAATAAAATATTATATTAAATTAGAAAGGCTAATGAAACTAAATAATAATGCAGATAAAAAGATTTGGACCATAGGGAGGTCTAATAGAAAAATAGAGCACCTGAAACATACTCTTCCATCACTCCCGTATTTCATTGCTATTTTTTTCTAATTTAGCTATTTAGTTGAATTAATAACTTTAGAACAAAATAATTATTTCCTCTTGTTAATGGATTTATTTTAAGATTTAACCCGAGATTTTTGTTCATATTCATTAATATAAAACCATCGATTAGAAATCAATAATGCTAAGCACATATTTATTAAAATCAATTTTTTAATATCAATATTCAAATTAGCATTCCGGTTCACACTGTAAACCGCTATTTTGTTGTCTATATACATACAATTGCATATCATCACTATGTATATATGGTCAACAGTATTATTAATGTAAAATAGTTTTTATCAATAATTGAGGTTTAAATACAAATAAAATCATGGATAATGTGACGTAAATAACTAAAGGAATTGTGACTTGAGTAGTAATATAGTTTTGGTTACGGACAGTAAACCCCACAATCTCCATTATAATAAGATACAGCACAACCAGGTCTTCCAGTCATTCCCGGCTTTTATTGCTGAATTTTCCTAATTTAACTATTTAACTAGATTAGACAGAAAGGAATAAAATTACAGGTATTTCTTTTAATGGATTTCTTTTAACAATTAATTTTATAATTCTATTGCAATCCTATATCCAATTAAAATCTCAAATACTTTTCTTATTTTCTTTTAATTTCATAGGTGACTGCACATTTGAACTTGGTACTTGCGGCTGGCACAATGCGGCTCATAATGATCTTGATTGGCAACGTCTTAATATTCGGCACCTCCCCTATTATAGACATCTTCCGAAAAATGATCATACGCGGAGTGCTTACTTTGGTAGGTATAACGTCTAACAAATCCTGACATAGCACTGTGTCATTGTATGACAAATCCCGACAGTGTACCGTGTCCTCGTATGATAAATCCTTACAGTGTACCTGTCCAGGTATGACAAATCCCGATAGAGTATCGTTTCCTGGTATTACTGCATTCAGTGGTGGAATCCAAATTTTGGAGCTCTGGGGAATGTGGAGTACCCCTTCATTGCCATTACATCCAGATTCACTCTAACCCAGAGTGGTAGTACCTGTTAGAGTCTCATCTATACGTTAGATACATTAAAAAGTGAGTTTTGAAAAGATTTGAATACCTAACAAGAATGAATAAAATATCACCCTGTCGGCTGGGACAGAAGGATACATCGACTGCACCTCTGCAGAGATGTAAAGTCTCCCAATGGCGCTACTTGCTGGTCGTGGATGGCTCTCTGTGATGCTTAAGGACGGATTCCTGGTTGCTGAGCACTCCAGCCAGCTATAGAAAATTTTCAATGATGAATTTTATTATATTGTTATGAAATTATCCTATACTTAAAATATATACTGTTTTTTAATTTGTTTTATAATATTGGTATCTGTTCCTTTGATAGGTTTTCATTAGTACACAACATTGTATGACATCATACTATGTTGAGTACATTCCTTTGTATTCATGAACAGACACCAATTCTAAAGAAGTGCCCAAGTTTACATCACAATCTGAATAAAAAAAAATATTCTCAAATCTGGTGTCGAACCGGGCGTGACATATAGATGGTACCACTAAAAATCCATGAGATTTTTATAAAGTACTAACATTCAAATGGCACGTGTAAAAATTTGAACCCAATCGGATTATTAGTTTACAAATTACAGTTATTTAAGTGAAGCTACTATTGCAGATTTTCAAAACAATGGGAAAATCTGAATTGTGTGAGTTGATAAAGCATTGAT
The DNA here is from genome assembly GCA_023376005.1 of Doryteuthis pealeii. Taxonomy (NCBI): domain Eukaryota; kingdom Metazoa; phylum Mollusca; class Cephalopoda; order Myopsida; family Loliginidae; genus Doryteuthis; species Doryteuthis pealeii. Next base: position 15,875,631 of record CM042141.1, read on the forward strand.
TTCTGATGGGAAAATATACTGTTCAAGCAAAGCAATGGCTTGAGAAGTGTTATTCGGACTCTCCTCCGTCAGAAACAACAGTTATTTTTATTATTTTAATAATATTAATTACAGATTTTCAAATTTAAAAGCTCTCAAGCAACCAGCGTATTGCCTTTTTCTCCATAACAATTTACGTTAATAGACGTTACGGATTTTTAAAGTATAGTTTCGTCCAAAAGTCCTAACATACTCTGTATATTTCTTAGTATTTTTATTTGTAATTTATATTATATATTATATTATAATACAGTATATTATGATATATTATATTATAATATTTTGATTTGTAATTGATAATATTTGTAACACACACACACACACACACACACACACACACACGCACGCACGCACAAAAAGAAAAAAAACAGCTAGTTTTGTGATTGTAAAATCTTTTTTTAAAAATTACCTTGAGTAGATCCCAAGTAGATTTTTTATAATTATTTTAGCCATTGTATATATGTGTGTGTTTGAACGCGCGTGTGTGTATGTGTGTGTGTGTGTGTGTGTGTGTGTGTGTGTGTGTGTGTGTGTGTGTAAATTGAAACAGTTAACTCAAGATAGCATAGACACAGAGTCAACGGGGCTTGGTGACTTTCATTTTCTCTACTATGTAATCATCAGTTCAATGTCATAATACATTTTTACAAACTTTCGTCTCGGGGGAAAAAAAGTTTAGAGCATTTACACACCGTTAACTTTTCAGCCTAAAATACTTACTCTCTCAAAATAATATTGTTATTGTTCTATTACAGTTTAGTGTTTAGTTTTAAAGTAAAGTTTCGTCCAAAAGTCTCATCATCCACTCCATATTTTTTAGTATTTTTATTTGTAATTGAACAAACCCAGACACTTTATTGTTTAGCCTGTGTTATAAGATATATACTTTTTTGGATATATGTTACATATTAATTGGAACCCTATTACTTTTTAAGGTAGTATAGAAATCCTTATGGCGATCAGTACAGCTGATGGCCTTGAGAGTGAGTGACAATTCTTGACCTCACTCTCACCTTGCTTTCTGGGGATAGAATCGTGAGAACGGAACCCCGATAGAAAGCCCCCTTCCGGTTTAAGGTCGGCAACTCAGTAAGTTAGTTGCAGTAGTAGAGTTGCAGTTAGTCAGTTGCAGAGTTAGAAGCTAGCAAGATGTGACTCTCCGCGCGCAGTTGTCTGGTCTGGGGATCCGGAATAAAGTAACATCAAAAGTAAATCGAAGTCTTGTTGTTATTACTAAAAGACACAAGGCTTCTGATAAGAAATGGTCCCCAGCAGAACCAGACCCGGAATCCCCATCTAAGAAAGACCAAGATAGAAGACTAGACAGAAGGCGGCCGGAAGAATAGACCAGAGTAAGACGTAAGAAGTATACAACGTATAGATATTTAGTGCCGTCAAAGAAAAAGGCACTACGTAACAAATATATCTATTTGGTACCGTGACGACGCCGCTACGTTACATATATACAAAAAATCAAAAATTCAATTTACTGATGATTGGCCACAATCTAAGAATTATCCAATTTACTTTGAGATAAAATATTAAATCCCTTCGTAATCCCCCTTAGTAAATAATTTTCTAAATATTTCTTAACACAAAAACCACCTTCCAATAAAAATTCCTTTACTACAAAAAAATTACATCTGTCTTAACCGGCAATAAAATAATTATTATAAATCGCCCGAGTTCAATATCACTTGCAATACCAATTCTAACACAACTGGTAAGTCATTTATATTTTTTTAAAACATTATTCTAGTTTGAACACCTACATTCACAGTTATTCATGCTTAAAAAAACTCAGTATTTTTTATTTTTTAATCTTTATATATATATATATATATATATATATATATATATATATATATGTGTGTGTGTGTGTGTGTGTGTGTGTGTGTAGATAAAATGGTATGAAAAAAAATGTTATTAAATGGAATTTATTTTTACAACTTTTATTTTTACAACTTTTAAAACGGTTACAATTATCATTATGCTCTGATGAAGATTTTTTGATGAAATCGAAATATTGGCAAAATTAGCAATGAAAAAGATTTTCATACCATTTTATCTATACATATACCGTCGGATTCATTTTCCTTACTCTTAACTAATATATTATATATATATTATATATATATATATATATATATATATATTATATATATATAATTTGTTTTGTAATGTCCGTCCGAAGAGACTGGACTCTTAAGGAGTTTTAGAAATTTCTTTAAAATTTTTTAAAAGCTTTTTGAGTTTCTGGTCGAAATAAATTTATTACGGAATGACGGTTTGTTATGTTTTTTTCTTTCTTTGAAAGTTAAATATTGCTTTGTATTTAATCTAATTTATTGATTATTATACATTGAGCTCTCTTTAGATATTTATAAAAATCCTTGTATATATATATATATATATATATATATATATATATATATAATGTATATATATATATACGAATTAATTCCTTATTCCTTAAGATTTACTCTGATTTTATCCATTGTCATATTTTTTTACAGGTCACTACATGTTTTTCACGTCCAGACATTATGTAAATCCTGGCAAGAAGGCTGATCTATTATCTGTGTCTTTCGATCCGACAAGCGAGAGAGGACTTTGCTTCGAATTCTGGTTTATTATATCCGGTTACAATTACGGTACCCTCACAATCTTGAAGCAGGTAGGCTTCCTCTTTATTTTCGAACCTTAGTGTCTTGGTCTATGAATCATGGAATAGCAGCAGATCTAGAGGAAGGAAACTTCTGAGTTTCCACCTCTTAAACTCCGCTTAAATTGACCTTGTGTCACATCCTGCTCCTGTGGAAGGGGTGAATATATTTAGTATCATGTTTTTGTACAGACTAAGTTTTTCATTTGGTTGGATAATTGCATAGGCGAAAAACTGACAGCTGACTTTTTCTACGCTACCATAACTTAGATATATATGCTCTATCACTGATATTGGTTCCTCTTTATTTATAAATATAGCAAACAATATTTTCTACCTGCCTTACGATCTAATATTATACTAGAGCTGAGTGAATCAACATTTGACTCCTAAAGGCTTTTTTTTACTGTCACTAGAACAGTCAAACCAAATGAAAACCAGCAAGTGTATTCAACCCTTTTCTTATTATACATCGTTGTGTTCCTTGGAACAGCATTTCTCAGTTAAAATGGTTCAATCTATTGAAAAAAGGTATAGGAAATAATGGTATGTAATGCCATCATCCATAAATGTGCGTTTAAATCAGAGAATAGGTGTCAAAACTGTCTGATTGACAATTGACACTGTAAACAGGGATATGTATATTTAAATGGAATTTTCACAATCAAGAATCAAATTATATATATATATATATATATATATATATATATATATATATATATATATACATGTACATATATATATATATCCTCATACTGAGCCCCATTTTTGTGTTTGGGAAATTGTTGCATGTTTTGTATGTTTATGTATTAAACTAGAAGCAGCTACCAAGCGTTACCTGGGTAGTGGGCTATATCAGCAGCACTGATATAGCCCACATCCTGGAAGAATTGTCGCTTTAACTTGTCAGTGAGGTCGGATTTCCATATGACTGATAATTTGTTTGTGGCCGACCATGCCTTTCCTATTCGTGTATTAACATCGCTTTCTGTGGATGAGATATTACTACCTAGGTATGTGAATTGTTCTACTGGCTTTAGAGGCTTACCGTTGAGTGTAGAGATGCCTCCTTTCTTTTTTAAACATATGAACTCAGTGTTATCTGAGTTCACATAGAGGCCGATATTCTTTGCTACCTTCTCCAGGCTATGCAGTTGTGACTCGGCCTGTGCCGGTGTATCTGCAAGAAGTGCTAGGTCATCAGCGTAGTCTGCATCTGTGATAGTCAGTGCGGGATATCGCCTGCTTCTTGCCTTTTTTAGTGTGAAACCTTTTTCTTTTATGGTATCTAGTGATGTTCGGAGTACATAGTCTAGGCATATTATAAATACTAGCAAATATATGCACCCTCCGGGTGCAAGTATTTAAGTTTTAATGTAATAAAATATTGTATTAAATTAGAAAGGCTAATGAAACTAAATAAGAATACAGATAAAAAGATTTGAAACAGAGGGAGTATAATAAAAGATTTGAAACAGAGGGAGTATAATAAAAAATGGAACAACTGAAACTTACTCTTCCATCACTCTCGTCTTTCATTGTTATTTTTTCTAATTTAAGTATTTAGTTATAAGAGGAAGTAAAGAATAAAATGACAGTTATTTTTTCTTGTTAATAGATTTCATTTAAGATTCATTGAAGAGATTTTTGCTTATATTCATTAAAATAAAACCAAACAGTTAAAAATCAATAATACTAAGCATATATTTATTAAATTCGATTTTTTAATATTAATATGCAAATTAGCCTTCCCGTTCACACTGTAAACCGCTATTTTGTTGTATATATAAATATAATTGCTTGTTATCAGTACGTAGACATAGTTAACAGTATTAATAATGTAAGACAATTTTATTAATAATTGAGATTTAGATAAAAATAAAATCATGGAGAATGTGATGTAAATAACTAAGGGAATTGTGACTTGAGTAGGAATATAGTTTCGGTTACAGACAGAAAAACACACAATCTCCATTATAATAAGATATATGTAAAAAAAAGAACTTGTGTTGATCCAGCCACTATGAAAAGAAAAATTAATGTCAACTATTCAAAATATCAAATGCAAAAAAAAAAAAATCTATGCGGTTATCATTTAAATTTTATTTTTTAATTATCTTTACAAATATGAAACAAACCTTCATTTATTTTTGCTCGAAAGGCAAGATCTAGTGCTAGTGAATGTGTATATATATATTTACTTTGTCATTAATTGTTTTATTTTCATAGTTTCCCCCGGACATACATACACACAAGCTGTCCTTTATATATGCATAGATATTAATATCTGTTATATATCAACTTTGTCTTTTCCTTGCTGAAATATTCAGTCTTAGGTTATCATTTCGATAACCTAATGCATTATAAACATACGGATGCTGGCTTCAAACTAATAGCCCGCTAATTCTTATACTCACTTTCACATGGAATGGCAGTACCTGTTAAAGTTCCATTTATGAGTCAAATACATTCATGATTATTCATCGTCTTATGTCTCTTCCTTCTACTATTTTTAGTACCGAAATGGTATCGTTAGTAATCAACTAATCATGGGTTTATTTATATTAAATACTAGCTAGACCCGTGGAAATTCCAAGGTAGTTGAAAATGTTGATTATTCCTCATCTTATGTCTCTTCCTTCTACTTTTTGCCTGTATTTTCTCATTCTCTACACCTATCTTCATAAGTATTTCTTAAAGAATTTACCACATCATTTTCCTTCTCTCTTTGATTTATTAATCTATCTAGCGTCCGTGACGTAGTTAACATTCTCTCGCTGTTACTTGAATTCAACGTTACTGATACTTCTCTTCCTCCTCTCTCACTAAAGCGTCTTCTCTTTTTTCCTCCATTGTAAAGATCTCCCAAAGGGTTCCGTTTTTTAAAATTTTTATTGAAATCCAATCATCCAGTCTTGGTTTAGAACATTATCTTGGCACGGGTATAAAGTTTCATCATGATCGGATCACTGGTGTAGGGACCACTTGATTAATCATCTACAGACAAAAATTGCCATTTATTTCTTCTTTGTCTTTGTCTTTTTTTTGTATTTCTTATTCCAGACCAATTCTACAGAAAAAACAGCAATTTGGCAGTTGTCGCAAACAAAGGGCAAACAGTGGACCCGGGCGTCGTTCCATGTGAAAAGTTTCGAACCCTACCAAATCATTTTTCGGGCTGTCAAAGGCCACGGAAGTGGAGGATCAATTGCCATTGATGATATCAATTATTCAGCCATTTTCTGTACAGGTAAACAAAAAATCCAATTTTAATTGAATACCTTTCTATCTAGTGGGGAGTAGACCGAAGTGCACCAACTACAATCGGTATCACTTTCGCCCTCATATTTCACTGTTTATTATTATTATTATTATTATTATTATTATTATTATTATTATTATTATTCAATCCTGTGAGTTTTCACATCTGCGTTAGCTGATGGTCTTTCACTGGAGTCTGAGTGACAACAAGTCTCCTCAGGTCTCCAGAACTCTTCTGAGTATTCTTGCTGATTTCAGCAATGCTGTTATCTGTATGGTCCCAATTCCCTCTCTGATTTCCAGTTCTTACAGTCTTTTTTCCAAGCTTTTGTGGACTGTTCCTAGTGTACCTAGTAGAACTGGTATCACTTTCACCCTCATATTCCACAGCTTGTTTAATTCTCTAACAAGGTCCAGGTGTTTGTCTATCATTTTTCTTTCTTTCACATTCACCCTGTGATCTGCTGGGACTGCAAAATCTAATACTTGGCAAGTTCTTTTTTTTCTTGTTAATCAATACTAGGCCTGGGCTACTGGCTGATTAATATATATATCGATAGATAGATATGCACATGTATATACGCGCGCGCACGTGTGAGTGTGTGTGTGTGGGGGGGGGTGCAGAGGAAAATATAAACAAATAAATGGGAAACCCTTTGATATTCATCAAATAATTATTTTATTTTGCAGTCAAAACTGACGAGGCCAACCGGCCGAACTAAATTTATCATTTGACGAATAACTAAGGGTCTTTCATATATATATATATATATATATATATATATATATATATATATATATAGTTATACAGTGTTTATTGAAATAAATCCGCTCTACTAACGTATTGAGCACTTAATATTTGTTATAACACTGACTTATTCGGTTAATACTTGTATCAACCATCAATACTGCGATTAACTCAATATTTTGTCCCGGTAAATCATTCCTTTATCATATATATATATATATATATATATATATATATATATATATATATATATATATATATATTCTTTTTTTATTTTTAAGGGTAACACTTGATCTTCTTTATCATTTTTATGTCACTTCATTTGCAGTAACACCAGATGATGCGAAAATTGTCACTCCATCAACAACACCGCCTATAACCGTAGAAACGACGACTGTTGGCCCCACTAAACGTAAGTATTGTTCAATAATCATAGTTTTTATTAGAAGGGTTGATATAGAATTAGATTATCTCGTCGCCAGTTGTTGTGTTGTGTGATTTCTTTTGACATAAAAGGACAGTTTGTAATGTCGTTGTCGGAGAATCGGGACTACCGGGACAACTATCGGGTGCAGCGTCAGCAGAAGGCAGGATCGGCTGCGGGATGGTGCATGGTTAGAAGAAAGCAGGGTCTACTTGCTTGTTAGGCAGGGTACACTGCGAGCTAGAGAGCGGTCAGAAGAATCGATTGAGTCAACATCGAGCAAGCCATGAGTTAGTTCCAGTAGCGAAATAAAAACTACCGTTTACGACAGATATGGCTGGCTTGTCTGGAAAGTGTTAACCGTGCTACCAACATTCAATAATTTTATTGCATTGCTCTTTTCTTCTCTCCTCATTTTTATGATATACTTATCTTCTTAGTTGGTTGGGTCGTCTATCGTCTGTCTGGTTATCTGGGCTGGTTCTCTGTTCTTTCGGGTCTGGGACTAATTGGGTTTTCTTATCTTTGTGTACATTCTTGCATTTAGTAACGAACACAAGACTTGATGTTTTTTAGACGTCTTTATTCAATCCAAATAAGAACTCACGCATGGAGAAATGGCCTACGGATGACAGACGCTATTTGCATCTGTTCCATTCTGTCACCGAGCCAAAACTAGCTTTCTAACCACCCTTCTGGCTCTGGACAATGGCAGACCAACTACGAGGTTAGTCAAAGATTAAGTCCTGTCAATCACTTATTGTTGGATTATTTATGGTATATAAGGTGTCCTGCAATACACCACCTAAATTTATAGACTAGTGGGGTCACGTGGTCTATTCTCCCGCCAATCAACAGTCATATGCGTAGCTGATTAACTACTTAAACACTGATACTTTCTTAGTCCATTTGCAACCATTGACGAAGGAACTTACAATACTGAGGATTCTATACCAGAGGGTTTCCGCTGGACAGGGGCTCTTGCTTGAGGGCTAAAAGATGGCCCATAAAATTGTAACTCTTATAGTTTTTTTTGTTTGTTTTTTGTATTTTCAAGATTCAGAATCACTGTTGTTTTTAATTTCTACACGTCCGTGCATAATTTATAAGCACTTAGCAAGTAACACTTTTTTAAATTGGGGAAATTGTTCTTCTTGTGTTATTTCAGCACCGTCACCTTTTGATTGTACGTTCGAAAAGGGCTTTTGCAACTGGAAGCAATACTCTGATGACCATTTTGATTGGAAGATTGGAAAGGGTTCCATAGATACAGACAGCACATACCCCTTAAAGGATCATACGCTTGGAAAGAGTAAGTGTTCTTTCTCATCATCATCTATTTAGCTTACGCAGCCTGCTTGAAAAAGCAACAATAAATTTGACCGTCCCTGACAAGTTACTGCTTGTCATAAAATAACCTTGGCATAAAATAACCTTGAGCTGGTTGCCGTGCCGTTAAAATGAATCAATCAATCCTCAATCGCACATATCAGTCTACTTTGATATATTATCGAAGGAAAAAAAATCAAAAACAAATAAACATATTAAATTATTACGTAAAATCACGGACGCATGTATGAAGATGAGCTGAAAAGTTCGTACATTGACGTCATATCTGCTGTTGATGAATTTAAAAAAAGAAATTAGCGTTCTAAAGTATCATTAAGGTTGACTAAAATTGTGGTTGACCTACCTTGTGACTGAGTTACGTATATTAAGTTTGACCGAACAAAATATGTAAAGAATAGTTAAATGAAATACACACTTACACACACACACACACACACACACACACACACACACACACACACACACACACACACACACATATATATATATATATATATATATATATATATATATAATAACACTGGAGAACACAATTTTTGTAGAATTGTTTTTGAATATTTTTGGACCATTCAATCTAAAAATGACTCCAGTTTTTCTCTATCACGTCATCTTTTTGAGCTACGGGATACCCTCGATTTTTCTCAAAAACCGTAAAAATACAGCATCTAACAAATTTGTGCTTATTTTATGGAAGGTTTTCAAAATTAGTATATATAATGGGAAATATTAAAACATTACTCTGTCCATCACAAATGTTGTTGAGCTAGATCTGACACTTGTTTTTCACAAAATTTTGGACCCTGAATCCAAGATTTTCTCCATTTCTTTCTCTATTACATCAAATTTTTAAGTAACAGAATACCCTCACTTGGTTTCAAAAAACATTAAAATACTACATGCGACAAATTTGAGCTTATTTTATAGAATGTTTTAAAAATTTACAATGGAAAATGATAAAAAATTACTTGACATTTGTACACATTTTTATTCAAAGGATATTGTTACTGTAAGTCAAATTGTATGCAAGTAGTTAAGGTAAAAATTTACATATAGTTTTTTCCTAGTGTGTTCAAAATGTGAACAATTCCCCTTTATGCTCCATAGTCAGCCATCATCACTATATCCCATATATATTGATACCATTCCTCTATGAATTTCAAATCTTGGTAGAATCATTCATCTTGCTCATAGCTGACCACATCAAGGTTTTTCAAGAAGCTAGCAAGATGTCTATACAGAAAATTGAACTTGATGCTCATGTTGCAATCAAGCATTTTGTGGATATCCAATTTCGGTGTAATTTATTGCTCATGCATTTCCAAGAAATGTCTTGACTACGTAAAGAAATTGTCCAGAACCAAGCATTTTTTCGAGTTCTAACATTATCCCGATGAAATATTAATCTTTGATAACTTCCAGAATCGGTAGATGATCAATTACACCGGCCTTGTCCGACAAGAAATACCTGAAGAAGGCCGGAGGATATATCGGCCGAAACGCTGTACAGATAACAATGAAGATGAGGACAATAGTCCGAATAACGCAGATAATACTAATCATCAAGCCTCATCTCAAACATTCAGAGAAATAGTATATATATATATATATATATATATATATATATATATATATATATATATATATATATATATATATATATATATATCTTCGCGTATGATTCTAAATTATTTAGTTAATAATTACTGAAAAAAATGAAAAACATGAAAAAAAAATCTTTTCCCAGATATTTCTCTCAAGGGATAAGGGAAATATTTAATGGAATCTAAAAGAATTTTTACTGAAATCTTTTGATTTTTTTTTACTGAAATCTTTTGATTTTAAATTAATATATGAAAATATTAGGGAAGATAATAGGAACACACACACACACACACACACACACACACACACACACATATATATATATATATATATATATATATATTATGATATATTATGTTATTTCTTTGACTGGGAATCAACCTAGGTACCAGATCTGAATAATTCTCCTTCATTTTCAATAAAACAATGAATGCAATCAGTTGACCAGTTCTATTACGTACAGACAAACAATACAATTGTACTTATTTTGGGAGTAAGCTGTAGAGAGAAAAAACTTGACGTGATAGAAGAAAACTGACTGCAGTTTTGAAATCAGCATGTCAATATTAGTCTAAATCAAATGAAAAATCAAACTCAACAGAAATTAGGTCTTCGCGTATGATTCTAAATTATTTAGTTAATAATTAATGAAAAAAAAATGAAAAAAATATATTTTTCTAAACATTTCTCTCAAAGGATAAGAGAAATATTTAATGGAATTTATAAAAATATTACTGTAATCTTTTGAAACATTAAATTAATACATATGAAGATATTGGGGAAGATAATAGGAATATATATATATATATATATATATATATATATATATATATATATATATATATATATATATAAAGTGGAATTCATGAAATATTTCACAAGTTTTCGAGCATCTCTTCGAATACTGCTGTTCTTCCCGATCTTTTTTTTCCTTGCTCAAACAATTTTCCTCTTTAATCTCAAGTGTTATCTCCAAATCTACATTGCAGTTGGTGGCTTTTAGAATTCTCTCACAAATGCGAGCTGTACAATGATGTTTGACTGTGATCGAGCATAATCTCATACGCTAAACGATTTTTCTTATTCTGTCAATAGCATTTCTATTCCTGAATATAAAATCATTAAACAGGGAATTCTGAATTGCTATTACATATGATGTTAACATTTAAGATTATTTGAACGAGAATCGGTCAAGTTATTAAATCACGAAATTATATTAATCTTTCTGAAATACCCGGTATAGACGAGAGTCATTCAATAAATAAGGGGATATTTTTCTAAAAGAAATTAAATATTTTTTAATAAATATAAACTCTGCATTGATTGAAATTGGTTTATATCAAAGATTATTTTAATCCTGTAAAAATATTTGTTTTAAAGCCTATCTTTGCCGGAGAATCGGGACTACTGGGACTAATATCGAGTGTAGGGTCCAAATTTACCGTACTTATTTAATGACCTTTTAATATTAATAAGGGTGCGTTTAAACTGTAATAAGTAGTATATATATTTACCAACCCCTCCGCACGAGCAGGATGCAACACAAGGTCAATTTTTTTAGTGGAATTTAACAGGCTTGAATTCAAAGTTTTCTTTCTAGACCGATTACCTAGCTATGGTTAAAGACTTCAGTCTGCCCTAGTATTTACCAATAGTGTTGGAATATTTTGTGTTATAAGGTGTGCTGGAATCTACCAGTTAAACTTATATACTCTACGTGGCCGCGTGAATTAAAGCCAGTCAATCAACACGTTCGAATACGTGGTTGGTTAACTATTTAATCGCCGATCTTGAAAGCTGATCATTTGCACGCATTGGAGACGGACGAACGGATCTGGAACACAAGGATTCTGCCTAATTCTAAGGAACACAAGGATTCTACCTAACACTAAGGGACACAAGGAATCCCCACGGTAAAGTGCTTACACTTTCAGCCTAAAAATGGCGACAAAAATCGTAACACATAGGTGGAGTGAGAATATATGCATTCATAACTTTCCCAAGGGTATTAGCGCCATGTAAAATGCAAATAGCTTTGTCTAGGAATTGAACTCTTGACGACGACGAGTCCATTTCCTACGACTCTAACCATTACACCACGCACCGTAGTAAGTAATATAAGTCGATACATTCGATATTTTCAATTTTTTATTTTCTTTTTCAGCTGACGGGCATTTCACGTACATTGATCCTTTATATCCTCGGAACCCCAACGATACTGCCACGCTCGTGAGTCCCGTTAACCCCAAATATCTAATCGGGTGCTTCTCGTTCTGGTATTACATGTACGGAGAGGATGTCGACACTCTAAATGTTTGGGTCTCTATGCGTGGTTCAAATAGGCTATTTTGGTCTCATACCGGCACTCTGATTAGAAAATGGTATCAAGGATCCGTCTCAATTTTTCTTGGAAGTAATTCCACAATTCTTATCGAAGCGATCCGGGGTAAAAGCTACAAAGGAAACATCGCTGTTGATGACATTAAGATGAATAAAGGAAATTGTCCACGTGAGTACTAAGTCATTTACTCCTTTTGTTTTGTTTTGTTTTGTTTTTGTACAATTTCAGGTTTTAGCAATGAAGGGTTCGGGGTTCGATACCGGTCTTTGCCAACTCAGCGTATGAGTAGCACAGGTATCTGTACGGTAAAGTGAGTATCTGATGGTAGGTGTTGCGCTCCATCTCAGACGCCAAAACAATCTCCTTAGTCTAACGCTGGTGAACAGGGGATCGAATCCTTCTCTGTCTGGCTGACTCCGTTTAGGTGTTTAGGCCATCCCGACGACTTTACTTACTTTACGAGGATGTAGTGGCTGACTACAGAGATTGAACTCGCAACCTCCTGATCGTGAATGGTGGTTTGTAGTCAGACTACTGTCACTCCTGTTGGCTAAAGTGGTTTTGCTGCTGAGAAGCATAAATACCGACTAGATTTCTCTAGACGGAACAGAATGAATAGCTTAATTTGCACGTGCGATTATTCCGAAGACGCCATGATAGATTCCACTAGTCGCTTGTACTTCTAACATCGAAATCTTCGCCTGTGATTTTCTGCGTCTGGCTTGAGAAAATGATTTCAGAGGGTAATCCCAAAAGTAAGGTCTCCAAACCGGTGGGGACGCAGAGAAACGGTTTGTGCGGCTATTAACAATACTGTTGTATTTAATTATATTTGAATTCCGACTAGGAACCACAAGCTTTCGGGTTCGATACCGGTCCTCGCCAACTCAGTGTATGAGTAGCACAGGGATTTGAGCAGCAAAGCGAGGAGCTGATGATAGGTGGGTTAGCGCTTGTAAAAAGGGGAGAGACTACCTCGCTGTCCGGCTAACCCGATAACTTTACTTTTACTTACTTGGTAAGAGTCTGTGATTTTCGTTTTTTGTTTTCTCCAAAACAATATGTACCAGTAATGTGTCATTTAAAGTCTCATTGGATCACATGAGTTTTAAACTTAAAATTTCAATGAAAATCATATTCTTTGTAATTCTTTGACGAAGAAGGATTTGTCAGATATGGATAATCAGTTTGTTTTAATATTAATCTAAACGACCTGATATTTATTCATTTTTAGTTTTAGTTTTCACCAAAGAGTTATTGTATCTCATTTCATATTCATTGCAATCTTCACAAAGAATAAATTTTGGTTTATTATTCATCTAGTACAGGGATCACCAAACTGCGGACCGGATCCGGCCCGCGACGGTACTTGAATTTGTTTATTAAAACGTACGGAACGCGAGACTCTCTGATACCATTTAAATTTAAACATCATGTTAAACTTACTAAATCCTCATGGACTTGACTACGGAATCAACCTAACGAAGGAAATTGACTGATAAACATTTAAAAGCAATTCTCTTGAGTGAATGTATCAATTCTAAACCAAACATTGACGATATCTTGAAAGGCAAACTTCAGTTTCACAAATCTCACTAAACCTTTCTGCTAATGTTGCGTTCTTTGATTATGTTTCAAAAATAAATATGTTGGTTAAATTTATTTTTGTGCATCTCAGGCCACACATCCATGAATATAACATGGAAAGATAAATTGTGTTTTTCATCTTTTTCTCCGAGATTTCATTCTGGCTAGCAAATATTGAACACAATAATAATGTGGCCAGCGCTCGTTATTTTTTCAATGATCCGGTCCGGGTTCGTTATTTTTTCAATAATCTGGCCCACCGTGAAAAAAGTTTGGTGATCCCTGATCTAGTATAATTGATCACAAAATTATTTTAATTATTTTCTTCTTGGTTATTTTTACAGCTATTTCGTAATCTACGAAGGTAATCCCAAAAGTAAGGTCTCCAAGGCGCTGGGGATGCAGGGAAACTGTTTGTGCGGATATTAGCAATAATTTTTTATCTGTTGTGCATGCGGCTGTCCCTGTTTTGGCTTGGCAGTTGTTTCTGATGGAATCCCCGATTGACACTACCACTAAGTGTGAAGTATAGGGAGTTTAAATGGAAACAGAAAACCTTCGGTTCTTTTTATCGTCCCACGTTGCATGAAGTGTCGACAGACTGGCACTTTCTCTCTGCTTAAATCCGTCATTATTCCCCCTATAGAGAAATCGCCTCGGCATTTATGCTTCTCAGCGGCAGGGGTGATATTAGTCTGACTTTAAGCCCTCATTCACGATCGGTTGGTTGCTAATTCAATCTATGTAGTTACGCGTTACATGAAGTTCGTGTAGTTATTCGGTTTTTAAACGGAAAAATATTTACCTCTTATACTTATGTATGATTTTTTTTTACCTTGATTCAATTTTTTTTTTTTTTTTGCAATTAAAAAATCTAATCCAGCCTTTTTAATTATTGGTTCCCACATTGTATTCATCTCTTTACTTTGTCTGTTTAAGATAAAAAAAAGGACGACATTTGACGCTGATGTCTTCTGAAGTCTTTTCTATCTACTCAACTGTTAACTCTATTATCCTCGCTTGACAGAGCTATACCCTATTCACCTTTATAACCATTACTCAATCAACCAGCAGACGCGCAGTAGATTTCATAATTTAATCCGATACAGTATAACTTCACATGTATCACCAAGGACCTTCGCAATTACATAAAGACAATTAACCCGGGCATCAAAGCTTGTATGGCCGAGTCGTTAAGATCCCACCAATACATTGACAACCATAAAATACGCAAGCCCCACAACGCATATTACCACAAGCAGCACTCACGATACACCTCTATGACACAATAACTCACCGAACGATCTTATACCCTTAACTGACGTCTACGTCTCCTCATACAACTTAGCACACTTTAATGAGATCGACATACAGAAACTTCACCCCCTATTCCTCACACTAAAACTAATCACTTGACAATGCACCGACTCTGTGCATGGATGTCAACAAGCTTCCTGTAGGAGGTTATGCAACTACGACTCAGGATCCACGCTTCTTCATGATACGGCAGGCAGCGGTGTATAACCTATTGATACGAAAAAAACTGTTATCAGCGCCTACAAATCAACTGAAATGAGCGATTAATAAAAATTAGACGACATAGTTCAAACCTTTAAATAACTAGCAGCGACCTGTGTATATGCCACTGTATGGGATAATTATTACAACGTCTAATATGTTTACTTAAGAGCTAATTATGTATAATTCAATATGTTGAAAAAGCTATAATAATCTTGACTTAAACGACTCTCTCATTTTCTTTCTTCCTTTTCAATCTTATTCATTATGTTCGATTGAACAGAATTAGCGTCATTCTTCCACGCGCCCATTTCCTCTTCTTCCTATCTTTCCCCTATTCTCTTTCTTTCTTCATCGTCTCTCTTTTT
>CM042141.1:15891633-15894133 GCA_023376005.1 Doryteuthis pealeii
ACTCAAATTTCTTATAAACACATTTTTTTCTATTTAAACCATAGATGGGACCCTAACAGGTACTACCACTCCGGGCAGGGTGATCTTGAGAACAAATGTAATGAAAGGGTACTCCATATTCCACAGACCTCCAGAACTGAGTTTTGACGTCAATACCCAGCGACTGAAGACCCCTCCGGCCACCGCCTTCAGCACATATAGATAAAAAAGCGTGGAGTTTGCCCCCATTAAGGGCACAAAGGCGTTGGGAGCCAATCATATAAGTGCTAGGGCTGACCTGAACCAGTGATTGATCGAAGGGGGCCTCTCGACCACCCGGTCTAGCCTAAAGTAAGACCAAAGTGAGTGTTGCATGTTCATGGACTGCTAAGCCACCATGTTAAGCCATCACGAGTTTACCATCCACAACCAACAGGTGGCCCATTGAGGGATCTCTACTCCTCTACAGAGGTGATGTCGTGTATTCTAAAACCCCACCGCACAGGGCTGCAACCAACCAATAATCATGTTTTATGTCTAGAAAAAAAGTGTATAATAGACACACAGGATTTAACTTATTCAAGTTGCAATGCCGAAATAAGATACATTCAAGGAAGCCAACGTTAACTTAATCATCTAAATGTGATGACAGGGCGTGGATACGCATAGGTAGATACGAGCGTATTAATATGGTTTCCGAAAGGCGTTGTCTAGGTTTTTTTTTTTTTTGTAAGTGGCTTCTCTACTGAAATGCCAACGATTCCAGTAAAATCATTAAAAGCCAATCATAGACACAACAGAATTAAATTCAATCTAAGGCTAGAAAATGTTTGATTTAAAAATAAATCGGTAAAACTGCATAAAATTCGATAACCTTCTTCTTTCTCCTTATTAATATGATTTTTGACTTTATTCATTTCAGCGTCATTATATATTCTTTGAAGGCATCAGGTGTCCGTACAGGCCAAAAAGCTTTACCGCCAGGTGGGTTGGAAGAAAAAAACAAAAAAGCGTTCAGCTTCACTTTTGGTATAATATGAACGCGAAGAGGTGAGTTTTCTTGTAAACCAAATATTGTTTTTTTAGATTCATAGAAAGTTTGTTAAGGTTACTAACTTCACCATCAAGGCATTACGTAGTAAGTAAAACCAAACAATTAGCAAATCAATAATATCAAGCACATAATATATTAGAATCAAATTTTTAATATCAATATGCAAATTTAGCCTTCCCGTTAACACTGTAAACCGCTTATTTGCTTGTACAAATAAATGACAATGCATGTTATCAGTTAGTAAATAAAGCCAACTCGATATTAATGATATAAAACAAATTTTATTAATAATTGAGATTTGAATAAACGATAAGATCTGGGAATGTGACGTAAATAACTAAGAAATTGTGACTGGGTAGTAATTATAGTTTCGGTTTACAGACTGACAAACATACAATCTCCATTATACTAAATGTATACAACCGTTTGGGAAATGTTCCCTCTTGCCTTCCCAGGTGTTTTTTGTCGTCCTTGGGAGCTTTCATGTCGTAATCGGGAAGACTTCACGAACTCGAATTCGAATCCATTCGAGGTAGATGTTCTCGTTCGTTAACCATCACTGGTTACAAATGTTAAGCTTTTGCTAAGTATTCTGTTATTTTCTCCCGTAGTCAGGATTGAAACTTGCAAATCCATATGATTGTCACTTAGAACTGTATTAACTTAAGATCCGTGGCATATCGATCGAAACATTTGTATATAAACATTAAAGAGGACGACAACAGTTCGGAAAATTTAAATGATGCAAATTTAATTTATTTATTTGTATAAATTGTTGAGATCAGTCTTGATGGGATTATTTTCGATTTTTCGAACTATTTCCTCATCTTTACTGGGCGTATGTAAAACACAAGGTTTCGGTTGCTGTATCCTCCGGCCTTTCTTCAGTTGTTCCCAGTCTATTCGAGCATAGCAATGGACCCAACCAGGGAAATCATTTTGAATAGTTTGACTGTTGATCAAACAAGGCGTCGAAGAACTTTTAATTTCATTCAAATTTTGACAATCATTGGTTTTACAAGCCTATCAATAAGAGATGCGCTACGAGAAGCGGCACATGCATTTTTGAATTATATTGTTAATGGTGTTTCAAGCATAATTCGGAGCGTACAAATACAATGCATCATCTTTTATTTTTAAAGTAATTCACTTTAAAAACAATTTGATCTGGCCGCTTCAATAATTGTTTCCCATATTGTGTTCATCTCTAAACTATTCAAGAGTTCACTATAGCCCGACATTTATTTGTTTACAGGAATGGGAAAACTGAACGTCAATATGTATACTACCAGCAGCAACAAACGTTTGTGGTCAAAAGAGGGAGATCAGGGAAGCGATTGGCTTAGCGCGAGTATCACCATTGTTTCCAAGGAACCCTTCTCGATAGTATTCGAAGGTATCAGAGGGGGTACATATGCTGGTGATATGGCCCTCGACGATATTAGGTATGTAGCTGGATCTTGTGAA
>CM042141.1:15896633-15924133 GCA_023376005.1 Doryteuthis pealeii
CTTTTCAGCCCTGTTGGCTGAGGACTGTGGAATACGCCCACTGCACCTCTGCAAAGAGGTAAGCCCTGTTGGCCATGAGTGCTGACCCGTAATGCTTAAGGACGGAATACCTTAATACAATCCATGATATGCAACACGCCACTTTGCCCATGCTTGGGTTAGACGGGTGGTCGGAAAGGCCCCTTTCGATCAATCGGTTAGTTACAGCAAGTCCAAGTTTGCTGTTGTTATGTACCCCTTTCTCGTCGGGTACATAACCAGAGTTCTTATGTGATAGAGAGAGAAGAGAGTATTAGAGAGAGATTAGACAATTACATAACTTACTTGGCCGTTCTTCACATTTGTCGCCATGTTGGATTCTACTTCTTCTTCTTTCTACTTCGCCGTGATACCCACGTCTAGTCTGGTTTCTCTTTACCTGTTGCTTATTTCTTCTCTTGCCGGTTCTTCAATTTCTAACTAAGGCATGCTTAATTAATCAATAACACTTGTTGCTTTTCAAAGCTTTATTTGCCTTTTGTAACTAACTCATCACGCGGAGCTGACAGCCGGGCTGAAACACGTCTGTTCCATCCGGGGTTTGACTGTCAACTCAGACCTAATTAGTTCTCACGTGACTTGCGTTGTTCAACTATCCAGTGATTTTCCACTTCGTGATATGAAAAAACTGGACGTGCGGAATTACAGGCTGTTGTCAATGATAAATGCTACCACATAGATTATGCAGCACTGTAACAAGCCGACTTTTGCCATAAGAAGAATAGGATCAGAAAATCATAAACATTTCCCGATCCTATAACTCTTATGGCAAATAAACAATCCCTTTTAGCATATATATATTTACCAACCCCTCCGCACGAGCAGGATGCGACACAAGGTCAATTTCTTAAATGGAGTTTAACAGGTTTGAATTCAGAGTTTTCCTTCTCCTAGACTGGTTACCTAGCCATGGTTAAAGAACTCAGTCTGCTCTGCTATTTACCCATAGCTAGAGGGAAAATTAGATTCATACCTTTCCCAAGGGTATTAGCGCCATTTTTTAGCATATATGCTTGAAAACGGTGACTGACGCTCTTAGTATTCTATGAATGACGTTAAACTGTATCGAGTGTTGAGCTTCCACTTCAGTAGCTCTGGAGAGTGTGAAATAACATTTTTCATAGCCATTATTCCAAGGTTCACTCTGACCCGGAATGGCAGTACCTGTTAGGGTTCCATCTATAAGTTGAATAGATCAAAATTGAGTTTTAATTTCTTTTTATGTAATTGAATACATATCTATAATAAAATCAAACAAAAACGTTTACGGCATAAAATAACCCAATGGTTGACATGCCGAAAATCCAACCAACCAACCCAGGATGTCTTTGGCATTGAATAACCCATGGAAATTGATATGTTATTTAACAAATAAACCAAACCATGTGGTTAGTGTCTCATCACTGTGTATGCCATCCATCACTCTTAAAGCCAAAGGGAGATAATATTGTGTTGTATCATTGAGGTGGTAAAAGATACACAGAAAAATAATGTGCTTGAGATATATTTTATTCGGCACTTGTATCTGGTACTAACAGGTACTTATTACATAAAACCAAGAAGTAGAACAATTCACAAAGACAAACTTACAAGAATGAGGAGGATCAAATGTGGGTAGTAAAACGCAGTGATTTTGTTCAAATATAATTTTCCGTTTCTATCACTGCTACGTCGACTATTATAGGCTATGAGCCAGTCCACACTGTAGGGGTGTTAACTCCTCTACAACACATTGCAACAAAGGGGAACCACTCTTGACTGAAAAATTATTTATTTTCCCATTAAACTAACCCTAAACCCTAACTATAACCCTAAACCCTAACCCTAACCCTAACACCATCTTCTTTTTTCCTAGTAGATCAATAAATAAATAAATAAATAATTAATCAGTCAAGAGTGGTTCCCCTTGTTAGATTTATAGGAAATAACTCTTGTGGTTTTGTTGGGCATGTGGCAATGAAAAGTTCTACTCTGCAATGAAAATTTACATGTGTGGCAGTAGAAATGGATGTAATAATAACATAGGTAAAAATGGCATGTTAAAATAAATGACAAAACTACAATAAGTTTGTTGAAATATATATATGTTCATTTTAGAAATTTGTGCTTTTGTAAATCTGGTGGTTTTGTTGGGCATGTGGCAATGAGAATTTCTAGTCTATCATTTACATGTGTGTCAGTAGAAATTTAAGTAACAATAACACAGGTAAAAATGGCATGGTAAAAATAAATGACAAAATAAGTTTGTTGAAATATATATATATATATATATATATATATGAACTTAAAAATCGTGTTGAAACATTGTTCAGACATGGGAATACTTTTTTTTATATAAACTTTTAAAAACAGAATTTTAATAACTAGAATCTTATGTTGTGAGCAAGTTCACATAACACTTGATAAAGGTTTTTCCTTCCTTCTCTGTCATCTTTACATAAATCAATTAGTCTTTCTTGTAGATCAAACCATAATCCTATTATATATTCACTAAAGGGAACCATAACACTAGATATCTTCCATAAAGTTAGTATTTTTGTTGTGCCATTTTTACCTGTGTCATTATTACCATTTCCCGTAACTGTAGATATGTAGCATCTGTCTTATCCATAGTTCTAAGTCTGTGACATTTACAAGTGCACTTAGCATAAAGATTATGATTGTAGCAAATGGAATAGGTGACCCAAGTTCAAATCCCGGACAAGGCTGTTGGCATTTCACTGTGTGCTAATGCCCTTGGGAAATGCATAGATCCACCTCTTCTCCTCCCTCCAGTCAGTGTTAACTTTTACGTGAAGTAGGCAATCGCCTAGGGCACCAACATATAGGGCCACCACAAATTCAGAGCAAACTCAGATAAAACTAAGAATGAAAGAAAAACTGTAGTTGACACTGTTTCATTGACATTTATATCGTGGATTTATTGACTTAATGTAATTTTTTAGGGACAGTATTTTGTTAACCCAAGAACATAAAAGTAACCTAAAAATGTCTTTCTATTTTAACTCTTTCTAGGTGGTTATATCATTATGCCATCTTCAACGATTTATGTCAATAGGACTGCGATCCTCACGAGTGAAGATATTTATCAAAATCATCCTGTCTGCCTTACTTTCTGGTATCACATGCACGGAGCAAACCCAGGTACCCTGAATGTCTACGTCAAGAGCACGGGCCAAAAGAAAGATGCCGTTTGGACGACCTCTGGTGACAAGGGTATGGCCTGGAGATATGTAGATATTGAGATAGCCAAACCCGAGAAAGGAAGTAAGGTTGGTATTTCTTAAACTATTTTCCTGATGTTTTAGATGAGGCTTATTAGAGAGGATAATTAGTATTATTTGGATTATTCGGACTATTGTCCTCATCTTTATTGTTATTTATACAACGTTTCGGCCGATGTGCCTTCCTTCTTCAGGTATTTCTTGTCGGAATCGGGAGCCTTCTCGAACTCTGGAACCTTCCTGTCGGACTCGCGAGCCTCTTCGAAATCGAGAACCTACTTTTCGAACCCGGGAAACTTCTTGTCGTAATTGGGAACCATCACGGAACTTTAAACCCAACCATTTATTCAATCCAATTTAATTCTTAAATTAGGTTCACATACATACTGAATGATCGTTATGTTGGATAGCCTCTTTTACTTCTTTTCTTACCATATTCTTATACTTAACTTCTTCCTGTAGTCTGTTTTTCTTAAGTTCTTAGTATCGAGTTGCACACTGTTCCTGGACTTGAGAAAAGAGCGACGAATACTAATATAAAAATATATCTTTAATTTTTTTTCTCTGAAAGCGACAACTGTAGAGAGTAAGAGAGTGTCGAAGAGGATAGGATTGCACACATAGAGATTGACAGGAAATATCTTCAGTTCGCCTTTCAGCCAGGCTCTCTCGACCAACATTTAAACTTGTTTAAATAATATTCTGCGATTTCCATGTGGCCACACCTCACCCGGTTCGACATCCATGCACATTTCGTAACCACGTCTTTTATCTGATCAGAATGCCCAAGTCTACATAATCACCTTTCTTTTCAGTCGTTAAACTCGTATCGTTATAATTTCGTTTCCGGATCTTTTATCTAAGTCCATTTTACCCACTTCAATGTGCATAGGACAGTCATCAAATCCGTTAAGATATCATTTTATTAGATTTCCACTTCTTGGTGGGTAGATTCCTTTTATGTATGTCTTTGTTGGCCGCACTTTAAGATTTTCTTTCGTTCTTTTTATTTGCTTTTTTATTATTTTATTTTTCTATTACCCTCCTCCAATAATGCAACACTTTCCATTCTGCTCGGATATCTCTGCTATCTGGTCTGGTTTCTCTCTATCTCCTGATATTTTTTCCTGGAACTTCTTCCTTTTTGTACCTATTCCGGGCCTTATTAACGAACACAAGACTTGGGAAATTTTTTGAGACGTCTTTGTTTAACCCAAGTTAACCAAAACAGGTGGAGGGAGAATTGGCCATCTTCAGAGCGACGCCATATGCATTTGTCTGAAAACCCAGTTAAAACTGACTCCCTAAATTTGCTTCCTGTTCTCACGAATAGATGAATCAATCAGAGACTAGCTAACAAGATCAAAAAAAGGTTAAGCCTTGTCTGTCAACTTACGGATATTTTCCATGATTCAGAATTACCAGTTATATAATTTGTAAGAAACCTATTAATTATGTAACAGTTACATTATGCCATTAAATTGTTTACAAAAAGAGAAGAAAGTCTGATTCAGGGGAGATAAATGTGTAGAATTTTACAATGATTTTGCAGGAAGAAGAGAATTTTTTGAAATTAAAAAAAAATTTGAAAAATAGGTTTTTATCAAAAAATTCCAGTTCAAAATTTATACATTTCTAGAAAGAGCAAATCCTGAGGACCACATAAAAAATAAAATCTAAAAAAAATTACCGCTCGAAAATAGTTATTTGAAAATTTTAAAAGTTATTTTCTTAAACTCAAGAAATAATTTTTGTAAAGCGTTTTTCTTTAATTTTCTTTTTTTTTAAATAATCTAAAAAAAGGATTTTCTCTTATTCAAGTGGCTTATTTTTATTCTCTTAAAAATTTAATAGTGAATTTTAAACGTCCGGACGGTACTCAATATTTTCACCATAGATCAAGTTTTGTTAAATTTATCTAGAAAAATGCGCAATTTTGCCACATATTTTCTGAGATTTTTATATATTTAAAAAAATATTACTAACGATTGTTCATTCGTTTACGGATTAGCAAACGTATTAAAAATGTTCTCTCCCCTGATGCCTACTACTGATGAAATACGCAGTATAATTTTACCATATTAACTACCATAGGTTTTTTACTTACTTACACGCAAAAATCTAGTCCATTTGTATTGAATTATTACGCATTTATCTCCCTTATAAACCGTTAATTTACATAGCTATCCATAAATAATCACGGTATTATTTTTATTTTGTTTTAAGATTTATTTTGAAGCAATACGTAGTGGTGGTTTCGGAGATATTTCTTTGGATGACGTCGATCTCTTGCTTGACAGCTGCCCACCCAGAGGTAAGATGTCGCCACTCCATATTTGAAGTAGCATTTCCTTTAAAATTATTCATTTACTATAGATCTTATTATAATGGAAATTGTGTATTTGTCTGTCTGTAACCGAAACTGTATCACTACTCAAGATGCAATTCGCTTTGTTATTTACATCACATTGTACATGATCTTATTTTTATTCAAACCTCGATTATTAATAAAATTGTTATACATTATTAATACTGTTGGCCATATCTACAGGCATTTGCCTCATACCCCACTTGTATTGGCTGGGCACAAGGCCTCGTTTTAACGCGGGTCCACCCACAAGCCGAATCTCATGGGTGGGAAAGAACAAAAATTGCGTCGATCCCTTCGGCATTCCCCTCAAGAGGGGCGCCTCAGGTGCTGGGCAATAAACCCAGCCCTGCTTCCAAGGGGGCAGGTATTGAATGGGGTACAGCCCACTGGGATCGACGCTATTAACTTGTAAAAATCCAGGGCCGAAGCCACTGGACCCCTGGCGTTGGCAAGATTTACATACTAATAACATGCAAGTGTATTTATATACAACAAAATAGCACTTTACAGTGTGAACGGGAAGGTTAATGTGCATATTAATATTAAAAAATTGATTTTAATAATATATGTGCTTAGTATTATTGATTTCTAATTATTTGGTTTTATCTTATTGAATATGAACAAACATCCCAGGGATGAATCTCAAAAGAAATCCATTAACAAGAAGAAATAATTGTAATTCTATTTTTTACTTCCAATTTTAACTAAATAGTTAAATTAGGAAAATTTAGCAATGAAAGTCGGAAGTGATGGAAGAGTAAGTTTCAGATGTTCTATTTAAAAAAAAAAATATAACCCTTAATTTAATTAAACTAACCCTTTAATTAAACGTATAGAATATCTTTATCTTGGAGGTATTTCAAAATCACATTTCATATGTACGTATAGAATAGCTTTATCTTTAAGGTATTTCAGAATCACATTTTATAGAATAGCTTTATCTTTAAGGTATTTCAGAATCACATTTTATATCTACGTGTAGAATACCTTTATCTTGGAGGTATTTCAGAATCACATTTTCTATCTACGTATTGAATACCTTTATCTTGTAGGTATTTCAAAATCACATTTTCTATCTACGTATAGAATACCTTTATCTTGGAGGTATTTCAAAATTATACAACTTCTGTTTGAATCAAGTATTGGAATCAAACTACTTAAGAAATGTGGGTATTAGTTTATAACCAACACTAAGTCCTCATAATGCATTAGTGCATCTATAGATACACTAACACTGAACATTCGGTAAGGAAAGACAGACAACAAATTCGCATGAACAATTGGCGTATAAATGCTCAATATATCAATGGAATAATGTGAACAAAATCGAAGATGGAGACTTTCTCCCGTTGTGGAAACATTATTGATTTCGGTTTGAGCTTCACACAGCTTGAGACTGTAATCAACTGTGTTGGTGAGATAGGTTAGTGACATTTGAACAAGAAGGCAAGACAAACCAACTTCAAAATGCGTAGTTTCTATTCTGGACTTCTGTACTGTGGAAACTCAGAGATCCGAATTGACATTTGTTGGAAGGATGTCTCAACAGGATGCTGTATACGTAAAGATCTTCATCAAATGATTGAGGAGTGTTTGAAGAAGAAGAAGAACAAGAAGAGCCTTCCATTGTCGGTACTCCTTAGACCCCACTCACCCGGAGTAGTTGAATCTGTTAGAGTGTCATATATGGGTCAAATAGATATATTTAAAAATGAATGATTCGAATTCAATAGGACTATGTGCAAACAAAATCTTAAGAAACACATACACGAAACATATAGATATTAACGTACAATGGAGACGATTCCCTAACCTCTAGTAATAAAATAACCATATACGGGTTGGCATGCCGTTTAAAATCAATCGAATAACAAAAATGCACCAATTTTGTTTATATGCACACTAATTTTTTTATCAATCTATTTTATTAATTTTGTTTATTTATTATTCTCATTTATTTATTTATTTATTGGCTTAAAATTAAACGTTCCTAAACACAACAACGGGTTTTCGTCTACTTTGAATTTTCTCTTTTGTTATTTTTTAAAATTTCTTTTTTTTTTTTTTTTTTTTTACATAAAATTAAACCTTCTTAATGCTGACATTTAATAATAAAAGCAAAACAAAGGATTTTGATAAACCTTGATGATATGGTAATTTTCCACGCACGTATGAACTCTCCACCTATAAATAGCAGCAGGTTCTGCAATTAAGCGAGAGTCAATATTTCAGCCGACAGATGATAAGACCGCCTCGCGAGTACCTTCTCATTTGTATAATTTTGTACAACTGTTCTTTGTTAATATATTTGTTTAACTCATTTCCTATCTTGTGTCTTTATTCTGGCCCATAACCAGGCCACAACACTTAATTTATTTTCTTTTTTAATGTAGTTTTTAATCCTTTTTTTTTTCAGATTTCTGCGATTTTGAAGAACCTGATATCTGTGGTTACGAGCAGGGTGACACTGATGCCTTTGACTGGTTATGGGTGGGTGGAGAAACACCTTCTTATAAGAGGGGACCTAGAAATGACCATACATATGGCAGCAAATATGGTACGTCATATCAAATATCCGTTGGTCCCAGAATCGATTAATTTCATGAAGGATATATTTTCACCATACACCGTCTGACGTCACAAGTTATATCACAGTGACTTGATATTTAAATGTTCAATTCAATGTGTTGCTAACTTCTAGTCCAATTTGTGACGCCCTGTCGGCTGGTGCAATAGAATACTCCGACTGTGCCTCTGCAGAGAGGTACCTCCCAATGGGGATAACTGTAGGCCGTGGGTAGCGATCCGTGATGCTTGGGGCAGAATCCAGGTGGCTGAATAGTCCATGACATGCAACACTCCCTTTTGGCCCTTACTTTTGCTAGCCGGGCGGTCAGAGTGATCATCTCCGATCCATTGCATGTCATGTCAAGCCCTAGCACCTATATAATTGTCCCGAGCCTATTTCCTTTATGACAAATCTCTACCTATTTATATCATATATGTGCTTGAAGGCAGTGGCTAAATATCTCAGTGTCCTGTGTATGACGTTAAACTGCATCTAGTGGGCGAAATTTCAATTCTGGAGCTCCAGGCAGTGTGGAGTACACTTTCCCCGCCATTACTCCCAGGTCCACACTCATCTGGTGTGGTAGTACCTGTTAGGGTCCCATCTATTTGTTAAGTAGATAAAAAAATGAGTTTTAAAAATGTTTGAATACCAACAAGAATTAATAAACAAAATGTCTTTGGCATAAAATAACCCATGACATGCCGTAAAATTCACCCAACCAATCATCAAATTTGCAATTGAATTATAATTTTATGAGTCTTCATCTGCTGCGAAATTTTCAATTTAATCATTTGATAGGTCACAATAATGTTACCCAAAAAAGGAAAACTAAAGTAGCTAGCTATTTCTACAAATTGCCCTAAAATCAAACGAAATCTTTCTAAAAACATATGTCTTGTATAACTTGTATAGCTTCGTTTTATTTCATACCTTGAAATGTTAATTTAGATTTTTCTTATAATGTTCATAATATTTCTTATAGAGTTCATAATATTTCTTATAATGTTATAATATTTCTTATATGTTCATATATTTTCTATAGTGTTCGTAATATTTCTTATAGTGTTCATAAGAGTCTTAAATGAAAAAAGAAAACGTGGTTAGGTAAATCGAGCCCTAAAAAATCTCAAACAAAATGTCTTCTGATAACATGACTCAGACGAATAAATTTCTGGAAGAAATAATAAAAATAATCTTTAAAAATCTCATATGTGCTTTTACACCCCGTTTTTCAAAAAAATATATTTTACTTCAAATTGATAAAATTGTTTACTTATTTAACTAAATCTAAAATCAAAAATATTGACATTATTACAAAATTAACGGTTAAATTCATGCAATTATTTTTATGTCAATTTTCTTATACTTTTAAATATAGCTGCATATATATATATATATATATATATATATATATATATATTGAGAGAGAGGGGGAGAGGGAGAGAAAGAGAGATTGTCACTATGCATATATATGGTTAGATATTGTCACTATACATATATATATTGTCACTATACATACACACACAAACAATATATATATATATATATATATATATATATATATATATATTGTCACTATACATGCATATGTTTGTAGTGGCAAAATTGTCATCCTAAAGGTAATGGTTTCCAAAATATTTAGAAATCACAGAAACATTTATTGTTTATTGTTTATTGTCAATGCCGTTTGCATCATTTTACATTTTAAACATCTTCAAATTCTTCTACATAATAGCTGCATTTTTTCTTTGACTATTCACCCCTTCTTTTATAATTACCGGTAATCAGCAGATTGTTTTCTTACGTCATTATTTTAATTCCTTTGTATATCGTTATATTGTATTATATAATTACATCGATATTTTAACCGAATAATCCTTTTCAATGTTTTGATTCTCCCGAAAATATTCGAAGTCGGCATTTCTCTCTGATTTGGAATTTCAAACTAAGTTTAAACAAAAATTCACAAAATGCATTCCAGTTAGATTCTTCCTTTTAAGATATTTTTCCAAAATATTTCTTTCTTCTAAAAAAAGACCTTAACTTTTGGAATTAACCCCGTATGAATTTCTAAAGTCCGTATGAAGTTCTAAAGTTTCTAATTATTATTATTTTGCAACCCTTAATTATCCAAGCCCATAATTATGTAGCACTGTATCTAGCGTTCTGAGGGGGGTGGTGGCTTCGGTCGTGGACCGCAGAAGTTAACAACGTTAATCCCAAAGGGCCATCTACCCAGGAAATACCTACCCCTCGATTTAAAGGGGTAGGCCAGGGTTTATTGTCCGGTGCCTGAGGCGCCACTTTTGAGGGGGAATGCCGACGGGATCAACGTATTTTTGCATCCGCCTTCCATGAGCTTCAGTTCATGGGTGATCCCACATTAATAGTGTCTGTGCCAAACCCTTTCACGTCAGGTACGTGATAAATATCCAGATAATTTTAAAAATAAAGAGACCTTACTTTTAGATTACCCCGTATGGATTTCTAAAGTTTTACTCTAATTAGAATAGTTAGGAATTCAATATTGTTCTTTTTTTTTTTTCTCTGTCAAGAATCTTGTTTTCTCTTTTTTTTACTACCAGGTCATTATATGCACATCAAAGATTATCTCAGAAAGCAAATGGTATCAACGCCCATCTGTACAGTCCAGTTTACCCCGGCAACCTCCAAGAACGCTGCTTGTCTTTCTGGTATAATATGAAGGGAAAAGATGTTTCAAGAACTGAACGTATATCGTACCAAAACAACCAATTTGGCGACAGGATTTGGACACTCCAGATGGACCAGGGTCCTCATTGGCATTTGGGACAACTGTCCCTGTTAATTCTGAAATACCATTCCAGGTAATGAAGCAAAACTATAGACGATAAAACAAGGATCCGACAGTTGAAAATCATATTCTCATAAATTTGACGGAAGATACAAAGAAGCTTATACTTAGCTGTTTAAGAATGTTGGGTATTATTTCTCTTTGCTTACCATGGTCTTCCGTTAGGTGCCATGGCAACGGATTGCATATAAAGGCAGTAACCCCAAATCAAATCTCTTTCTCTTAGACTCCCCAGCCGTCAGAAGTAACACACAAGTTGTGTCTTCATCCTTTAAAATGGAGAGCTTATCTCCACGCTACAGGCATTCCGTGTGCCTGTACATGGGCCCTTCTCCACTCTCCGGCGTCACAGAGGTCACATACACTGGTTGCGTCTTTTCCGTGTACCTGTTACACGATAGCTTTTCTCTAAGTGATGTCTTCTATTCTCCATTTTAGTAGCCTCAAGACTATCTACAAATATTCTCTTCTTATACGACATTCATTGGAAGCACGTGGTGTAATGTTTAAGTCATGAAATGGACTCGTCGCCACGAGTTCAAATCCTGGACGCGGTAACTGCATTTTTCACTTAGCGCTAATACCCTTGGGAAAGGTATGAATCCTACTCTCCCTCCAGCTATGGGTAAATAGTAGGGCAGACCGGGCTCTTTAATCCTTGTTAGGCAACCGGTCTAGGAGAAGGAAAACTCTGAATTCAACCTGTTGAACTCCGCTTAAGAAATTGACCTTGTGTCACATCCTGCTCGCGCGGAGGGGTTGGTAATATTATATACGACATTCATCTATCCTCTTTTGTATTTTTCCGTTTAGAATTTGCTTAGACAATAAAGTATATTCGTTTCACTTTCAGTGGGATTTGTTTAATATATATCTTTATATTACGTTTGAGGAAATGATAGACACAACTCTCATTCATTTCAACAGAAATTTCCTAATAGGCAAATAGTAGATCCGGCTTAGCTCAAGTCGGCAGAGCATCAGCATAGGAACTACAAGGTTCCTGGTTCGATACCGGACCTCGCCCAAACCAAATAGGAGTAGCACAGGGATCTGTGGCGGTAAAGTAAATGAAAGCTGGTGGTATGTGTGGCACTCCATCTCAAATGGCAAAAAAATCTCCTTGGTCTATGCGCTAGGGAAATGGGGATAGACTCCCTCGCCGTCTGGCTGATACCGACTTTTTTAGGTTTCTGGTAAAAGAGGAAAGTCTAAACACTTTTTACTGTTAAGCAACACACTATTTGACTCGACTTATGAGTTCTGTTCTTTTTCTTTCTCCTGCAGATCGTTTTGAAGGCATTCCAGGGAAAAACGATCAATGGGTGAAATTGCAATTGATGATGTCAAAATTATCTAAAGAAGTCTGTGACCCTGTGGCAATTCTGTACATTCGAGGAAAAGTAATTGGCGGTTGGGAGAACCTTCATGATATCCGTGAAGCGACTTTGACTGGCAAAGAATGAGAAGGTTCGATTCCAGGCAAAGATGCTGGACCCCCCCCCCGCCCAATGATCCCCCACAACAAACGATCGGTGATCAATCAGGTAAGTTAAAATCGACCTCTTTGATTGAAGATCCACAGGCTGTGAGTATTGGATTTCTGTTAACCATTAACCCCCACGTTAAACGGTGTCTAACCTACTTTGGCCCTTACTTAGGCTAGATGGGCGATCGGAGAGGCCCCTTCCGATCAATCGCTGGTCACGTTTAAGC
This sequence comes from Doryteuthis pealeii, assembly GCA_023376005.1. Taxonomy (NCBI): domain Eukaryota; kingdom Metazoa; phylum Mollusca; class Cephalopoda; order Myopsida; family Loliginidae; genus Doryteuthis; species Doryteuthis pealeii. Next base: position 15,909,389 of record CM042141.1, read on the forward strand.
CTATCACTATATGATTGCCCGCCCTATTTGACATTATAGGCAGCCAACCCTTTTTTATCATATATGGCAGTGGTTTAAGGATCTTCATGTCCTGGTATGACGTTAAACTCTATCTGATGGTGGGTTCCATTCCTGGATGTCTGAGGAATGTGCAGAACCATTCCTTACCATTGCTCCCAGGTCAATCTGAACCAGTGTACTGTTAGGGTCACATCTATGGATTAAAAAAGAAATTTGTTTAAAAACAAAATGAGTTTTAGAAAATTTTTCTAAAGTATCGCTACGAATCTTTCAAACTTGCCGGCATTAAATGACCCACCGGGGTTGATATGCCGTAAAACAACAAAAAACAAAAACTTGACTCTTTATTCCCAATCACAAGACTCTGGTCGTGGACTCCTCCATCCTGGGATAATGACTGAAAATAGCTAAAAATATCATCACAAGACGGCCGAACACCACGGAGTTTCTCTCCTCTCTCTCTCTCTCTCTCTCTCGTCTCTGCCTCTCTCTCTATCATCGGTGCTAGTACTTTAAGATAGCATCCATGTCCAGCGCAAAAGAACGGGGTTCTTCGTAATACAAGAACTAACAACTTTATATTTACACCCTTGTGCAATTGGCTGACAAAACGAATAACTCCGTTACTATTATAAATATGCCGCGATCTCTCTGTAAGGCTTGCCAGTGTTTTCGTGCTACATTACAATTTTCGTACGCATCCTTGGAGTAACGTCCTCTGCAGACAATGGCCGTAGGACAACTAATCGACAGTCGAGATATAGTGTCTAGGGTGAAAAGATCTGCTGCAATCACGGATGAAGTAATATTTTTCAAGGCAAACAATTTCATCCATACACCCTAAGAATAGATTAATATTACTGCACCACAGTGCAAATGACTCATATGAGGAACAATAGAATCGATTACACCTGTCATTCCAGTGGGTTTAAAACTGACTAGTGATGGTGCAAGAAAGGAAACTAAAGCGTTGTTTTCAAAATTAATCCTGCACAAGGTGTAATTATAGATTGATTTATTTCACTCTGTATATTTCTTCTTTTTTTTCTTTTGATGTTCTTTAAAACAGGTTTCTACAATTTTGTAAATGCCAATTCACTGGAAGAAGGACCAGGCTGCACGGTTGAAATCAGCAGACGATTCCTCTGTTACCAAACAATCCGACATCCTATTGTTTCCACTTTTGGTATATCGTATACGGCACCATATAGGCGAGCTAAGGTGCACATCGCTTACCATGGAAATGTTACCAGAACACACTCTGGAGCCAAAAAAGGATCCAAAGAATCAAATGGAGCGCAAGGCATGGTGCACATTGAGCAACCGTAATTCTCATTTTAGAGTAAATGTATGATGTGTGATTTCAACTTTTGTCAAAAGACTGACAATGTAAGGTAGCAGCCTTTTTTACCTGATAAGGAAGGTAGGGTACATTTTTTCCAAAGTGTTTCATCAGTCATCGTTGGGTATGCCATAGGGGGAACGAGTCATTTCTACATGAATAAACAAGCCAGTCAAAATAGTGGATTCATAGTAATTTTTTTTTTTATCACATGCAGAACTCGAACTCTGTCGCTTAAAACTCATATACCACAGCGCTAATTTTGCGTGTGGTATAAACCGATGTTCTTTGTATGTATATATATTATGTGTATATATAATATAATAACGATTAATAATATCATGGATTATTATATCAGATTCTTGCCCCGATGAGCTACTAAAGCGAAACTATGTGATAGTATATTTAAAACATTATGTTTTAATTTATAAATGGTGAGAGAAAATGTTTCAAAATTATGCTAAACAATTCTGTGGGAGTTGCTTTTATGATATGATTTTAAAATCTCTACCTTTCACAATCCCTGTTAACCATTATTTGCAACTTCGGCCTTGGTGGTTTCCGTAATACCACTTCTGAATTCAATAAAGGTACTCCCATAAGATAGAGATATTAAAATCATATCAATAAAGCAACTCCACAGAATTGTTAGCATATTTTGAAACATTTTCTCCTCAACATTTTATAAAGTTTACAATAATGTTTTAAATATACATACTAATAGTGTTTTCGCTTAGTAGCTTCATCGGGGCAAGAATCTGATATAATATCCATGATATTATTAATAAGTATTATATTTATATATACACATATATATATACATAACAAGACATCGGTTTATACACACGCAAAATAGCGCCTGTGGTATATGAGTTTAAGCGACTAGGTTCGAGTTCCTGGCAGTGATTACTATGAAATCCAACTATTTTGTGGCTTTGTTTTATCATTAGAAAATGACTCGTTCCTGCATACCACGATGACTGATGAAACAACTTGGAAAAATATCCTTCTACCTTCCTTATCAGGTTAAAAAAGGCTGCTTACCTACATTGTCAGTCTTGACAAAAGTTGAATCACACATCATCATTTACCTCAATATTTGAAATACGGTTGCTCAATGTGCACCATGCCGGTGGCTCCATTTTGATTCTTTGATCCTTTTTGCTCGCCAGAGTGTGTCTGGTACATCTCCATGGTAAGCGATGTTCACTTTAGCTCGCATATTGTGCCGTATACGATATACAAAAGTGGAAACAATAGGCTGTCGATTTGTTTGGTACAGAGGAATCGTCTGTGATTTCAACCTGCAGCCTGGTCCTTCTTCAGTGAATGGCATTACAAACATGTAGAAACCTGTTTTAAAGAACATCAAAAGAAAAAGAAGAAATATACAGAGTGAAATAAATCAATCTATATACACCCTTGTGCAGATTAATTGAAACAACCTGCTTTAGTTTCCTTTCTTGCAACCATACTGTCAGTTTTAAACCCACTGAGTGAACAGGGTGTAATCGATTTCTATTTGTTCCTCATATTGAGTCATTTGCCACTGGTGTGCAGTAATATTAATCTATTCTTAGGGTGTATGATGAAAATTGTTTGGCCTTGAAAAATATTACTTCATCCGTGATTGCAGCAGATTTTCTTTCCACACCTAGACACTATTATCTCGACTGTCGATTAGTTGTCCTACGGCCATTGTCTGCAGAGGACGTTACTCCAAGGATGCGTACGAAAATTGTAATGTAGCACGAAAACACTGGCAGCCTTACAGAGAGATCGCGGATATTTAATAGTAACGGAAGTATTCGTTTTGTTTCAGGCCAATTTGCAACAAGGGTGTAAATATAAGTTGTAGTTTCTGTTTGTTTACGAAGAAACCCCGTCTTTGCGCGGACACTGGATGTTCTAAAGTACTGAGCACGATGATAGAGAGAGAGAGAGAGAGAGAGAGAGAGAAGAGAGAGAGAAGAAACTCCGTGGTGTCGGCCGTCTTGGTGATGATATTTTTAGCTATTTTTCAGTCCCATTATCCCAGGATGGAGGAGTCAACGACCCAGAGTCTTGGGATGGGGGAATAAAAGAGTCAAGTTTTTTTTGTTTTTTTGTTGTTTTACGGCATATCAATCCCGGTGGGTCATTTAATGCGGCAAAGTTTTGAAAAGATTCGTAGCGATACTTTAGAAAAATTTTCTAACTCATTTTGTTTTTAAACAAAATTTTCTTTTTAATCCATAGATGTGACCCTAACAGGTACCACTGGTTCAGATTTGACTGGGAGCAATGGTAAGGAATGGGTTCTGCACATTCCTCAGACATCCAGGAATGGAACCTCACCATCAGATAGAGTTTAACGTCATACCCAGGACATGAAGATCCTTAACACTGCATATATGATAAAAAAGGGTTGGCTTGCTATAATGTCAATGGGTCGGGGCAATCATATAAGTGATAGGGCTAACGTGACCAGCCGATTGATGGAAGGGCCTCTCCGATCGCCCATCTAGCCTAAGTAAGGGCCAAAGTAGGTTAGACACGTTTTAACGGGGTTAATGTTAACAGAAATCAAATCTCATCAGCCTGTGACTCTTCAATCAAGAGTCGATTTTAACTTAACCTGATTGAATCACCGATCGTGTGATCGATTGGGGTCCTGCATCTTTGGCTGGAATCGAACCTCCATTCTTTGCCAGTCAAAGTCGGCTTCACGGATATCATGAAGGTTCTCCCACCCAATTACTTTCCTCGAATGTACAGAATGCCACAGGGTCACAGACTTCTTTAGATAATTTGACATCATCAATTGCAATGTCACCCCTTGAATCGTTTTCCCTGGATGCCTTCAAAAACGATCTGCAGGAGAAGAAAAAGAACAGAACTTCATAAGTCGAGTCAAATAGTGTTGTTGCTTAACAGTAAGTGTTTAGACTTTCCTCTTTACAAGAAACCTAAAAAAGTCGGTATCAAGCCAGACGGCGAGGAGTCTATCCCATTTCCTAGCGCTAGACCAAAAGAGATTTTTTTGCCATTTGAATGGAGTGCCACACATACCACCAGCTCATTACTTTACCGCACAGATCCCTGTGCTACTCCTATGCTGGTTTGGGCGAGTCCGGTAATCGACCAGGAACCTTGTAGTTCCTATGCTGATGCTCTGCCGACTGAGCTAAGCCGGATCTACTATTTGCCTATTAGGAAATTTCTTGTTGAAATGAATGAGAGTTTGTGTCTATCATTTCCTCAACGTAATATAAAGATATATATTAAACAAATCCGCACTGAAAGTGATAACGAATATACCTTTTATTGTCTAAGCAAATTCTAACGGAAAAATACAAAAGAGGATAGATGAATGTCGTATATATATTTACCAACCCCCTCCGCGCGAGCAGATGTGACACAAGGCAATTTCTTAAGGCGGAGTTCAACAGGTTTGAATTCAAGAGTTTTCCTTCTCCTAGACCGGTTGCCTAACCAAGGATAAAGAGCCGGTCTGCCCTACTATTTACCCATAGCTGGAGGGAGAGTAGGATTCATACCTTTCCCAAGGGTATTAGCGCTAAGTGAAAATGCAGTTACCGCGTCCCAGGATTTGAACTCGTGGCGACGAGTCCATTTCCCATGACTTTAACCATTACACCAACGTGCTTCCAATGAATGTCGTATAAGAGAGAATATTTGTAGATAGTCTTGAGGCTACTAAATGGAGAATAGAAGACATCACTTAGAGAAAAGCTATCGTGTAACAGGTACAACGGAAAAGACGCAACCAGTGTATGTGACCTCTGTGACGCCGGAGAGTGGAGAAGGGCCCATGTAACAGGCACACGGAATGCCTGTAGCGTGGAGATAAGCTCTCCATTCTTAAAGGATGAAGACACAACTTGTGTGTTACTTCTGACGGCTGGGGAGTCTAAGAGAAGAGAGATTTGATTTGGGTGGTACTGCCTTTTATATGCAATCCGTTGCCATGGCACCTAAAACGAAGACCATGGTAAGCAAGAGAAATAATACCAACATTCTTAAACAGCTAAGTATAAGCTTCTTTGTATCTTCCGTCAAATTTATGAGAATATGATTTTTCAACTGTCGGATCCTATTTGTTTTTAGCGTCTATAGTTTTTGCTTCATTACCTGGAATGGTATTTCAGAAATTAAAAGGGACAGTTTGCCAAATGCCAATGAGGACCCCTGGTCCATCTGGAGTGTCCAAATCCTGTCGCCAAATTGGTTTGTTTTGGTACAGATATACGTTCAGTCTTGAAACATCTTTTCCCTTTCATATTATACAGAAAGACAAGCAGCGTTCTTGGGGTTGCCGGGTAAACTGGACTGTACAGATGGGCGTTGATACCATTTGTTTTCTGAGATAATCTTTGATGTGCATATAATGACCTGGTGAGTAAAAAAAGAGAAAACAAGATTCTTGACTGAGAAAAAAAAGAACAAATATTTGAATCCTAACTATTCTAATTAGATGTAAAACTTTAGAAATCCATAACGGGGGTAATTCTAAAAGTAAGGTCTCTTTATTTTAAAAATTATCTGGATATTTATCACGTACCTGACGTGAAAGGGTTTGGCACAAGACACTATTAATGTGGGATCACCCATGAACTGAAGCTCATGGAAGGCGGATGCAAAATACGTTGATCCCGTCGGCAATTCCCCTCAAAAGTGGCGCCTCAGGCACCGGACAATAAACCCTGGCCTACCCTTTAAATCGAGGGGTAGTATTTTGGGTAGATGGCCCTTTGGGATTAACGTTGTTTACTTCTGCGGTCCACGACCGAAAGCCACCACCCCCCTCAGAACGCTATATACAGTGCTACATAATTATGGGCTTGGATAATTAAGGGTTGCAAATAATAATAATTAGAAACTTTAGAACTTCATACGGACTTTAGAAATTCATACGGGGTAATTCCAAAAGTAAGGTTCTTTTTAGAAGAAAGAAATATTTTGGAAAAATATCTTAAAAGGAAGAATCTAACTGGAATGCATTTTGTGAATTGTTTTGTTTAAACTTAGTTTGAAATTCAAATCAGAGAAATGCGACTCGAATATTTTCGGGAGAATCAACATTGAAAAGGATTATTCGGTTAAAATATCGATGTAATTATATAATACAATATAACGATATACAAAGGAATTAAAATATGACGTAAGAAAACAATCTGCTGATTACCGTAATTATAAAGAAGGGGTTGAATAGTCAAAGAAAAAATGCAGCTATTATGTAGAAGAATTTGAAGATGTTTAAAATGTAAAATGATGCAAACGGCATTGACAATAAACAATAAATGTTTCTGTGATTTCTAAATATTTTGGATACCATTACCTTTAGGATGACAATTTTGCCACTACAAACATATGCATGTATAGTGACAATATATATATATATATAATTATATATATTATTATTGTTTGTGTGTGTATGTATAGTGACAATATATATATGTATAGTGACAATATCTAACCATATATATGCATAGTGACAATCTCTCTTTCTCTCCCTCTCCCCTCTCTTCAAATATATATATATATATATATATATATATATATATAATATGCAGCTATATTTAAAAGTATAAGAAATTGACATAAAAATAATTGCATGAATTTAACCGTTAATTTTGTAATAATGTCAATATTTTTGATTTAGATTTAGTTAAATAAGTAAACAATTTTTATCAATTTGAAGTAAAATATATTTTTTTGAAAAACGGGTGTAAAAGCACATATGAGATTTTAAGATTATTTTTATTATTTCTTCCAGAAATTTATTCGTCTGAGTCATGTTATCAGAAGACATTTTGTTGAGATTTTTAGGGCTCGATTTACCTAACCCGTTTTCTTTTTTCATTTAAGACTCTATGATATGATAACACTATAAAGAAATATTACGAACACTATAAGAAATATTATAAACATTATAAGAAATATTATGAACTCTATAAGAAATATTATGAACATTATAAGAAAAATCTAAATTAACATTTCAAGGTATGAAAATAAAACGAAGCTATACAAGTTATACAAGACATATGTTTTTAGAAGATTTCGTTTGATTTTAGGGGCAATTTGTATGAAATAGCTAGCTACTTTAGTTTTCCTTTTTTGGGTAACATTATTGTGACCTATCAAATGATTAAATTGAAAATTTCGCCGCAGATGAAGGACTCATAAAATTATAATTCAATTGCAAATTTGATGATTGGTTGGGTGAATTTTACAGGCATGTCATGGGTTATTTTATGCCAAAGACATTTTTTTATTAATTCTTGTTGGGTATTCAAACATTTTTAAAAACTCATTTTTATCTACTTAACAAATAGATGGACCCTAACAGGTACTACCACACCAGATGAGTGTGGACCTGGGAGTAATGGCGGGAAAGTGTACTCCACACTGCCTGGAGCTCCAGAATTGAAATTTCGCCCACTAGATGCAGTTTAACGTCATACACAGGACCACTGAGATATTTAAGCCACTGCCTTCAAGCACATATATGATATATAGGTAGGAGATTTGTCATAAGGGAAATAGGCTCGGACAATTATATAGGTGCTAGGGCTTGACATGACATGCTAATGGATCGGAGAGGATCACTCTGACCGCCCGGCTAGCAAAGTAAGGGCCAAAAGGGAGTGTTGCATGTCATGGACTATTCAGCCACCTGGATTCTGCCCCAAGCATCACGGATCGCTACGCACGGCCTACAGTTATCCCATTGGGAGGTACCTCTTGCAGAGGCGCAGTCGGAGTATTCTATCGCACAAGCCAACAGGGCGTCACAAATTGGACTAGAAGTTAGCAACACATTGAATTGGAAATTTTATAAAATATAACTTGTGACGTCAGACGGTGTATGGTGAAAATATATCCTTCATGAAATTAATCGATTCTGGGACCAACGGATATTTGATATGACGTACCATATTTGCTGCCATATGTAATGGTCATTTCTAGGTCCCCTCTTATAAGAAGGTGTTTCTCCACCCACCCATAAAGGCAAAGTGTCACCTGCTCGTAACACAGATATCAGGTTTTCTCAAAATCGCAGAAATCTGAAAAAAAAGATTAAAACTACATTAAAAAGAAATAAATTAAGTGTTGTGGCGGTTATGGGCCAGAATAAAGACACAAGATAGGAAATGAGTTAAACAAATATATTAATCAAAGAACAGTTGTACAAAATTATACAAATGAGAAGGTACTTCGCGACGGTCTTATCATCTGTCGGCTGAAATATTGACTCTCGCTTAATTGCAGAACCTGCTGCTATTTATAGGTGGAAGAGTTCATGCGTGCGTGGAAAATTACCATATCATCCAGGTTTATCAAATCCTTTGTTTTGCTTTTATTATTAAATGTCAGCATTAGGAAGGTTTAATTTTATGTAAAAAAAAAAAAAAAAAAAGAAATTTTAAAAATAACAAAAAAGAGAAATTCAAAGTAGACGAAAACCCGTTGTTGTGTTTAGGAACGTTAATTTTAAGCCAATAAATAAATAATAAATGAGAAATAAATAATAAACAAAATTAATAAAATAGATTGATAAAAAAAATTAGTGTGCATATAAACAAAATTGGTGCATTTTTGTATTCGATTGATTTTAACGGCATGCAAACCCGTATATGGTTATTTTATTACTAGAGGTTAGGGAATCGTCTCCATTGTACGTTAATATCTATATGTTTCGTGTATGTGTTTCTTAAGATTTTTGTTTGCACATAGTCCTATTGAATTCGAATCATTCATTTTTAATATATCTATTTGACCCATATATGACACTCTAACAGATTCAACTACTCCGGGTGAGTGGGGTCTAAGGAGTACCGACAATGGAAGGCCCTTCTTGTTCTTCTTCTTCTTCAAACACTCCTCAATCATTTGATGAAGATCTTTACGTATACAGCATCCTGTTGAGACATCCTTCCAACAAATGTCAAATTCGGATCTCTGAGTTTCCACAGTACAGAAGTCCAGAATAGAAACTACGCATTTTGAAGTTGGTTTGTCTTGCCTTCTTGTTCAAATGTCACTAACCTATCTCACAACACAGTTGATTACAGTCTCAAGCTGTGTGAAGCTCAAACCGAAATCATAATGTTTCCACAACGGGAGAAAAGTCTCCATCTTCGATTTTGTTCACATTATTCCATTGATATATTGAGCATTTATACGCCAATTGTTCATGCGAATTTGTTGTCTGTCTTTCCTTACCGAATGTTCAGTGTTAGTGTATCTATAGATGCACTAATGCATTATGAGGACTTAGTGTTGGTTATAAACTAATACCCACATTCTTAAGTAGTTTGATTCCAATACTGATTCAACAGAAGTTGTATAATTTTGAAATACCTCCAAGATAAAGGTATTTCTAATACGTAGATAGAAAATGTGATTTTGAAATACCTACAAGATAAAGGTATTCAATACGTAGATAAGAAAATGTGATTCTGAAATACCTCCAAGATAAAGGTATTCTACACGTAGATATAAAATTGATTCTGAAATACCTTAAAGATAAAGCTATTCTATAAAATGTGATTCTGAATACCTTAAAGATAAAGCTATTCTATACGTACATATGAAATGTGATTTTGAAATACCTCCAAGATAAAGATATTCTATACGTTTAATTAAAGGGTTAGTTTAATTAAATTAAGGGTTATATTTTTTTTTTAAATAGAACATCTGAAACTTACTCTTCCATCACTTCCGACTTTCATTGCTAAATTTTCCTAATTTAACTATTTAGTTAAATTGGAAGTAAAAAATAGAATTACAATTATTTCTTCTTGTTAATGGATTTCTTTTGAGATTCATCCTGGGATGTTTGTTCATATTCAATAAGATAAAACCAATAATTAGAAATCAATAATACTAAGCACATATTTATTAAAATCAATTTTTTTAATATTAATATGCACATTAACCTTCCGTTCACACTGTAAAGTGCTATTTTGTTGTATATATAAATACACTTGCATGTTATTAGTATGTAAATCTTGCCAACGCCAGGGGTCCAGTGGCTTCGGCCCTGGATTTTTACAAGTTAATAGCGTCGATCCAGTGGGCTGTACCCCCATTCAATACCTGCCCCCTTGGAAGCAGGGCTGGGTTTATTGCCCAGCACCTGAGGCGCCCTCTTGAGGGGAATGCCGAGGGATCGACGCAATTTTTGTCTTTCCACCCATGAGATTCGGCTTGTGGGTGGACCGCGGTTAAAACGAGGCCTTGTGCCCAGCCAATACAAGTGGGGTATGAGGCAAATGCCTGTAGATATGGCCAACAGTATTAATAATGTATAACAATTTTATTAATAATCGAGGTTTGAATAAAAATAAGATCATGTACAATGTGATGTAAATAACAAAGCGAATTGCATCTTGAGTAGTGATACAGTTTCGGTTACAGACAGACAAATACACAATTTCCATTATAATAAGATCTATAGTAAATGAATAATTTTAAAGGAAATGCTACTTCAAATATGGAGTGGCGACATCTTACCTCTGGGTGGGCAGCTGTCAAGCAAGAGATCGACGTCATCCAAAGAAATATCTCCGAAACCACCACTACGTATTGCTTCAAAATAAATCTTAAAACAAAATAAAAATAATACCGTGATTATTTATGGATAGCTATGTAAATTAACGGTTTATAAGGAGATAAATGCGTAAATAATTCAATACAAATGGACTAGATTTTTGCGTGTAAGTAAGTAAAAAAATCTATGGTAGTTAATATGGTAAAATTATACTGCGTATTTCATCAGTAGTAGGCATCAGGGGAGAGAACATTTTTAATACGTTTGCTAATCCGTAAACGAATGAACAATCGTTAGTAATATTTTTTTTAAATATATAAAAATCTCAGAAAATATGTGGAGCAAAATTGCGCATTTTCTAGATAAATTTAACAAAACTTGATCTATGGTGAAATATTGAGTACCGTCCGGACGTTTAAAATTCACTATTAAATTTTTAAGAGAATAAAAATAAGCCACTTGAATAAGAGAAAATCCTTTTTTTAGATTATTTAAAAAAAAAGAAAATTAAAGAAAAACGCTTTACAAAAATTATTTCTTGAGTTAAGAAAATAACTTTAAAATTTTCAAATAACTATTTTCGAGCGGTAATTTTTTTTAGATTTTATTTTTTATGTGGTCCTCAGGATTTGCTCTTTCTAGAAATGTATAAATTTTGAACTGGAATTTTTTGATAAAAACCTATTTTTCAAATTTTTTTTTAATTTCAAAAAATTCTCTTCTTCCTGCAAAATCATTGTAAAATTCTACACATTTATCTCCCTGAATCAGACTTTTCTTCTCTTTTTGTAAACAATTTAATGGCATAATGTAACTGTTACATAATTAATAGGTTTCTTACAAATTATATAACTGGTAATTCTGAATCATGGAAAATATCCGTAAGTTGACAGACAAGGCTTAACCTTTTTTGACCTTGTTAGCTAGTCTCTGATTGATTCATCTATTCGTGAGAACAGGAAGCAAATTTAGGGAGTCAGTTTTAACTGGGTTTTTCAGACAAATGCATATGGCGTCGCTCTGAAGATGGCCAATTCTCCCTCCACCTGTTTTGGTTAACTTGGGTTAAACAAAGACGTCTCAAAAAATTTCCCAAGTCTTGTGTTCGTTAATAAGGCCCGGAATAGGTACAAAAAGGAAGAAGTTCCAGGAAAAATATCAGGAGATAGAGAGAAACCAAACCAGATAGCAGAGATATCCGAGCAGAATGGAAAGTGTTGCATTATTGGAGGAGGGTAATAGAAAAATAAAATAATAAAAAGCAAATAAAAAGAACGAAAGAAAATCTTAAAGTGCGGCCAACAAAGACATACATAAAGGAATCTACCCACCAAGAAGTGGAAATCTAATAAAATGATATTTTAACGGATTTGATGACTGTCCTATGCACATTGAAGTGGGTAAAATGGACTTAGATAAAAGATCCGGAAACGAAATTATAACGATACGAGTTTAACGACTGAAAAGAAAGGTGATTATGTAGACTTGGGCATTCTGATCAGATAAAAGACGTGGTTACGAAATGTGCATGGATGTCGAACCGGGTGAGGTGTGGCCACATGGAAATCGCAGAATATTATTTAAACAAGTTTAAATGTTGGTCGAGAGAGCCTGGCTGAAAGGCGAACTGAAGATATTTCCTGTCAATCTCTATGTGTGCAATCCTATCCTCTTCGACACTCTCTTACTCTCTACAGTTGTCGCTTTCAGAGAAAAAAAAATTAAAGATATATTTTTATATTAGTATTCGTCGCTCTTTTCTCAAGTCCAGGAACAGTGTGCAACTCGATACTAAGAACTTAAGAAAAACAGACTACAGGAAGAAGTTAAGTATAAGAATATGGTAAGGAAAGAAGTAAAAGAGGCTATCCAACATAACGATCATTCAGTATGCATGTGAACCTAATTTAAGAATTAAATTGGATTGAATAAATGGTTGGGTTTAAAGTTCCGTGATGGTTCCCAATTACGACAAGAAGTTTCCCGGGTTCGAAAAGTAGGTTCTCGATTTCGAAGAGGCTCGCGAGTCCGACAGGAAGGTTCCAGAGTTCGAGAAGGCTCCCGATTCCGACAAGAAATACCTGAAGAAGGAAGGCACATCGGCCGAAACGTTGTATAAATACAATAAAGATGAGGACAATAGTCCGAATAATCCAAATAATACTAATTATCCTCTCTAATAAGCCTCATCTAAAACATCAGGAAAATAGTTTAAGAAATACCAACCTTACTTCCTTTCTCGGTTTGGCTATCTCAATATCTACATATCTCCAGGCCATACCCTTGTCACCAGAGGTCGTCAAACGGCATCTTTCTTTTGGCCCGTGCTCTTGACGTAGACATTCAGGGTACCTGGGTTTGCTCCGTGCATGTGATACCAGAAAGTAAGGCAGACAGGATGATTTTTATAAATATCTTCACTCGTGAGGATCGCAGTCCTATTGACATAAATCGTTGAAGATGGCATAATGATATAAACCACTAGAAAGAGTTAAAATAGAAAGACATTTTTAGGTTACTTTTATGTTCTTGGGTTAACAAAATACTGTCCCTAAAAAATTACATTAAGTCAATAAATCCACGATATAAATGTCAATGAAACAGTGTCAACTACAGTTTTTCTTTCATTCTTTGTTTTATCTGAGTTTGCTCTGAATTTGTGGTGGCCCCTATATGTTGGTGCCTAGGCGATTGCCTACTTCACGTAAAAGTTACACTGACTGGAGGGAGGGAGAAGAGGTGGATTCTATGCATTTCCCAAGGGCATTAGCACGCAGTGAAATGCCAACAGTCTTGTCCGGGATTTGAACTTGGGTCACCTATTCCATTTGCTACAATCATAATCTTTATGCTAAGTGCACTTGTAAATGTCACAGACTTAGAACTATGGATAAGAAGATGCTACATATCTACAGTTACGGGAAATGGTAATAATGACACAGGTAAAATGGCACAACAAAAATACTAACTTTATGGAAGATATCTAGTGTTATGGTTCCCTTTAGTGAATATATAATAGGATTATGGTTTGATCTACAAGAAAGACTAATTGATTTATGTAAAGATGACAGAGAAGGAAGGAAAAACCTTTATCAAGTGTTTTGTGAACTTGCTCACAACATAAGATTCTAGTTATTAAAATTCTGTTTTTAAAAGTTTATATAAAACAGTATTCCCATGTCTGAACAATGTTTCAACACGATTTTAAGTTCATATATATATTATATATATATTTCAACAAACTTATTTTGTCATTTATTTTTACCATGCATTTTTACCTGTGTTATTGTTACTTAAATTTCTACTGACACACATGTAATGATAGACTAGAAATTCTCATTGCCACATGCCCAACAAAACCACCAGATTTACAAAAGCACAAATTTCTAAATGAACATATATATATTTCAACAAACTTATTGTAGTTTTGTCATTTATTTTAACATGCCATTTTTACCTATGTTATTATTACATCCATTTCTACTGCCACACATGTAAATTTTCATTGCAGAGTAGAACTTTTCATTGCCACATGCCCAACAAAACCACAAGAGTTATTTCCTATAAATCTAACAAGGGGAACCACTTGACTGATAAATTAATTATTTATTTATTTATTGATCTACTAGGAAAAAAGAAGAGATGGTGTTAGGGTTAGGGTTAGGGTTTAGGGTTATAGTTAGGGTTAGGGTTAGTTTAATGGGAAATAAATAATTTTTCAGTCAAGAGTGGTTCCCCTTTGTTGCAATGTGTTGTAGAGGAGTTAAACACCCCTACAGTGTGGACTGGCTCATAGCCTATAATAGTCGACGTAGCAGTGATA
>CM042141.1:15929133-15942878 GCA_023376005.1 Doryteuthis pealeii
GATCGATATACCCTCTGATCTTAAGTTAATACAGTTCTAAGTGACAATCATATGGATATTGCAAGTTCAATCCTGACTACGGGCGAAAATAACAGAATACTTAGCAAAGCTTAACATTTGTAACCAGTGATGGTTAACGGAACGAGAACATCTACCTTGAATAGATTCGATTCGAAGTTCCGTGAAGTCTCCCGATTACGACATGAAAGCTCCCAAGGACGACAAAAAACACCTGGAGAAGGCAAGAGGGCACATTTCCCAAAACGTTGTATACATCTTAGTATAATGGAGATTGTATGTTTGTCAGTCTGTAACCGAAACTATATTACTACCCAAGTCACAATTTCCTTAGTTATTTACGTCACATTCCCCATGATCTTATCTTTATTCAAATCTCAATTATTAATAAAATTGTTTTATATCATTAATATTGTTGACTTTATATACATACTGATAACATGCCATTGTATTTATTTGTACAGCAAAATAGCGGTTTACAGTGTTAACGGGAAGGCTAATTTGCATATTGATATTAAAAATGTGATTCTAATAAATATGTGCTTGATATTATTGATTTCTAATTGTTTGGTTTTATTACTACTGTAATGCCTTGATGGTGAAGTTAGTAACCTTAACAAACTTTCTATGAATCTAAAAAAAACAATATTTTGGTTTACAAAGAAAACTCACCTCTTCCGTTCATATTATACCAAAAGGTGAAGCATGAACCTTTTGTTTTTTCTTCCACCCACCTGGCGAGTAAAGCTTTTTGGCCTGTACGGACACCTGATGCTTCAAAGAATATATAATGACCTGAAATGAATAAAGTCAAAAATCATATTAATAAAGGAGAAAGAAAGAAGGTTATGATTTAGTTAGCGGTTTTAGATTTATTTTATCAAACATTTTCAGCTTAGATGAATTTAATTCTGTGTGTCTATGATTGGCTTAATGATTTTACTGGAATCGTTGCATTTCAGTAGAGAAAGCCACTTACAAAAAAAAAACCTAGACAAAACGGAAACCATATTAATACGCTCGTATCTACCTATGCGTATCACGCCCTGTCATCACATTTAGATGAATTAAGTTAACGATTGCTTTCCTTAAATTATCTTATTTCGCATTGCAACTTGAATAAGTTTAATCCTGTGTGTCTATTATAACTTTTTTTCTAGACATAACACATGATTATTGGTTGGTTGCAGCCCTGTCGGCTGGGGTTTTAGAATACACCGACATCACCTCTGTAGAGGAGTAAGACTCCCTCAATGGGGCCACCTGTTGGTTGTGGATGGCAACTCGTGATGCTTAACATAGGTGGCTTAGCAGTCCATGACATGCAACACTCAACTTTGGTCCTTACTTAGGCTAGACGGGTGGTCGGAGAGGCCCCCTTCGATCAATCAGCTGGTCACGTCAAGCCCTAGCACTTATATGATTGTCCCAACCCTTTTGCCCTTAAGGCAACTCCAACCCTTTTTATCATATATGTGCTAGAAGGCGGTGGCCGAGGGTCTTCATGTCCTGGGTATGACGTCAAACTCAGTTCTGGAGGTCTGTGGAATATGGAGTACCCTTTCATTACCATTGTTCTCAGATCCACCCTGACCCGGAGTGGTAGTACCTGTTAGGGTCCCATCTATGGGTTAAATTAGAAAAAAATGTGTTTATAAGAAAATTGAGTACCCATCAAGAATGAGTTTATTTCTAAATGTCGGCATTAAATGACCCACCAAGGTTGATATGCCGTAAAACAAAACAAAGACATTGTTTGGTTTGTTGGTTGGAGTTTTAAACACATTTCTTTTAAACACATTATTTTAAAATTCATTTTTCATCTATTTAACCCTAAAGGGTAATATCACTCCAAGTCAAAGTGGACCTGGAAGTAATGGCAAGAATGGTACCGCACACTCCCCAGAGCTCCAGATTGGGAACCTCACCACTAGAGGCAGATTAGCGCCACACCCAGGGCACTAAAATTCTCGGCCACCGCCTTCTAGCACATATATGATAAAAATGGTTGGGGTTTGCCATAAAAGCAATATGGTCGAGGTAGTCATACTCTCCAACCGACCATCCATTCCAAGTAAGAGGCCAAAGTGGAGTGTTGCATATCATAGACTATTTAGCCATCAAGATCCCGTCCTAAGACATCACGGGTCACCATCCATAGCCAATACATGGCCCCATTGGGGGTAATCGTACCCCTCTGCAGAGGTATAGTCAGTGCATTCTACAGCCCCAGATGACAGGGTGTCGCATTTTGGGAACAAGTAAATAAACATGAAGAAAACTAACATGTATAAGGAGTAGTTAATTAAAGTTATATATAGAGAGGGGAAAAGTGACAGGCAGAATGTTAAGTAAGAGATGGGTGAGTTTTTGACTTATTAGAATCAAATAAAATGGAATTTGTTTTGAAACAACTTAATCCCAAAGATAAGAAATAATTTGGGATGTATTTTGTGTCATTAATCTAAATAGGAAAAAAGCCTTTAGCCAACAATTATTGATTCACTCGGCTTTAGTATGATAATAGATATATCCCCAACAGATAAATTGTACATAATGTTCCACGAACAAAGTGTAAGAGGAGGAACAAAAAAAAATGGTGAGAAAAAGACGTACGCGTCTTCAATATTTTTCCCGGCAATGTGCAATAAAATGTTATACCGAAATTGAAATAAGATTGTCTCTATTCTGATTACCCAAGCTGTGCTACACATGCACTGAGTTTGCAAAGGTCGGTATCGAACCTGGAACCTTGTGTTCCCCGACCGATGTTCTACCAACTGAGAATAGCGTTATTCAAACCACAGATGAGAGTGATGAGAGGGTCCATTCCTCTCTGAAAGTGAACGGAATAGCACGACTGGTGTTCGAAGTCGCTTACTACGAAGTTGTAGTCCGGTACATTAGCCACTACACCACGGAGGCTCCACTTGTCTATTTCTTTCTATATATTTACCACCCCCTCCGCACGAGTAGGATGTGACACAAGGTCAATTTTTTAAGTGGAGTTTAACAGGTTTGAATTCAGGGTTTTCCTTCTCCTAGACCGGTTTGCCTAACCAAAGTTAAAAAGCCAAGTCTGTCCTACTATTTACTCATAGCTGGAGGGAGAGTAGAATTCATACCTTAGCACTAAATGAAATGCAATTACCACGACCAGGATTTGAACCCGGGGTGACGAGCCCATTTCCTATGACTTTAACCATTACACCATGCTATGTCTATTTCTATATGAGTACACATCTTAGTAGCGTGACTATATCACTGAAGTTATTTACCTTGTGGAGATTTCAAGGTGTGGTCGGCTGATGGACCCGTATCAACCGTATCAGTCTTTCCCTTTCCACGAATCCAGTCGAAGTCGTCATTTTTCATGTTATTGAATCCACAAAAGTCTTGTTCGAAATCGCACAGATCATTGCCAGAACAGGGACCAGGTAGATGCTCCACATCGTCTATCACTATAATGCCACTACTGGTGGGACCTGGGTCTTGGATAGCTTCAAATATGAACTTTATAAAAAAAAGAAGAGAATAATATTTATTTTAATTTTTGGATCAAGTCTCCAATAGGCACCCCAAATCATCAATTTAATGAAAGGTTCACATTTTAACTCGTTACCGGTAATTTCCGCTTCCAAATTTTTGTAAACAAATGATTTTAATCAGAAGTTTATGGAGATGTTGAACTTACGATAAATTAGATAAATAGATGGTTGGTACACGTAATCAAATTAAAATTCAATAGCAAAATTTTTATTTGAATAAATACTTTTTAATCAGAAGTCTATGAATAGTTTTCAACATTTACGATAAATTAAAAAAAAAGACGAAAGACGTTTTTATACTGAAATAGTTTTTACTTAATCAGAAGTGAAATGCAATTATGTTTATCTAAATAAAAGTTCAGTTTCTATTTACAAAATATTTTTTATGCTTATTCAAATAAAATGATGTCGTTCAGAAATAGTATCACACAATTTGTAAAATTAGTTTTTGTCAGATACAATATAAGTGCAAAAAATCGTTTGTTCATTTATTTTCAAATATTTGTAAGCGGATGTTACCGGTGATGAGTTAAGATATGAACCTTTCATTAACTTGATGAGTTGGGGTGCCTATTGGAGACTTTATTTTAGATTAGGCAAGAAAATTTGTATTATTTACATTTTTCGGACTGTTGTCTTTTTTATATATACACAACATTGGACACATGGCGCAACGGATATAAGGGTTGAGTTAATACAGTTCTAAATGACAATCATCTTGAGGTTGCAGGTTCAATCCTGACTACAGATGAAAATAATAGAATACTTCACACAGCTTAACACTTGTACCCGGTCATCGTTAACAATCTATCTCAATCGAAATGTTTCGGTTCAAAGTTCCGTGAAGTCTCCTGATTACGACATGAAAGAAAATTCTCGAGTTCGAAAAAAGAAACACCTGAAGAAGGCCAAAGGGCACATCGACCGAAACGTTGTGTATATAACATTAAAGATGAGGACAACGACCCGAAAAATCTTAATAATGCAAATCCTGTAGAATTTTGTAATAAATAATATCTGATAATATCCGTTTTGAATGGATTCAAATACAAACTTCAAAGGGAGAACTCTATCCTTATAGCTAACTAGAAACATCTCATAATTTTCATATCTGTTCTGTTTAAATTAAGTATAAAAATCTCATTATTATAATAATAAATTATTTTTTCCTATTTTCCAATTAAATTTATTTCTATAAGTAAAACCTTTTTCCTTAATCATTTTTATTCGCTGTTGTTTTAGTCTCTATCCAATTACCTACAAGGAAAATTAAAATTCCTTTCTGAATTCTGGTAAGAAAGCAGCATGTTGATTGGTGGAAAATAAACAGCCAATCACAGCAGCTTTTACATATTTGGAAATTCATTATTACTTGTGTCTTTTCTATTTATTTTGCTTCAAATCAATTCTCGTTTCATGAGAAAGTAAAAAAAAAAAAGAAAGAAAAAGAAGAAAATAATATTTGTCACAATTTTTTTTAGATGAGACTTGATAAGTTGTATTCTTTAGATTTTTTGGGATATTGTGCTCATTTTTATATACGCAACGTTTCGACCGATGTGGCATTCTTCAGGTGATTCTTGTCGAACTCGAAACTTCTGGTCGTAATCGAAAGCCTTCATTAATCAAAACCTTTACTTTTTGGGATAGATTGTTCCCAAAGGTTCGAATTTCGATGAAGGCTTCTAATTATGACATGATAGCTCCCGAATTCAACAAGAATGTTCCTGAGTCCGCCAAGAATTCAACAACTTAGAGAAGAAACAGTTGGTTGTGACACCTGACTTGACATATACTTTATCTGATTTCCTACGTTTGAACTTTAAGTGTCGGTTGTGGTCGAAGCAGTTAGATCAGCCCAGATTTTGAAAAGATTCCCATGACCATTTAGATAACACTTTACTCATCATAATGTCTTGATTAAGATTTTTTTAAATAATAGAAACGTTTTAATGTCGACTTCATTATCTATTTATACATATATGAAGGGCAGTTGTGCGTATGTATGTATGTATGTCCGGAGGAAACTTCGAAAATAAAACAATTAATGACAAAGTATATATATATATATATATATATATATATATAATATATATATATATATATATATATATATATATATAAGTTAAGAGAAAGGAAATGAATCCGACGGTATAAGTATGATATAAAATGTTTTCACTTTAACAGCATATTGTGTGTTTTTATATACTTTATCTAACTCTCTCTCTCTCTCTCTCTCTCTCTCCTCTATATATATATATATATATATATATAATATATATATATATATATATATTAAAATGTGTGTTACTGCATTGGAAATTAATTTTGTTTAAGGATGGTTTGTATTGTTTTATGTATAAAGTTTCTAGTATTTGGAGTTTTTGTTTATTTTTTTGTTTTTTTTTGTGCAGAATGTGTGTATTTTCCGTTAGGATATTTCGGTAATTAGAGTGGGGCATTAATTACCGAAATATCCTAACAGAATATATACACATTCTGCACAAAGAAAAAACAAACAAAAACTCCACATACTAGAGGCTTTATACATAAAACAATACAAACCATCCTTAAACAAAATTAATTTCCAATGCAGTACACATATTTTAAAATGCCTATAGCACCTTTCCCATCAATTCTATTCCTTCCAGCCTCCACATCCATATATCTCTGTGTGTGTGTGTGTGTGTGTGTGTGTGTGTGTGTGTGTGGTGTAAAAAATAACGAAGATTTCATTCATATTTGGGAAGATATTAAAAAAAATTGTATAATAACAGAAGGGAAAATCATTTGCGCGTTATTATCATTATTATTATTATTATTATTATTATTTTATGATATTATTATTATTATTGATGTTGTTGTTGTTGTTGTTGTTGTTTTGAAATATGATATTTATAAAATTAATCACCTCATTTCTGTCTTATTTTTCAAAAATCGTAAATTATTGAATTAAAATTTCTTACTATATTCTAATAGGTTATATCATTCCCTTTAACCACGCGAAAAAATTCCTGACGTCTCACTAAGTCTTTTTTTACGTGGGGATTTCTATGGGGCACTCAGTGAGGATCAAATTCGCAAAAAGTAATAATAGATCTGCGAGACTAACCTTTTATCCCCACCTCTTCCCAGCCGACGTCAGGTAGCCGCTTCTAGTCTAAAATAAATTTATCTTTGTTTTTTTTTTCTTATTTTCTAGATAACGTCGGATTTATAATTATACCGAATTTCACTTGCCGGAAAATATACTTCACGCAACATTATTACACAGAAATAATCACTTCATCGAAGGGTGATTTGCAAAATATACCAGAACGTCTTTTTATTCATCATCATCATTTATTGTACGTAAAAACATAACAGAAACTATATATATATATTTATATAAACATGCCCGTTGGAATGGGCATGTTTATAACACCAAAGATTAATCGTAAACTCGATTAATTTAAAAGTAACCCTGAAGAATCTATCGATGAAACTCGAGTAGGTTACTCATTTCCATTCTCAAATAAATTTATGCTCTACATTGTATTGAGCACTTTGTATTTGTTTTTTCTCAACCTTAACCTCTGGATATTGTGCGCTTCCAACGATCGTTCTTATACCCACCGGTAAGTTAATACTTATACATATACAAATATATATATTTATATATATTTAAAGATTATTATTTTCTCTAAAGTAAGAAAAAGTAAAGTCGGCAAAGTGACCTATTGTCGATATCAACCGGAAAGCGAGCGAGCCTATCCCTTTTTCACAAGCATTAGACTAGGGAGATTGTTTTTACATATTTTAAGAGATAGAGGATAAATATAATATGATGAATAAGAAGAAAGGGCTAAGCAACATACAACCTCCCTATGTGCTCTTCTCACTTTTAAGTGACAGAAGATAAATATAATATGAAGTGTAATATATTGCTTGATCAATCGGTTGCACCCGGGGACAGGGCTACTCGAAGGAAGTGCGTGGGCGTCAAGTGCGGGCTGGAAACGAAAACATGATATGGCCTTGAACTGACCTAAAGATGCAGGTGTATATTTGACACTGTTTAGGCGCAGAAAATCTGTAGGCGTAGCCCATAACCAATGAAAACAGGCTGTGTGGGTGAAGGGGTGTATCTACAGAAAAGCTGCGTAGTTCTCACGATCAACAGGCGTGACACCGGAGAGTTAGACTACAATGAAAAAGCCCGTGGAAATCGGTTTGGCAGACTAAGATCAGGTTCGAGATCGCTTACAAAGAACTCTTGAAGGCCCCATATTTGCGCAACACCTGCTAACGACTCTCAGCCTGCACACAAAGAAATAAAGATATCATCTTATATTTTCATAAATACAAGTGTTCGTGTTCCTTGACGGGTCCAGTGTGTAATAGAAGAATAAGCAGAAAGAGCTATGTAACGTACAACCCCATGTTCTCTTCTCCCGTTTAGGTTATAATAAATAGTTAAAAAGAAAGAAGGACGAAGAAAGAAGAGGAATATTTTGATAAAAGAAAGAAGTAACTTTTAATATTGAAGGATAAAAAGAATGAAAGAAATAACTTTTAATATTGAAGGATAAAAAGAATGAAAGAAATAACTTTTAATATTGAAGGATAAAAAGAATGAAAGAAATAACTTTTAATATTGAAGGATAAAAAGAATGAAAGAAATAACTTTTAATATTGAAGGATAAAAAGAATGAAAGAAGAACGAAGAATAATATTATGATCTGAAGAAAGAAAGTTTTAAACTTGAAGGATAAAAACAAAACATGAGAAGTGAAAAAGAAAAGAATAAAAAAGAACGAAGGATATTATGATTAGAAGAAATAAAGAAAAAACGTTTTAATCTAGATGGATGAAAAAGATAGAGGGGGAAGGTAAAGATGTTAATTGAAGAAAGAAAGAAAGAAAGAAAGAAAAGAAAGAAAAGAAAAGAAGTGTCCATTGTCTTACATTGTATGGTTGAATTATTGAAACCTCTGGCTCTCCAACATTCATGTGAGCTTGCCACCACAAATCTTGCCACCATAAATCGTCTTGGTGTCCTGCACGTGACCAAATCTTTTTCTCCGTGTATGGTAGCTTGACGTAAACGTTTAATGTCCCGGGATTGAGACCGGCTATGAAGTACCAGAATTTGAGGCACGATTTTGTGGCCGGTGGGAAAAGTGGCGTCATCATGCGGAAAGACGTTAATGATTTCACCGGAATCGATGCATTTGTGTAGAGAAAGCCACCTGCAAAAGAAAATAGACAAAAGCATATTAATACTACCTACGTGTGTCATGCCCTGTCATCACATCAGGTAAATAACTTGCTTAGTAAGAGTCCAAAGTGGATTGCTGCATATCATGGACAATCTAGCCATCAGGATCTCGTAATAGGAATTACGAGTCACCATCCTTGGCCAATAGGTGGCGCCAGTGGGGTTAGTCGTACTCCTCTGTAAAGGTGTAGTCAGTGTATACAGTCCAGAGTTTAATTCATTCCACTCGTAACTCAATTCCCTCGTATATAAAATCAATGTTCCTCATTGAAATAAAAGGAATTGCCATTAATCCGTTCCATCCCCAAGCACCATAATTTCTAATATATATATATATATATATATATATATATATATATATATATATATATAATATATAATATATTGTTTGTGCTGTCTGTGTCTGTGTGTTTGTGTAATACATTGCCTTGACCGGCGATGAACCCGGCGGATGATGTTAACAGGTACGACTGGTCGTAGGTAAAAACAAACTGGCTACCGGAAAAAATGGAGTCTGCGGGTGTGATACCCGTGACATAAACATAAAAAATGCGTTTGTTTAACCCATGACCAATGGAAAACAAGCATTTGTGTTACTGTAAATCAATTGAGTTATATTACCACGACCTGAAAATTCGGCAAATACCGTGTACGACATGCGGAACACAAGACAGCTGCTTCGACCTTATTTGGTTTCCTCAGCAATGCATGCCACGAGCTCCGTTACTTGAGATCGAACTAGCAATTACAGATTGCGGCTCTGAATTCTGTGGTCGCTGGTTCGATCTCAAGTATCGGAGATCGTGGTATGCTTTGCTGAGGAAACCAACTAAAGATGCAGCAGCTGTCCAGTGTTCCGCATATCGTACACGGTATTTGCTGAATTTTCTAGTATTGGTAATTTAATTCAATCAATTATACTCAATTCCTCTATCTATTTCTATTATCATTTCAGTCTCGGAGGACTATAATATAGTTTTTGTGACCCTGAAGTTACAGCGCCTCCTGTGACCGTGAAGGCCAATGTTTGACAAACATGCTCTACCACAGATGTCGTATTTGAAGGCTGTCCCTGAATATGTTGATATGCCAGTGCTTTGTTGTCGCTGCTTTTTTCTGTACCTCTTAGCTTCATGGTGTTGCGTCTGGGTGACTTCAGACATGAACAGTCCTCTACGGAGAACCTGCTGCTACCGAGGGCGGTACTGAGACAAATTCTCCCAGCACCTGTGATCATTCATGCAGACATTTGAATAAAATACTCCTAGATTTGCCCAGCGCTGAAAGGGATTTTCTTATCCTGTTTCAAAATAAATAAACCAATCAACCAGACATATATGAATCTTACCTGAGAATGTTCCGGTGGTATGATCTGCTATAGGTGTTACATTCATCGAATGAATCCATGGTTTAAAATACTCTGGTGTTGTCCAGCCGCATTTATTCAAGTCAAAGTCGCAAACACCTAAAAAAATAAAGGATAAACGAAATGAAATAACAAAAGAGCATTTAGGTTAACGAAATGTCAGAATAGTTTTACCCTTTTCACTACTGTGGTATATTGGTTAATAAGAAACAGAAGCACCGTTTCGGCCATCTTTAGAGTTGTAATAATAAAAAGGCAGAAGTGATCACTTCTCGCAGTTAACGTCAGCTGGACTACTTGTTGTGTTCATTATTTCGATAAGCAAGCTGCAACAACTACCCTACCGATGTGACTATATTAACACAGAAAATAACAATATATATATATATATATATATATATATATATAATATATATATATATATATATATATATATATATATATATATATATATATATATGAATAGTTTATTGGCAGTACTGAATTTAAAAAGGACGCGTAAAAGCATATGCATGTTGTAAAATAATTTTTTTTTTCTTAAAAAGAAAAGTAAGGGTACCCTAGTTAGATTTAAAATCGGAAATGATTTTATCTTTTTTTCGTTCAATGCTCCTCAGAGAAAAATTACATTGAAAGATGGTATTGTAGTTTTGTTTTTGTTTTGTTGTAGACAACGGAATAGTCAGAAAGCAATGAGAAAAAGGATTGGACAACATCTATTAAGAAACTCCACTTGCGGTCGGTCCTACCACCCAGTTATGTTTTCAGTCCTTTGCAGTTCCAACAGCGAGCTACAACTACAGATTCTTGAGTCCCTGTTTATCTCCCGGACTCAACCTTTCCTGTGCGTTCAGAAGCAGTCCCATCAGTTACTCCTATTTGGCACTTCAAGCCTCAACTTATCTAACGGGGGGATTCGTAATTTTCGAACCCCACCTCATGAGTTGTAAGTTTCTTAGTTTTACGAACTATTTTGTCCTATTGAGGAAAAAAAATCCTTTTTCTCATTGCTTTCTGACTATTCCGTTGTCTACAACAAAACAAAAACAAAACTACAATACCATCTTTCAATGTAATTTTTCTCTGAGGAGCATTGAACGAAAAAAAAGATAAAAATCATTTCCGATTTTAAATCTAACTAGGGTACCCTTACTTTTCTTTTTAAGAAAAAAAAAAAAAAAAAAATATATATAATATATATATATATATATATATATATATAAAACTTTGTTAGGTCTCTAAGGGTAATTTAAGTTAACTTTTACTGCCAGCAAATATAAGCAATGATCGTCCGTTCGTAGACTGGATCTCTCTGGTGACTGAGGAAAGTTCTTTTTAAAAGGTTTGTAAATACTCACGTCGCGCCGAACAGGGACTGCCATCCAATACAATATCGTCAAGTGCAATAACGTCATAGTAACCTTTTGAGGAAATTCTCTCAATATAGATCTGAAATAGTAAAGTAATTTTAAAAGTAAATAAGGATAATTATTAGTCTATTTATTCTTTGTATCATTTTCTTTATATATATATATATATATATATATATATATATATAATATATATATATATATATACCAAACTTATGGAAACCATTGGGGTAAGAAAAAACCTGGCAAATAGTTTGATTGTAAAAATATACTACCAAACTTTACCTGGGGAAAAAATTAAAAAAGAACAGACCATGGTTAATACTATAACACTTGGCCAAAAGAAAAGAATTATATATACTAGCAACATAAAAAACACCCTCCGGGTGATGTAAAAATAGATTCTTGAAACATATTACCTGAGGGGTGGGATTAAAAATTCAATGTCAACAAGTTTGTACCCTAAGTAAGTAAAATCATCAAATTCATTAAAGGATTAAAAAATAAAACAATTTGAAATGTAAACTTTAAATATGTATTAAAATGAACAAACTATATATAGATATATAATACCAGTCATGTATTTATTAAAACTTGTTTTAAAAAACAAGGACGACTGTCTAATGTTGCATGCTCAAATTTTGAGTGTATTTATTCTATGTTATGACGATTTTGGGTAATGTGACGTAGTTTTTGTTAGAGACAAAAACCGGAAACGAATCTCCATTATTAATATAGATATATGAAAAATATAAATATATATAAAAACAACTAGGATCATCTACAGCTAAAAAGTAAAAAGGGCTCAATACCTAAGTAGAGCAAATAATAAAGTTAAACCCAATGGGTCTGATATACCTACTAACAGTTTCATTTAGTAGCTCATCAGGGCAAGATTCTTGCTCTGATGAGCTACTAAACGAAACTGTTAGTAGGTATATCTGACTCCTTAAGTTTCTCACGTATATATATATATATATATATATATATATATATATATATATATAATTAGAAATGAGTAAGTGTGAAAGATTTTAAAAAATTAGGATGATTTATTGATCTTGCCACTGCGTTTTTCGATAGATGAATCTACAGTATTAAAATATATTTGAAATGAATATGTATTTAGTATGTGTCTCTGATCTTCTTCATGGTAATATCAATAATCGATCTCATTTTCATATTTTTCAACTATGTTCGGTAACTGCCAGTTTCAAAGATTTTCAAAGGGTTTAAAAAAACAGTAAGGAGAAAGGCCGCGGACAGAGATATTTCGAGGTTGATCTATACAAAAGATAGGGTCAAGGTAGTCTGCTTATAAAAGATATGGTCAGGTAGACTGTTTACAAAAGACATACTCGAAGTAGACTGCTTGCAAAATATATTGGTCGAGGTACATTGCTTACAAAAAATATGTTTGAGGTAGACTGCTTACAAAAAGATATACTGGAAGTAGACTGCTTACAAAAGATATGGTCAAGGTAAACTGCTTACAAAAGATATACTGGAAGTAGACTGCTTACAAAAGATATGGTCGAGGTAAACTGTTTACAAAGATTTACTGGAAGTAGACTGCTTACAAAAGATATGGTCGAGGTAAACTGCTTACAAAAGATATACTGGAAGTAGACTGCTTACAAAAGATATGGTCGAGGTAAACTGCTTACAAAAGATAGTGTTGAGGTACATTGCTTACAAAAAAAAGGTTTGAGGTAGACTGCTTACAAAAAGATATACTGGAAGTAGACTGCTTACAAAAATATGGTCAAGGTAAACTGCTACAAAAGATAGTCAAGGTTAAACACAAAAGATATGGTCAAGGTAAACTGCTTACACAAGATATACTGAAGTAGACTGCTCACAAAAATATGGTCAAGGTAAACTGCTTACAAAAAAATATAATTGAAGTAGACAGCTTACAAAAGATATGGTCGAGGTAGACTGCTTACAAAAGATAGTGTTGAGCAGACTGCTTACAAAAGATATAGTCGAGGTAGATCGTGTACAAAAGACAGCGTACAAAATATTGTTGAGGTATACCACGTACAAAAATGGTCAAGCTAGACCATTATGCAAAATTTATGGTCGACGTATACCGTATAACAAAAGATATGGTCGAGGAGTATACCATGGAACAACAATAGCCACCAAGATTGTTGGATTTGTTGATTCTTCTCTCTTTT
>CM042141.1:15942978-15970478 GCA_023376005.1 Doryteuthis pealeii
CATCTTTTATTGTTCATTTATACAACGTTTCGAGCCGATGTCCTTCTTCTTCAGGTATTTCTTGTCGGAAATCGGGTAGCCTCTCGAACTCTGGAACCTTCCTGTCGGACTCGCGAGCCTCTTCGAAATGAGAACCTACTTTTTCGAACCCGGGAAACTTCTTGTCGAATTGGGAACCAACAACGGAACTTTTAAACCCAACCATTTATCATCCAATTTAATTCTTAAATTAGGTTCACATACATACTGAATGATCGTTATGTTGGATAGCCTCTTTTACTTCTTTCCTTACCATATTCTTATCTTAACTTCTTCCTGTAGTCTTTTTTCTTAAGTTCTTAGTATCGAGTTGCACACTGTTCCTGGACTTGAGAAAAGAGCGACGAATACTAATATAAAATATATCTTTAATTTTTTTTTTCTCTGAAGCGACAACTGTAGAGAGTAAGAGAGTGTCGAAGAGGATAGGATTGCACACATAGAGATTGAAGGAAATATTTCAGTTCGCCTTTTCAGCCAGGCTCTCTCGACCACATTTAAAACTTGTTTAAATAATATTCTGCGATTTCCATGTGGGCCACACTCACCCTCCGGTTCGACATCCATGCCATTTCGTAACCAACGTCTTTTATCTGATCAGAATGCCCAAGTCTACATAATCCACTTTTTTCAGTCGTTAAACTCGTATCGTTATAATTTCGTTTCCGATCTTTTATCTAAGTCCATTTTTACCCACTTCAATGTGCATAGGACAGTCATAATCCGTTAAGATATCATTTTATTAGATTTCCACTTCTTGGTGGGTAGATTCCTTTTATGTATGTTTTGTTGGCCGCACTTTAAGATTTTCTTTCGTTCTTTTATTTGCTTTTTTATTATTTTATTTTTCTATTACCCTCCTCCAATAATGCAACACTTTCCATTCTGCTCGATATCTCTGCTATCTGGTTGGTTTCTCTCTATCTCCTGATATTTTTTTCCTGGAACTTCTTCCTTTTTGTACTATTCCGGGCCTTATTAACGAACACAAGACTTGGGAAAATTTTTTGAGACGTCTTTGTTTAACCCAAGTTAACCAAAACAGGTGGAGGGAGAATTGGCCATCTTCAGAGCGACGCCATATGCATTTGTCTGAAAACCCAGTTAAAACTGACTCCCTAAATTTGCTTCCTGTTCTCACGAATAGATGAATCAATCAGAGACTAGCTAACAAGTCAAAAAAAAGGTTAAGCTTGTCTGTCAACTTACGGATATTTTCCATGATTCAGAATTACCAGTTATATAATTTGTAAGAAACCTATTAATTATGTAACAGTTACATTATGCCATTAAATTGTTTACAAAAAGAGAAGAAAGTCTGATTCAGGGAGATAAATGTGTAGAATTTACAATGATTTTGCAGGAAGAAGAGAATTTTTTTGAAATTAAAAAAAAATTTGAAAAATAGGTTTTTATCAAAAAATTCCAGTTCAAAATTTATACATTTCTAGAAAGAGCAAATCCTGAGGACCACATAAAAAATAAAATCTAAAAAAAATTACCGCTCGAAAATAGTTATTTGAAAATTTAAAGTTATTTTCTTAAACTCAAGAAATAATTTTTTTGTAAAGCGTTTTTCTTTAATTTTCTTTTTTTTTAAATAATCTAAAAAAAGGATTTTTCTCTTATTCAGTGGCTTATTTTTATTCTCTTAAAAATTTAATAGTGAATTTTAAACGTCCGGACGGTACTCAATATTTTCACCATGATCAGTTTTGTTAAATTTATCTAGAAAAAATGCGCAATTTTGCTCAACATATTTCTGAGATTTTTATATATTTAAAAAAATATTACTAACGATTGTTCATTCGTTTACGGATTAGCAAACGTATTAAAAATGTTCTCTCCCCTGATGCCTACTACTGATGAAATACGCAGTATAATTTTACCATATTAACTACCATAGATTTTTTACTTACTTACACGCAAAAATCTAGTCCATTTGTATTGAATTATTACGCATTTATCTCCCTTATAAACCGTTAATTTACATAGCTATCCATAAATAATCACGGTATTATTTTATTTTGTTTTAAAGATTTATTTTGAAGCAATACGTAGTGGTGGTTTCGGAGATATTTCTTTGGATGACGTCGATCTCTTGCTTGACAGCTGCCCACCCAGAGGTAAGATGTCGCCACTCCATATTTGAAGTAGCATTTCCTTTAAAATTATTCATTTACTATAGATCTTATTATAATGGAAATTGTGTATTTGTCTGTCTGTAACCGAAACTGTATCACTACTCAAGATGCAATTCGCTTTGTTATTTACATCACATTGTACATGATCTTATTTTTATTCAAACCTCGATTATTAATAAAATTGTTATACATTATTAATACTGTTGGCCATATCTACAGGCATTTGCCTCATACCCCACTTGTATTGGCTGGGCACAAGGCCTCGTTTTAACGCGGGTCCACCCACAAGCCGAATCTCATGGGTGGGAAAGAACAAAAATTGCGTCGATCCCTTCGGCATTCCCCTCAAGAGGGGCGCCTCAGGTGCTGGGAAATAAACCCAGCCCTGCTTCCAAGGGGGCAGGTATTGAATGGGGGTACAGCCCACTGGGATCGACGCTATTAACTTGTAAAAATCCAGGGCCGAAGCCACTGGACCCCTGGCGTTGGCAAGATTTACATACTAATAACATGCAAGTGTATTTATATATACAACAAAATAGCACTTTACAGTGTGAACGGGAAGGTTAATGTGCATATTAATATTAAAAAATTGATTTTAATAAATATGTGCTTAGTATTATTGATTTCTAATTATTTGGTTTTATCTTATTGAATATGAACAAACATCCCAGGGATGAATCTAAAAAGAAATCCATTAACAAGAAGAAATAATTGTAATTCTATTTTTTACTTCCAATTTTAACTAAATAGTTAAATTAGGAAAATTTAGCAATGAAAGTCGGAAGTGATGGAAGAGTAAGTTTCAGATGTTCTATTTAAAAAAAAAATTAACCCTTAATTAATTAAAACTAACCCTTTAATTAAACGTATAGAATATCTTTATCTTGGAGGTATTTCAAAATCACATTTCATATGTACGTATAGAATAGCTTTATCTTTAAGGTATTTCAGAATCACATTTTATAGAATAGCTTTATCTTTAAGGTATTTCAGAATCACATTTATATCTACGTGTAGAATACCTTTATCTTGGAGGTATTTCAGAATCACATTTTCTATCTACGTATTGAATACCTTTATCTTGTAGGTATTTCAAAATCACATTTTCTATCTACGTATAGAATACCTTTATCTTGGAGGTATTTCAAAATTATACAACTTCTGTTTGAATCAAGTATTGAATCAAACTACTTAAGAAATGTGGGTATTAGTTTATAACCAACACTAAGTCCTCATAATGCATTAGTGCATCTATAGATACACTAACACTGAACATTCGGTAAGGAAAGACAGACAACAAATTCGCATGAACAATTGGCGTATAAATGCTCAATATATCAATGGAATAATGTGAACAAAATCGAAGATGGAGACTTTCTCCGTTGTGGAAATTATTGATTTCGGTTTGAGCTTCACACAGCTTGAGACTGTAATCAACTGTGTTGGTGAGATAGGTTAGTGACATTTGAACAAGAAGGCAAGACAAACCAACTTCAAAATGCGTAGTTTCTATTCTGGACTTCTGTACTGTGGAAACTCAGAGATCCGAATTGACATTTGTTGGAAGGATGTCTCAACAGGATGCTGTATACGTAAAGATCTTCATCAAATGATTGAGGAGTGTTTGAAGAAGAAGAAGAACAAGAAGAGCCTTCCATTGTCGGTACTCCTTAGACCCCACTCACCCGGAGTAGTTGAATCTGTTAGAGTGTCATATATGGGTCAAATAGATATATTTAAAAATGAATGATTCGAATTCAATAGGACTATGTGCAAACAAAATCTTAAGAAACACATACACGAAACATATAGATATTAACGTACAATGGAGACGATTCCGTAACCTCTAGTAATAAAATAACCATATACGGGTTGGCATGCCGTTAAAATCAATCGAATAACAAAAATGCACCAATTTTGTTTATATGCACACTAATTTTTTTTATCAATCTATTTTATTAATTTTGTTTATTTATTTATCTCATTTATTTATTTATTTATTGGCTTAAAATTAAACGTTCCTAAACACAACAACGGGTTTTCGTCTACTTTGAATTTTTCTTTTGTTATTTTTTAAAATTTCTTTTTTTTTTTTTTTTTTTTTTTACATAAAATTAAACCTTCCTAATGCTGACATTTAATAATAAAAGCAAAACAAAGGATTTTGATAAACCTGATGTTATGGTAATTTTCCACGCACGCATGAACTCTTCCACCTATAAATAGCAGCAGGTTCTGCAATTAAGCGAGAGTCAATATTTCAGCCGACAGATGATAAGACCGCCTCGCGAGTACCTTCTCATTTGTATAATTTTGTACAACTGTTCTTTGTTAATATATTTGTTTAACTCATTTCCTATCTTGTGTCTTTATTCTGGCCCATAACCAGGCCACAACACTTAATTTATTTTCTTTTTTAATGTAGTTTTTAATCTTTTTTTTTTCAGATTTCTGCGATTTTGAAGAACCTGATATCTGTGGTTACGAGCAGGGTGACACTGATGCCTTTGACTGGTTATGGGTGGGTGGAGAAACACCTTCTTATAAGAGGGGACCTAGAAATGACCATACATATGGCAGCAAATATGGTACGTCATATCAAATATCCGTTGGTCCCAGAATCGATTAATTTCATGAAGGATATATTTTCACCATACACCGTCTGACGTCACAAGTTATTTTACTAAATTTCCAATTCAATGTGTTGCTAACTTCTAGTCCAATTTGTGACGCCCTGTTGGCTTGTGCGATAGAATACTCCGACTGCGCCTCTGCAGAGAGGTACCTCCCAATGGGGATAACTGTAGGCCGTGGGTAGCGATCCGTGATGCTTGGGGCAGAATCCAGGTGGCTGAATAGTCCATGACATGCAACACTCCCTTTTGGCCCTTACTTTTGCTAGCCGGGCGGTCAGAGTGATCCTCTCCGATCCATTAGCATGTCATGTCAAGCCCTAGCACCTATATAATTGTCCCGAGCCTATTTCCCTTATGACAAATCTCCTACCTATTATATCATATATGTGCTTGAAGGCAGTGGCTAAATATCTCAGTGTCCTGTGTATGACGTTAAACTGCATCTAGTGGGCGAAATTCCAATTCTGGAGCTCCAGGCAGTGTGGAGTACACTTTCCCCGCCATTACTCCCAGGTCCACACTCATCTGGTGTGGTAGTACCTGTTAGGGTCCCATCTATTTGTTAAGTAGATAAAAAATGAGTTTTAAAAATGTTTGAATACCCAACAAGAATTAATAAACAAAATGTCTTTGGCATAAAATAACCCATGACATGCTGTAAAATTCACCCAACCAATCATCAAATTTGCAATTGAATTATAATTTTATGAGTCCTTCATCTGCGGCGAAATTTTCAATTTAATCATTTGATAGGTCACAATAATGTTACCCAAAAAAGGAAAACTAAAGTAGCTAGCTATTTCTACAAATTGCCCCTAAAATCAAACGAAATCTTTCTAAAAACATATGTCTTGTATAACTTGTATAGCTTCGTTTTATTTTCATACCTTGAAATGTTAATTTAGATTTTTCTTATAATGTTCATAATATTTCTTATAGAGTTCATAATATTTCTTATAATGTTTATAATATTTCTTATAGTGTTCGTAATATTTCTTATAGTGTTCATAAGAGTCTTAAATGAAAAAAGAAAACGTGGTTAGGTAAATCGAGCCCTAAAAAATCTCAAACAAAATGTCTTCTGATAACATGACTCAGACGAATAAATTTCTGGAAGAAATAATAAAAATAATCTTTAAAAATCTCATATGTGCTTTTACACCCCGTTTTTCAAAAATATATTTTACTTCAAATTGATAAAATTGTTTACTTATTTAACTAAATCTAAAATCAAAAATATTGACATTATTACAAAATTAACGGTTAAATTCATGCAATTATTTTTATGTCAATTTTCTTATACTTTTAAATATAGCTGCATATATATATATATATATATATATATATATATATATATATGAGAGAGAGGGGGAGAGGGAGAGAAAGGAGATTGTCACTATGCATATATATGGTTAGATATTGTCACTATACATATATATATTGTCACTATACATACACACACAAAATATATATATATATATATAATTATATATATATATATATATATATTGTCACTGCATATGTTTGAGTGGCAAAATTGTCATCCTAAAGGTAATGGTTTCCAAATATTTAGAAATCACAGAAACATTTATTGTTTATTGTTTATTGTCAATGCCGTTTGCATCATTTTACATTTTAAACATCTTCAAATTCTTCTACATAATAGCTGCATTTTTTCTTTGACTATTCACCCCTTCTTTTATAATTACCGGTAATCAGCAGATTATTTTCTTACGTCATTATTTTAATTCCTTTGTATATCGTTATATTGTATTATATAATTACATCGATATTTTAACCGAATAATCCTTTTTAATGTTTTGATTCTCCCGAAAATATTCGAAGTCGGCATTTCTCTGATTTGGAATTTCAAACTAAGTTTAAACAAACAATTCACAAAATGCATTCCAGTTAGATTCTTCCTTTTAAGATATTTTTCCAAAATATTTCTTTCTTCTAAAAAAGAGACCTTACTTTTGGAATTACCCCCGTATGAATTTCTAAAGTCCGTATGAAGTTCTAAAGTTTCTAATTATTATTATTTTGCAACCCTTAATTATCCAAGCCCATAATTATGTAGCACTGTATATAGCGTTCTGAGGGGGGGGTGGCTTCGGTCGTGGACCGCAGAAGTTAACAACGTTAATCCCAAAGGGCCATCTACCCAGGAAATACCTACCCCTCGATTTAAAGAGGTAGGCCAGGGTTTATTGTCCGGTGCCTGAGGCGCCACTTTTGAGGGGGAATGCCGACGGGATCAACGTATTTTTGCATCCGCCTTCCATGAGCTTCAGTTCATGGGTGATCCCACATTAATAGGGTCTTGTGCCAAACCCTTTCACGTCAGGTACGTGATAAATATCCAGATAATTTTAAAATAAAGAGACCTTACTTTTAGAATTACCCCCGTATGGATTTCTAAAGTTTTACTCTAATTAGAATAGTTAGGATTCAATATTTGTTCTTTTTTTTTTCTCAGTCAAGAATCTTGTTTTCTCTTTTTTTCTTACCAGGTCATTATATGCACATCAAAGATTATCTCAGAAAGCAAATGGTATCAACGCCCATCTGTACAGTCCAGTTTACCCGGCAACCTCCCAAGAACGCTGCTTGTCTTTCTGGTATAATATGAAGGGAAAAGATGTTTCAAGACTGAACGTATATCTGTACCAAAACAACCAATTTGGCGACAGGATTTGGACACTCCAGATGGACCAGGGTCCTCATTGGCATTTGGCAACTGTCCCTGTTAATTCTGAAATACCATTCCAGGTAATGAAGCAAAACTATAGACGCTAAAACAAATAGGATCCGACAGTTGAAAATCATATTCTCATAAATTTGACGGAAGATACAAAGAAGCTTATACTTAGCTGTTTAAGAATGTTGGTATTATTTCTCTTGCTTACCATGGTCTTCCGTTAGGTGCCATGGCAACGGATTGCATATAAAGGCAGTACCACCCAAATCAAATCTCTTTCTCTTAGACTCCCCAGCCGTCAGAAGTAACACACAAGTTGTGTCTTCATCCTTTAAGAATGGAGAGCTTAGCTCCACGCTACAGGCATTCCGTGTGCCTGTTACATGGGCCCTTCTCCACTCTCCGGCGTCACAGAGGTCACATACACTGGTTGCGTCTTTTCCGTGTACCTGTTACACGATAGCTTTTCTCTAAGTGATGTCTTCTATTCTCCATTTAGTAGCCTCAAGACTATCTACAAATATTCTCTTCTTATACGACATTCATTGGAAGCGCGTGGTGTAATGGTTAAAGTCATGGGAAATGGACTCGTCGCCACGGTTCAAATCCTGGACGCGGTAACTGCATTTTCACTTAGCGCTAATACCCTTGGGAAAGGTATGAATCCTACTCTCCCTCCAGCTATGGGTAAATAGTAGGGCAGACCGGGCTCTTTATCCTTGGTTAGGCAACCGGTCTAGGAGAAGGAAAACTCTGAATTCAAACCTGTTGAACTCCGCTTAAGAAATTGACCTTGTGTCACATCCTGCTCGCGCGGAGGGGTTGGTAAATATATATACGACATCATCTATCCTCTTTTGTATTTTTCCGTTAGAATTTGCTTAGACAATAAAGTATATTCGTTATCCCTTTCAGTGGGATTTGTTTAATATATATCTTTATATTACGTTTGAGGAAATGATAGACACAAACTCTCATTCATTTCAACAAGAAATTTCCTAATAGGCAAATAGTAGATCCGGCTTAGCTCAGTCGGCAGAGCATCAGCATAGGAACTACAAGGTTCCTGGTTCGATACCGGACCTCGCCAAACCAGCATAGGAGTAGCACAGGGATCTGTGCGGTAAAGTAATGAGCTGGTGGTATGTGTGGCACTCCATCTCAAATGGCAAAAAAATCTCCTTGGTCTAGCGCTAGGGAAATGGGGATAGACTCCCTCGCCGTCTGGCTGATACCGACTTTTTTAGGTTTCTGGTAAAAGAGTAAAGTCTAAACACTTACTGTTAAGCAACAGCATTATTTGACTCGACTTATGAAGTTCTGTTCTTTTTCTTTCTCCTGCAGATCGTTTTTGAAGGCATCCAGGGAAAACGATCAAGGGGTGACATTGCAATTGATGATGTCAAATTATCTAAAGAAGTCTGTGACCCTGTAGCATTCTGTACATTCGAGGAAAGTAATTGCGGTTGGGAGAACCTTCATGATATCCATGAAGCCGACTTTGACTGGCAAAGAATGAGAGGTTCGATTCCAGGCAAAGATGCTGGACCCCCAATCGATCACACGATCGGTGATCAATCAGGTAAGTTAAAATCGACTCTTTGATTGAAGAGTCACAGGCTGATGAGTATTGATTTCTGTTAACCATTAACCCCCGTTAAAACGGTGTCTAACCTACTTTGGCCCTTACTTAGGCTAGATGGGCGATCGGAGAGGCCCCTTCCGATCAATCGGCTGGTCACGTTAAGCCCTATCACTTATATGATTGCCCCGACCCTATTGACATTATAGCAAGCCCAACCCTTTTTTTATCATATATGGCAGTGGTTAAGGATCTTCATGTCCTGGGTATGACGTTAAACTCTATCTGATGGTGAGGTTCCATTCCTGGATGTCTGAGGAATGTGCAGAACCCATTCCTTACCATTGCTCCCAGGTCAAATCTGAACCAGTGGTACCTGTTAGGGTCACATCTATGGATTAAAAAGAAAATTTGTTTAAAAACAAAATGAGTTTAGAAAATTTTTTCTAAAGTATCGCTACGAATCTTTCAAAACTTTGCCGGCATTAAATGACCCACCGGGGTTGATATGCCGTAAAACAACAAAAAACAAAAAAAACTTGACTCTTTTATTCCCCATCCCAAGACTCTGGGTCGTGGACTCCTCCATCCTGGGATAATGACTGAAAAATAGCTAAAAATATCATCACCAAGACGGCCCGACACCACGGAGTTTCTCTCTCTCTCTCTCTCTCTCTCTCTCTCTCTCTCTCTCTCTATCATCGTGCTCGGTACTTTAGATAGCATCCAGTGTCCGCGCAAAGACGGGGTTCTTCGTAAACAAACAGAAACTACAACTTTATATTTACACCCTTGTGCAAATTGGCTGAAACAAAACGAATACTTCCGTTACTATTATAATATCCGCGATCTCTCTGTAAGGCTTGCCAGTGTTTTCGTGCTACATTACAATTTTCGTACGCATCCTTGGAGTAACGTCCTCTGCAGACAATGGCCGTAGGACAACTAATCGACAGTCGAGATAATAGTGTCTAGGTGTGAAAAGAATCTGCTGCAATCACGGATGAAGTAATATTTTTCAAGGCCAAACAATTTTCATCATACACCCTAAGAATAGATTCATATTACTGCACACCAGTGCAAATGACTCAATATGAGGAACAAATAGAAATCGATTACACCCTGTCATTCCAGTGGGTTAAAACTGACAGTATGGTGCAAGAAAGGAAACTAAAGCGGTTGTTTCAATTAATCTGCACAAGGGTGTATATAGATTGATTTATTTCACTCTGTATATTTCTTCTTTTTTTTCTTTTGATGTTCTTTAAAACAGGTTTCTACATGTTTGTAAATGCCATTCACTGGAAGAAGGACCAGGCTGCACGGTTGAAATCACAGACGATTCCTCTGTTACCAAACAATCCGACATCCTATTGTTTCCACTTTTGGTATATCGTATACGGCACCAATATAGGCGAGCTAAAGGTGAACATCGCTTACCATGGAGATGTACCAGACACACTCTGGAGCCAAAAAGGATCCAAAGAATCAAAATGGAGCCACGGCATGGTGCACATTGAGCAACCGTATTCTCATTTTGAGGTAAATGTATGATGTGTGATTCAACTTTTGTCAAGACTGACAATGTAGGTAGCAGCCTTTTTTAACCTGATAAGGAAGGTAGGGTAATTTTTCCAAAGTGTTTCATCAGTCATCGTGGTATGCCAGGAACGAGTCATTTCTAATGATAAAACAAGCCACAAAATAGTGGATTCATAGTAATCACTGCAGGAACTCGAACTCTAGTCGCTTAAACTCATATACCACAGCGCTATTTTGCGTGTGTATAAACCGATGTTCTTTGTATGTATATATATATGTGTATATATAATATAATACGATTAATAATATCATG
The DNA here is from genome assembly GCA_023376005.1 of Doryteuthis pealeii. Lineage (NCBI taxonomy): Eukaryota > Metazoa > Mollusca > Cephalopoda > Myopsida > Loliginidae > Doryteuthis > Doryteuthis pealeii. The sequence goes on from CM042141.1 coordinate 15,953,939, forward strand.
GATATTATATCAGATTCTTGCCCCGATGAGCTACTAAGCGAAACTATTAGTATGTATATTTAAAACATTATGTTTAACTTTATAAAATGTGAGAGAAAATGTTTCAAAATATGCTAACAATTCTGTGGGAGTTGCTTTATGATATGATTTTAAAATCTCTACCTATTCACAATCCCTGTTAACACATTATTTGCAACTTCCCTTGGTGGTTTCCGTAATACCACTTCTGATATTACAATAAAGGTACTCCCATAGAAATACTACCATTATATATATATATATACTAGCAAATATATGCACCCTCCGGGTGCAAGTATTTAAGTTTTGATATAATAAAATATCATATTAAATTAGAAAGGCTAATGAAACTGACTAAGAATGCAGATAAAAAGATCTGCAACAGAGGGGGTATAATCGAAAAATAGAACAACTTTGAAACTAACTATTCCATCATTTTCCATTACTCCCCTCTTTCATTGGTAAATTTCCCTAATTTAACTATTTAGTTAAAATAGGAAGTAAAGGATAATATTACAGTTATTTCTTCTTGTAAATAAATTTCTTTTAAGATTCATCCACGAGATTTTTGTTTATATTTCTTAAGATAAAACCAAACAATTAGAAATCAATAATACCAAGCACATATTTATTAAAATAAAATTTTAAATATCAATATGCAAATTAGCCTTCTCGTTCAAACTGTAAACCGCTATTTTGTTGTATATATAAATACAATTGCATGTTATTAGTACGTAGATATGGTCAACAGTATTAATAATGTAATACAATTTTTATTAATAACTGAAGGTTTAAAAGAATGAAATCATGGAGAATTTGACGTAAATAATTAAGGGAATTGTGACTTGAGTAGTAATATAGTTTCGGTTACAGACAGAAAAACACACAATCTCCATTATAATAATATATATATATATATATATATATATATATATGAGTGAGTGTGTGTGTGTTCTGTTCAAATAAATCCGGTTAAAAATTATGGAATCCTTATTGTTCTGAATTTTTTTTTTATTCTAAGTTTTATAACAATTTTTTGAATTTATCATCGTGAAAGGCGTTAATGAGTTGTCCGAAAGAGTTTTCATTAGTAAGTCGTGTACTTTCGTTTTTGAAAAATCGATGCTTACAAACTTCATTATCTTACCTAAAAGCCTTTGTTTAGGAATTAGTTTGACCGGGGGTTGCCAAACTTTTTCGTGCATCGACCTCATTTAGCCACATCCCCTTCTGCATCTTATAAAATCGCTAATCTTTTTGATTATTTTTAGATTGTTTTAGTCGCCGTTGTTGGCACCGGAGACAAAGGGTACATTGCAGTCGATGACCTTCAGCTTCAACCTGGAATCTGCCCTAACAGTAAGTAAATGTTAAATCCGGTTGGTGGGTGTCCATTTTTTTTTCATACGGCCTAACTATTATATACTCGTTCAAAATCGGGTTCATAACCGGGGAGGGACAGACAGACAGACAGATAGATAGATAGATAGATAGATAGATAGATTATCAGTAAGCAGAATATAACAAGTAAGAATCATCTATCTATCTATCTTACTTGTTATTTTCTGCTTACTGAATCTAACTCGGTCGTCATCTTCTTTAGGCTGACTTCTCAGGCTGATTTCTCTTCAGGGCTTTCTGTTAAAGGTTGGTTCTTCTTTCTTGTAGGACTGTTTATTTTTTGTTTTAATAATCAATTAACAAGACTTGGTTGTTTTCTGATAAATCTTTATTTCCCAACCCAGCCCATGTTGATTCCGCGCTGATCAAGAAACGACATCAGAGCGAGTGACATCGAGTCCACTAGCTCTGAAATCTGCATCGCATCTGACTAACTATCTCGTTCAGTTATATACTCGTTCAAGATCGGGTACATAAACGGGGAGGGACACACAGACAGACAGATAGATAGATAGATAGATAGATAGATAGATAGATGGGATGATACTTCTTACTTGTTACATTCTGCTTACTGATTCTAACTCGGTCGTCATCTTCTTTAGGCTGATTTCTCTTCAGGGCTTTTCTGTTAAGGGTTGCTTCTTCTTCTTTCTTGTTGGACTAGTCATTTCTTGTTAAGCTGATAAATCTTTACTTCCCAACCCAGCTCCTGTTGATTCTGCGCGGATCAAGAAACGACATCAGAACGAGTGACTTCGAGTCCACTAGCTCTGAAATTTGCATCGCATCTGACTAACTAATCTCACGCTAATCGCGTGTTTTTCAAGGAGTCAAGTAAAAAGGTTATTAACCATCAATAACTGTCTAGTAACTTTCCATAGGACCCCGTTATTCTGAATCTAACGGACCTTAATTCAAATATTCTAACTACAGGTACGTACATAATTTATAAGCGATTCATAAATTATGTAAGATAACCATTTGGAACCAACTGACGAACTACATAAATGTAGTGTATAACTAACCCTTCTAAAATTTACAACTATTGTGTTTCTGTTCTATCTTCCATCGGGTCGTATCGGGGTTTCTTCTTTCGTGTCTGTTGTCTCTCTGGTTCTGGATCCCATTTTCTATTCTTTAATAAATAAAAATCGAGATATTTTCTTGTTAGGGTCAGTTTAGATCAAGGTTCGATACCGACCCTCGCCAACTCAGCGTATGAATAGCACAGGGATCTGTGCAGTAAAGGGAAGAGCCCAGACTTCAAAACAATCTCCTTGGTCTAGCCATAGTGAAAAGGGGATAGACTCTCTCGCTATCCGGCTGATATCGATTTTAGGCCGCCCCGACGACTTTACTTATTTTACACTTTTATTACTCTGATTCCCGATACATTATTTGCCGCACGTGCCCGGGGATGCAGCACGGCTAAGAAAAACATTAATAAAACGCTAAATCTAGGGACACAAGCCACTAACTTAAAAACCATCAACATTCACCCTGACACCCAAAGGATCAAACTCTACAAAGGGTATGTTCCAAAAGTAATGGCTCCTATTTATTTCCGCGGTGTATTAACTTAAAAACAGGGGGGCACGAATACACCGTTAGATAGAGCAAGTTTTCAGCTACAAAACACTATTTTTCCCCACATAGTCACCAGCATGTTTTTGTCAGTGATGAAACAGACCAACAGCCTGTATGTTAGGCCTTTAAGCAGGTCCTTAATAGAGCAAGTTTTCAGCTACAAAACACTATTTTTCCCGCGTAATTACTAGCATTAGCGATTTTCTCTAAAAATATCAATCTATGTTTCTGTGTGAAGAGTTAAAATGGGTTTAGGCTAATAACAGAAAGAAATACAAAAAGACAGGTGCTTTTGCAGAATAGATTGTTACATTCAGAAATCATCTTGCGGCAATATATCGTTTTACAATTTAATGCCCCCTGTTCGTAAGTCAAGTATTCAGCAAATATCTCTCATAATAAATGAGGATGTCAGTCTTTTAGTGTATCCAGTTTTTCAACTTTACTCCAAAAGACCGTAGCAAAATATATCAAACCATTTTAGAATAAAGCAGATTCCAAGAGAAGATTAAAGAAATTCCGGGCCAAATCCGAACCCGCAATCCTGAAATTTTGGAAATATATATATATTAACATATATATACAAACATATAAACTATCTATATATTTCAGTGAAAAACACTATTTTTCCTCACATAATCATTAACAGTAACTATGCATTTTTGCCAGCAACGAAAAAAAAAAGTTCGTAAAAAGTTAACTCTTTTTATTTCAGTTGTTTTCAAGTTTATCTTTGTAATTTGTATTCGTTTTTTTTTTATCTTTCATCTCTGTATTTCTATTTTTCCATCTATTTATGTAACGTCACGTCTCCCATGTTGGAATGGGATGACAATGCGTCATATAGAAATAACCAAAATTATCTATAAAAATACAATAAGAAACGCCTACAAATCTTGGAGCAATATGCATAAATTAAAAAAAAACCTAACATCAATAAAATAGCATTCAATGTCGGACACAGCTTATTAACTATCTTTAATAACTAACACACTTAACTTGCAACCCTCTAAAAAAAATAGACTCTTCAAATATTTAAAAAAAAAAAAAAACATAGATAAAAGACCTAAAAAACACGAATTAAAACAAACTCATATACCCCATGATGACGACTGAGGAAGCAGTCGAAAGCGCTCGAGCTAACAGTATAGGAAATATCCTATTTAGATTCGATCCAAACACCAGAAAGATCGCCAGACGACTGGAAAAGACACAAATACAAATAATGAAGAAGAAGTACTCCGTGTTGTTCAATAACACATGCCTGAAAACAATAGTTGTATACATATCTCCAGACCGGTACTACTTTGGAGAGACTCGAATCTGACAATTCCTTGATGTTTGGAGTCTGGAAACCAGCTTGGAGGACATCTTGCCTTGTGCTATTTAGAATTTGTTTAGAAATAACACAAGACGACTTATCTTTTTCTCGTGAGAGGTTTATTTTCCCCGAAGCCAAACAGTACTGGGTAAGAGACCACGTCTCACTCTCTCAACGCAGCTTTTCAAATTGCCCTGACATTCTCGCCCCCCGCTCTTCCTCTCTTCCACTTCGTCACGTGACGCTTTTGGACCAGTAGAAAAAGTGTCATGTGGCATTATGTTGATTCATCCTTTAAAATTTTCCATGCTAACCTACTGGCTCTTTTCATTCTGTCTCTGTCTTTGTCTCTGTCTCTGTCTTTGTCTTTGTCGTTGTCTCTGTCTGTCTGTCTGTCTCTCACTCACTATCTTTAAGCAAAGCAACTCTATATTACTCCCCTAAGAATTTCGGAGCCCAAATTTAGGGGCGCGTGTTATACACGACTATATTTTATATACAAATTATTACGGTAAAATATATACCGTATATACTCGTGTAATGAACGACATTTAAGACCAATTTTCACCTAAAGAACAATAAGCCGATCATTACATTGTTGCATATTCTTCTTGTTATTTCTTACGTTATCTGCTAAGTCAGGATTTTTTAATATAAGACTTGATGTATTGGTTTTATTTGGAGTTTTTAGACTGTTGTCCTCATCTTTTCTGTTAAATACACAACTTATCTATCTATCTATCTATCTATCTATCTATCTTTCCTGTTACTTTATTTGCATATTTTTTTTTTTGTCTGTGCAGTGACGGAAGCCAAATTTACTTGTCAATCTGGAGAGACAAAATACCATGTGGCATTATGCTGATTCATCCTTAAATATTTTCTATGCTAACCTACTGGCCTTTTCCATTCTCTCTCTCTCTCTCTCTCTCTCTCTCTCTCTCTCTCTCTCTCTCTCTCTCTCTCTCTCATCACGTTACATTTATTTACATATTTATTTTTTGTCTGTGCAGTGACGGAAGCCAAATTTACTTGTAAATCTGGAAAGAAGATATCAGCGAGCAAAGTTTGCGACTTTTTGCATGACTGTCCGAATTCGGATGATGAAGAAAATTGCGGTATGTAGACAATTCCCTGTTTTCTCTCCTAAATCCCATATGTATTTTTGCCGGGTGGGGGGGGTAGAGCATCCGCCTAGGAACCATAAGGTTTCGGGTTCAGTACCAGCCCTCAACAACTCGGCATGAGTAGTACACCTTGGGCAATCAGATTTGCGCGGTAAAGCATCTGGGATTTGATGATAGGTGTGACGCACCACTATCCCTGGTCTTGTGCAAGCGAAAGGGGAGATGCTGTCTGGTGTATTCGTCAAATTCCCTCTGCATGAAACCTAACGTTGCAAAAATTCCAATCTAATATATATATATATATATATATATATGATTGAAAAGAGATAGAAAAGCAAATGTTAATAGTACGCTGACAGATATCTATTTCGACCCTTTATAAAAATGGTCTTCTTCAAGAGCAACTATATTGATGAAAGAAAGGAGGAGGAAGAGTTGACCGTTTGGCACGAGATGTTCAAATAACGCTCACGTTCTGGGCCGGAATGTCTTTTAAAATGTGTATAAAATGCTTTTTTTTTTTAATTAAAAATAAAATAAGTTTTATTTTTAAAACTAAAAGTCTCAACATAAATAAGAAAAACTCAATAAAGTTTGAAGTAAAAGTGTAATAGAAGATAAAAGTTGTATCAAAAAGTGTTTAAGATGCAACCCAGCCACGAAAACGAGTTTAAATGGAAGTCTGTGGCATAAACAAGAAAGATACGGAATGTTCCGGGAATTCGTATGGTTAACAAATCCATGGTGTTGCGGTCTTTGCCATATCGAAAATGAACCTCCAGTCATGAAACGTTAATCCAGTTATATATATATATATATATATATATATATAGGGTAAACTATAGACACGTGTTTCGAAGTATCACCTCTCATCAGTATAGTTATACGATTTTTAGCAGCTGCCTCTCGGCTGGGTTCGAAACCCGAACGAACTTACGCTCGCCAAGCCTCTTACCCATTCATCCACAGTTAGTCGCCAAGTATAGCAGGCTATTTAATCGCTATATTTCTCATGGAGAAATGACCTCACCTAGAGTTCTCAAACTTTGTAAACAAAGTGAGATTTGGCTGAGCCGAATACGGTGAATCTGCAATTATATACCTCCTAAATAGAGTGCTCTACCGAAATTATATATATATATATATATATATATATATATATATATATATATATATATATATGTGTGTGGTGTGTGTGTGTGTGTGTGTATATCCAATAGACCAGATGAGTTGGGAATTATTCTATTTAGAACCTTCTTTATCTCCGTATATCCATAATACAGATGCACACCTATAGATATATATGATGTTTCTTAAAAGTCCCCAGCAGAGCTCAATGTATGAGAATACTCAAAAAAACGCCAATTGGCTATTATAAATTTATTTAATCTGGTAAATCTATAAAAGAGACCAGTTTCGTCAGATAGCCATTTCGATGTTATCATCTTGAAAGGCGTTAATGTGTTGTCCCAAAGAGTTTTCATTAGTAAACCAAATACTTTCATTTCTTTTCTGAACCATTATCAAGGTTGTTTATTATTTGTTATTATTTTTCTAAACTATTTGTTTTAGTCACTAAGGTGACGCTAAATAACGCTTGTGGTTTATTTATATATATATATATATATATATATATATATATATATATATATATATATATATATACGTTCTTTCCTTCTATGAGGCGGGGGGGGGTAACCAGTGTGTCGAGCAGGTTGGAATGGAGTGATATTTGAGAAATACATTGCTTATTCAAACAAAAAAACAGACAAAGTCAATTAATATCTTCAGTGGCACTGGTGTTAAAATTGTTAGCAATGAAACAATACGGAAAAGAAATAAACGTGTTAATGAATGAATATACATTTCTACTCTTTAAAAACATTAACTTAAAATGTTACTTATCTGAACACTAATTCTTCAGCCGAATTTTTTAACGTTTGAAAAAAAAAAAAATAACGAAATAGGCAAACGTGATTTAGAATAAGAAAATGTTTTATCTATACAAAGCATTTTAGAATATTTTTATCCGGTTTCATAATTACTCCCATTAATAGTGGGTTGTTTAAATTTTATGTATAAAGCTTCAAAGATTTTTAATTTTTAAAAAAATCATTGTCAGCATGAAGTATTTTTTTATTATTAACAAAAATAGTTCTATATGTTGTAGGTGAGCAGTAATGTTTCTTTTAAATGTTGATATATGGAGCTAGACCGAAAATGTAAAATAAGTCTTCTTGATAATTTTGTTGTGGTATAGCCAATGTAACTCATCATATATATATATATATATATATATATATATATATATATATATATATATATATATATATTTGTGGTGTAAAAAAAGTATCGATATTTTTTGTACTATTGGACACACCTTGTATTCCGAAAGAAATTAACGTTTCATTCATTCTCCATTTTTATCTTAGTAAATACAGCTTCAAACTCGACACTTTTATGACACACCTTGTATTCTGAAAAAAAAAATTAACGTTCCATTCATTGTTTATTTCTATCTTGGTAAATACAGCTTCAACCTCGATACATTTATGACACACCTTATATATATATATATATATATATATATATATATATATATATATAAATAAAGCCCAACTTTTTTTAAAACATTAATACATATATATATTATATATATATATATATATATATATATATATATATATATATATATAATTCATTTCTTTTGCAGGGGATTGCCATTTTGAAGATGATATGTGTTCATGGCAAGATAAAAGCACTGGTTTGAACATATGGGCAAGAATGCAGGGCACTTCAGACAAATTGTCCACTAGAGTAAAAGATCACACAAAGAAAACATACAAAGGTTTGTTACAGATTCACTTAAACATTTGATTTCATAGAACATCTTAGAGCAAAGAGATTTCTAATCTTTGTTAGAATAATAAGTGTAACTTATTAACGCTTAAATTATTCCAATTAATAAAACCTCGAATTTTGCCTTTTTAATTGAATTAAGGAATTAAAGAAAGTTGCATTATTTCACACAAAAAATGTTTGTACTTTTTATATAAGATTCCCTTAAATATTGCTTGTATATATTCATCATCATCATGTCGCGCTGTTGGCACGGATATCCATGACAATCTCTCTCCATCTGTCCCTATCGCTCATCATTCTCGGGAGGTCCTCTATGCAGCATATTGTATCCGCACAGAGCTGATCAATTTACGTCTTTGCTGGTCGGCCCACACTGGCGTGCCCATGTGCTGGCTTCCACAGGAGGACGTCGCTTATCAGTTCGTCCTTGCTTCTCCAGCAGTGTCCCGCGTGTCTTGTTCGTCTTACTCGGATGGTTTGGGTGATATGTGGCAGGTGGCCGTACAGCTGCTTTCTCGTGGGGTGCTGTTTCCATGACTTGTTCAGGATCACCCACAGCATTCTTGTGCAGCTCCCATCTAATTTATTCTCTAGTCGCTTCGTTAGGGCCCAGGTGGTGCAGCCATACAGCAGCAATGACACGACAACAGCCTGGAAGAACTGTCTCTTTAACTTGTCTGTGAGATTGGATTTCCATATGACCGATGATTTATTCATAGCGACCCATATTACTCTCGCTGTTACTTGATTTCAACGTACTATTACTCTCCTTCCCCCTCTCCCAATGAAACGTATTCTCTTTTCTCTTCAACTGTAAAGATGTCCCCAGGGGGTTGAGTTATTGAGTTTTATTGAAACCCAATTAGCCGGTCGTGTTTCTTGATATTAGCTAAACAAGTGCGTAAAATCTCATCATTATCGGATCCCTGGTGTAGGCGCCAACTGTTAATACACAGACAGACAGAAATTGTCATTTATGTTGTAGATTGCATCTAAATATGGGCACCTAGGGACAGAAGTGCTTATAGTGTCAAACAGGGTCTTTTAAAAGTCATGTCATGTTCGTATTTTTAAAAATAAATTTAACCTACCCCCCACGATTGAAAAAAATTACCAAAAATCAGGAATAATCCGATTTTAATGAAATTTTCAGCGTTGATTTATCAATGAATGAATTTTATAGTGCATCAGTTATTTTATCTCAAAACGTTCTGATTTTTTTTTCAGATCACTTATCTTTACCCCACCCCCCTTATTTTTTGGGCCGCAAAATATCGGTGGTGTTATATACTTTTGAAACTAATTACAGTATAAATAAAAAGACCAAAGGTGTGAATAGAAGAAAAAAAATTCAGGGAGCGACTCTGGTAGAAAATAAATAGCGAAAATCGAAAAATTAGATGAAAAAAAAAAATTAAAAATATTTTTTTTTTTTGGGGGGGGGAGATCTTCTTTTTACTCTGTAGTTTTTTTACTTTGTAATTTTTTCACTAATGATATAATAGCCTATTATATACTTAAACATATATAATAGCCTATTATATCATTAGTGAAAAAATTATACATCGATATTTGTTCTGTTTAAAAAGGTGGGAGCCTAACTACAATATTGAGAATTCTCAAAGAATTATTACATAACAATACTAAATTAGGTTTGTTATTAAATAAATACTTGTTTTTAGAATCTAAAAATATGAAATATGAAACTTAAAATTAGGCGTTTTATATTTTTAATGAATTATATCTATTAATTAGGTATATAAAGTGTTTCCTCGAAAGAGTCTATGGTTGTCACAAACTGTGATATTTACTTTAAAGAATTTCGATTTATTTCCATTGAATCAGTTTCATTGAAACTATTTAGTAATTAAAAAAAGAATTCGTTGATTAATAATCCAACACTAAATATTTTATCAAAATCAGATAATTCCCTGTTTTTTGTGTATTTTTTTGTTTATAAATCAGGGTTAGTAAATAATCACTTACGACCTCTGGTAGATCGGGGTATTTCACGTTAAACTTGTTTAAAAATGTTTTCTTTTCTCAAGATAAGGTTTCGTAAGGTAAACTACTTTTACGCGCTGTTTGTTTTGAACAAAAATATTATATTATATTTAAATAGATATCAACAATTTAGTAATTTTCCTGTTCATAGTGTATTTAAAGGTTTTCGTTGTTGATTTCTAAAAAGAAACTTTTCAATTTTTTCAAAATTGTTATGAAAGCGTTATAAAAGCGTTAGTTTTGAGTGCATCATAAATCTTCGCTTAGACATCTTTTAGCAAATTTTAATTGTTTAAAATGTATCAAAAATAAATAACATATGTAATATTGTTGCATACCTCTTTACTTACTTTCTTCTTTCTATTCTTCCTCTGTTCTTCTAGCGTCTTTTCTAGCGTCTGGACTTCGTCTTGGTGGTCGGTCGCACTTAACTCATTTCTTCTTCTAGATCAGTCTTGTTACCAAGACATTCATTAATCACAAAACCGTATTATTTTCTTAAGTTTTTATTTACTTAACTAAACATTTCATGTAACTAAACATAGCGCGCGTATGCAGTGAGTTCCAGGACATCTTTTCTGCCCGACGTCCAAACTGAAACTCAGGACCCAACCAGGTCCCACGTGACTTCACGTATTTCGCGGGCTTTCTGTAATATTCCATGGAAAGTCCCGCCCGTGATATGAAAAGGGCCATCCCTTTAGAAATACAGGAGATTGACAATAATCTTATGCAACCGCATAGATTATGTAACAATATTATTTTTCTTTTTTTTTCTCTCTTTTTTTTTTTTTTTTTACTGATGTTCATTATGTTACTACTTTTCGACTTAAACAAAAATTTGACCTTAAATAATCGATTTAATTAATTTTAATTCCTTTTTTGAAAATGAAAACGAGTCAACATTTTGGCAGACCCTAGTGTTACACAATATAAAACTACATTTTGTTCCAGTAACTTACTACACACGTTACTCTCGTAAGAGTTACTTTACTCCAAATAAACTCTGTAATTGTATCATGAATAATAACTACAATATGTTTTATTTCCAGGGTGGTTTGCTGCTACATATAATAAACATAAACGTTATGGACAAATAGCTGTACTACAAAACAGAGTCCTGCAACAAACAAGTTCTACTTGTCAACTTAAATTTTGGCACACCTCCACGATAAAATGTAAGTCACAAAAATCCGTGTGTACAGTTATTTACGAATGTTCGATAATAAAAGTTCTATCACATTATTTGGTTATCTTCAAGATATGCTTCCTTCAAATGAACTGCAGAAGCCAACCTCGTATGCTATGTTGATCTGCTTTTTCGAGAATATAAATTTGTTTTTTTATCTGAATTCTTAAATAATTTTCTTTTACAATAAATTATTTGAGGCATTTTCTTTATAAATGTCTCAAATCATTTTGGGTATTTTTCAATACGTATGTCTCAATGTACTTTTTTTAAACAAGGAATTAACCTTTAAAAATAAGCTGATGTAGCTAGCTTGGAGATAACCCATAACTTCCTCACAGAAATAATCAGAAATAATCTACCATGTTTTAAAATAATTTTTCAATTATTTGTAGCTTATTTATTAATTTTAATTATTGATTCTCTGAAAAGTAAAATATTCATGATACAGTGTGTCTCAAAAATGTTTATTTATAATTTGAGATGTACAGGGTGTTCGAAGTTATTTGATATCATTAGAGATGCAGGGTGTTGAAGTTATTTGATATTGGAGATGTACATGTGAAGATGAGATGTACAGGGTGTTTGAAGTTATTTGATATCATTGGAGATGTACATGTTTGAAGTTTGATATCATTGGATGTACAGGGTGTTCAAGTTATTTGATATCATTTGAGATGTACAGGGTGTTTGAAGTTATTTGATATCATTGGAATGTACAGAGTGTTTGAGTTATTTGATATCATTGGAGATGTACAGGGTGTTTGAAGTTATTTGATATCATTGGATATGTACAGGGTGTTTGAAGTTATTGATATCATTGGAGATGTACAGGTGTTTGAAGTTATTTGATATCATTGGAGATGTACAGGGGTTTGAATTATTTGATATCATTGGAGATGTACAGGGTGTTTGAAGTTATTTGATATCATTGGAGATGTTACAGGGTGTTTTGAAGTTATTTGATATCATTAGAGATGTACAGGGTGTTGAAGTTATTTGATATCATTTGAGATGTACAGAGTGTTTGAAGTTATTTGATATCATTGGAGATGTACAGGGTGTTTGAAGTTATTTGATATCATTGGAGATGTACAGGATGTTTCGGAAAAGATTGATATAATTTCAAACAACTCAAAATTCAATGTTTAATGTTTAAATGTCTTTTCTTTACTAGTGAATCGTATTTCTATACTAAGAAAAAGGTTAATTACATTTCACTTGCTGTTCCCCTCCCCCAGCTATGGGTAAATAGTAGGACAGGCTGAGCTCTTTAGCTTTGTAGAAAAAGAAAAACCCTGAATTCTATCCAGTCTTTCAGAATGTGTCAAAACAACTCAAAATTCTATGTTTAATTTTTAAACGCCTTTTCTTTACCAGTAAATAGAATTTCTATACCTGAAATGAATAATCTTTAAACATTCAATTTTGAGTTGTTATATATATATATATATATATATATATATATATATATATATAGATGAATCATCATGCATAGTTGCAACGACGACGAGGTTCAACGCTTTCTCAATGACATTGCTGCGAGCTGGTATGACATGGCCGTACAAAAAATGCCACAGCGCCTAGAAAAATCCATTGACCGAAATAGCGATTATGTAAAATAGATACATGTTCAAACTTTTAAGTGGGGTATAAGTCATGTGATCCATTTGCATCTCGAAGTCTCAGAGAATTTGTGTGTCTTATTTTCTGGGATAGATTCTGGTCTGTGTATATTCCCTGTCTTGTGCAATACCTATGGATCACCTTCTCCACTCTCTCTCTCTCAATACTTCGTTGAATTTTTAAACCATGTAATTGGTTGCAAAAAATGATTTCAGCACTAAATGCCCCAACAAGATTTATCATGACGTAAAACTGACCAACTTACCAACCAACGCATCTGATACAATAATTCAAATATGAATCTTTAAACCAAGAAAATCTGTGATCAGGAAAACAGACAAGGAAGAACAAACCTTTAGAAAAAGAAAATTATGTTTCAAACTACTCACGAGTTTAGAGTTACATTTTTTAAATGATGTTTAGATGTAATTATTTACCCAACTCTTCCCATGAGTAGGATGTGACACGAGGTTGCAAGTATAGTTCATCCAGCGAGGATCGAATTTGCTATTCAATAATAATGGATCTGCAAGACTAGCATACTAACCATTACACCACGATGCAATATATTCCTTATTTACCCAACGCGTTTGCCACGCGTAGGATGTGACACAAGGTCGCAAGTATGAGGCAACCATCGCGGACTGAACTACTATGTCACAGTGATTCCAATAATTTGAACTTTAAATCATCATCAGCAGCAGCAGCCGATGCTACAAATATGAATAGAATATTATGTCCCCTACGAACTCCCATAAAAAACGAGGGCAATTTTTAATTCAAAACATTATTTTCAAAATATTTTAATAAAGACTATCAAATATAATCTCATTATTTTTAGCTACATAATTTTAATACAATATTTTCTTTAATTGAATAAATAAGAAAATGTATCTAGAAATTTGGCCAAAGGCCAGAGAAAGTGTTAAGTCTTATTTCATTTGTCCTCCTTTTATAGATGGTAGTACGCTGACTTTGGCAGCTTTGGAAGGAGGTAGATCGACAAAACTTTGGGAGAAAGCTGGAAACAGACAGACACATTGGGAAATGGTAATTGCTGATATCGGAAAGATTTCACGTCCATTTAAGGTAAGAACATTTTTTATAAATTGGGCCGCCAGTTGACCGTGGTGCTGACTCATGATGCTTAAGGTCAGAATCCTGGTAGCTGAGCAGTCCGTGTCTTACAACATTCCATTTCGGCTCGACGGGTGGTCGGTAAGGCCCCTCCACCGATCAAATCAGCTGGCCACGTCAAGCCCTAGCACCTATATTATTATTCATATCACCCTTATGGCAAATACCAACCCTTTTTATAATATACGAGGTGTGTCTGAAAAGTAATGGAACTGTTGTCGCAAACAATTCATTTAAAATCCAAACAACAAACAAAATCTGTTCTCCTCCAAAGTAGACCCCTCTTGAATCTAATGCACTTTCCCATCCTTCTGTCACGCTTCTCTACCGTGCTGGAAGGATTCTTCTGGTATGTCTCTCAACTCTGTTGTTACGGACGACTTGATGGCCTCAACCCATTCAAAACGGGTCCCCTTGATGAGCCCCTTCAGCTTGGGAACTGCGTGGGAAGGGACGATAGTTGTGGCAGGACAAATCGTGACTCTTTTTCCCAAGTAAAAAAATGTCTGTTGCTTTTGTTTACAAACAACACAAGCGGGAATTAGCGGAGGAAAGCAAAAGCTGTTCTTTTCAAAACCGCTTTCAGCCGGGGGTGCTTATTGGTTACCTGGTCCAATCGACACACTGACAAGTCTTCTTTGAGGCTGGAGCCGTCAGGAGAAAACGTTGAAATTAATCCAACTCTTTTTCTTCACAGTTGCAGTTCATAACCACTATATTTTACGGGAACAAAGGGAACATGGTAATCGATGATATTGAATTGAAGAATTGCGATTTCCCAGGTAAGAAACAAAAACAATAGGTCTGATTTGATTTCTTTGTTTAATGACATATAAAACTTCGTTTCAGCGAGGGAGTTTATCCGCTTTTCACTAGCGCTAAGCCAGGAAGATTTTTTAGCGTCTGAGGTGGAGCGCCACACTTACCACAGAGATCCAAGCAGTGCTACTCATGCGCTGAGTTGGTATCGAAGCCGGAACCTTGTGGTTCGAACGTGGATACTCTACCGACTGAGCTAAACCGGCCCCTAACGTAGTAATGTTTAATGACCTTGTCTAATCGATTCTCTTCTTTTTCTCTTTACTGTTTTCGCAGAACCCGAAGAAAGTTGTACCAGTACGGAATTTCAGTGTAAACACATGGGCTGTGTGGACAAATCCGGTTGTGGATCTTAGCGACGATTGTGGAGACAGAAGCGACGAAATAGGATGTCGTAAGTATTCCAGTGACAATTAGATAATCTGAGTAAAGACGTTGCTGTGCCCCCCCCTCTCTCTCTCTCTCTTCTCTCTCTCTCTCTCTCTCTCTCTCTCTCTGTGTTAAATATATTACCAATAGTCCAGTGATAGTTTGGAATTATCCATGAGATCAATATATTTAAAGTTAGAATTAACGTTTTCATTTTCTTTCCAGAAAATTACACTTCTTGTGATTTTGAAGAAAGCTTGTGTGCATGGTCACAAGACCCGTATGACGATTTTGATTGGATGAGACATAATGAACCGACTTTGACTCGCTACACGGGACCTTCCCGGGATCATTCCAAAGGAACTGGATCAGGTATTCACTCAAAGATGATAGAATTATTATGAGATGGTGACTTCGAAAACTTTCCTTTTTCTTTCTTTTTTCTTTCTTTTTTTTCTTTTTTCTTTTTTCTTTTTCTCTTTCTTTTTTTTCTTTTTCTTTTTCTTCTTTTGCCTATTTATGATTATGGAATATTCATTTCAGAAAGGAAAAATTATGAATAACTAATCTTATTTTAATGGAGATTGTGTGTTTGTCTGTCAGTAACCGAAACTATATCACTACTCAAGTCACAATTCCCTTTGTTATTTACGTCACATTCTTCATGATTTTACTTTTATCTAAACCTTAATCAATAATAAAATTGTTTTACAATATCAATACCGTTGACCATATATGCATGCTAATAACATGCAAGTATATTTATATATACAACATAATAACGGCTTACAGTGTGAACGGAAAGGTTACTTTGCATATTGATATTAAAAATTTAATTTTAATAAATATGTGCTTAGTATTATTGATTTCTGATTGTTTGGTTTTATCCTAATGAATATAATCAAAAATCTTGGGGATAAATCTAAAAGAAATCCATTAACAAGAAGAAATTACTGTAATTTTATTCTTTACTTCGTATTTTAATTAAATATTTGAATTCGGAAAATTTAGCAATGAAAGACGGGAGTGATGGAAGAGTAAGTTTCAGTTGTTCTATTTTTCGATTATACCCACTTTTGT
>CM042141.1:15975478-16011033 GCA_023376005.1 Doryteuthis pealeii
ACATTTGTTTGTTTATTGATTTTAACGGCATATCAAACGTCTGGGGTTATGTCATGCCTAACGGTTAGCAAGTTATACATATCGTGTATTTATATTTATACTTTTTAGTAATTGGTTTTAAAAATGTGTTAGCATTATTGGGGATTATGTTGTATGATAATGATTTGTGTCATGTCTATATTTTATGGTATAAGTGGGGAAAATAAGTATTTCATCCCCCGCTGAGTTTGTCACCTTACAAAAATAGGAACGGTCTATAATTTTCAGGGTAATTCCCTCTTGAAAGTGAGAGATAAGATATTTAAAAATTTCAAGAAAATCACATTATATATTATATTTTTATAGACCGTTCCTATCTTTGTAAGTTGGCAAACTCAGAAAATCAGCGATGGATGGAATACTTATTTTCCCTACTGTATATATTCTATTTTCCGTGTAGAACATATAAGAGAATTTTTTGTGTTTTTTTTTTCAGTTACTTTACCAAATGGTACGATAAGCGTACCAACCCCAAGCCCTTGTGGTGAGGCTCTATTCCATTGCAACAGTTCAGAATGTATACACCAATATCAAGTGTGTGATTTCACCACACATTGTCAAGATGGTTCCGATGAGAATATATGCGGTATGTTGACATTTTTATATCACTTGAAAATGATGAAATGATATCAAAGTTCATTTAGATTATTGATAGTATAGTCTTATTTGCATTCTCATGGCATTTAGCTGAGTTCTTACGCCAACAATACCATTTTTATGGGAATGCATCTGAAATGTAAAATAGATTACTGTAATTTCGCACCCTGACAATTTGTCTAAAAATAATTACTACAAAATAATCACTTACAAAACATATTTATGTATAAATATGTATATATATATTGTTTTATGCTAGAAATTGTGTTATATTATTCCTTATATTATTCGTTGTTATGTTCTATATATATTATATTATGTTGTACATTTTATAACTCATTGTGAAGAGTTAGCATTAAATAACCCACAGGATTGATATGACATTTAACCAAACTAAACCAAACCGAACCAAACTAAACCAAACCATGACATTTAAGTTAATGTACTTAATACCCTAAGTTGATAGCTGAATTTAATCTGATAATTGGTTAAAATATTATTTGCATTCTCATATCTAAATTCAATCTGATTATCCACTATGCTTATTTTATCCTCTA
The DNA here is from genome assembly GCA_023376005.1 of Doryteuthis pealeii. Classification (NCBI taxonomy): domain Eukaryota; kingdom Metazoa; phylum Mollusca; class Cephalopoda; order Myopsida; family Loliginidae; genus Doryteuthis; species Doryteuthis pealeii. The sequence goes on from CM042141.1 coordinate 15,976,672, forward strand.
CGATTATCTCAGCTAAAAGAAATATCGTTAGTATTCCCATAGTTGAATTTAATCTGATTATCCACTATGCTTATTTTGTCCTCTACGATTATCTCAGCTAAAAGAAATATCGTTAGTATTCCCATAGTTGAATTTAATCTGATTATCCACTATGCTTATTTTCTCCTCTACGATTATATCAGGTACCTGCAATTTTGAATTGCCTGGTAACTGTGGCTGGAAAGATCGAAGTACGGGCCGCTTCAAATGGCAGAGTCACCAAGGAGATTCTCCCGGCAAATTTGGCCCCATTAACGACCACACTTCCGGGTCTGATATTGGTAAGATTTTTCTCTACTTTATTTATTTTTGTAATGTACATAATTTTAGATTTGTTGTCAGTGTCCCCAAGTGTTATTTAGAGATGCTATATCAGGAATTACTCAACATGGCATTCCGACGACTTAATGGGTCATGGGACTCACACATAACTGGTGTGTAAATCGTTTCTCCACGTGAGAAGACACAAGGCTTACGAATTCCTTTATACTTTGACAAGAAGAACAGCCACGTCATGTAACATGTCAAACACCGTGCACTGTTAAACACTTCCTCATAGAATATGAAGTTTACGCTTCTAACAGAACAAGATTTTTCAACGACAAATTTTAAGACAGATATCATTTTATCCTTCTTGCAAGAAATAAAAATATATCGAAAATTATGAATCTAATAATTTGTTTTTAGAAGAAAATATTTACCACAAAATAATCACTTACAAAACATATATATATATATATATATATATATATATATATATATATATATATAAAGAAAATTTGAAAAAACAAGTGTTCCGAAAATGGGATGAATTTAATAATCGATGTTTAAAACATTTCGGTTACATTGAACCTTCATCAGGATGTCTCTTGGGGTGAGGAAAATGATGGATGTTTTTATATGTGACAGGAGATGAAAATCTTTTTAGTTATGTAACTGTATTTGATCAGCGTTTTATTTTTGAAAGGCAAGTCGCGATCTACTCACGCGAAGGTGTCATGACGCGTGACGCCACTCGAAGAAATGCAAAAGACGAGAAAAAGTATTAATGGACTGATTATTTTTAAGAGAACATAGGGAAACAAAGTGGGAATTATAACTAAATAAATAATTAAATGAAGCCTGGTATTTAGTAATTATTTAACACTAACTAGAAACGGAGATATAATAAATAATACATGTCGGTTATTAAGGGAACAAAGTGGGAATGATAACTAAATAAATAATTAAATGAAGCCTGGTATTTTATAATTATTTAACACTATTTTAGCTAAAAACGGAGATATATTGAAAAAACCATGTCGATTATTAGGGCAAATTATTTAAATAATTAAATGAAGCCTGGTATTTTATAATTATTTAACACTATTTTAGCTAAAAACGGAGATATATTGAAAAAACCATGTCGATTATTAGGGAAAATGCGAAATTGCACAGGCTTGAAAAATCTGTCGTAGTCTTTTGTTGTGAATATGGGCTAATATTGTGGCATCATTGAAATCTCCTGTCATATATAAAAACATTTCCATATTTACTCCCATATATATATATATATATATATATATATATTATATATATATATATATATATATTACATTATATTATGTTTATTTTATAAATATTATAGAGTTGGCATTAAATGATGTACAGGATTGATATGCAATTAAATCAAACCAAACCTAACCACATGAAAAGCAGGCTCCTTAAACACACTCAAAATATTCCCTTTGACTCTTTCTCTAATAAAAAGGGGTCTAATCAGACACACTCTTCATCAAGACAAAGAAATTAGTTTCATGCAATTAAGGCACGCCTTATAGTTATTTACTAAGCTTAGCTTAGATGTGGCACAAGGCCAGAAGTATAGGGCACCTAATGAGAAGCTAACTCACTAACAATGGTCTGCAAGTCTTACTTGCTAACCATTAGACCACGTGAAGTGCCCTTATAATCACTCACAATCTTCTAAGAAATTTCTGTTGCTAAAAAGTAGTTGATGATGGTGAAGATCACCAATTCGTGCAAAGAGCTACCCACTGTTATGTGCCATTATTCTGGCCTTGATTTCCTTTGAAAAGCCTGAACAAGAATAAAAAGCAAGATTTTATAATGATATATATATATATATATATATATATATATATATATATATATATATATGATAAAGAGTGAGAGAGAGAGAGAGAGAGTGAGAGAGAGAGAGAGAGAGAAAGAGTTTAGAGTTTTATAATTTGCTTGAAGCATTGTGATTGGTTTTGATGGCTATCGCAATGCGAGTGTAAAAAAAGATGAGGTAACGAGGGTGTTGTTCATTTACCTATGATTTATTGTTTTCTTGGTATTTCGGAATGAAATAACCCTTCATCAGAAGACTTTTAAAAGTGTGCTTACTGTCGCTCCTTTGAAGTGGTCAGGGTTAAATAGTACTACTATTTTTCTACTACAAGGATAACTTTGGCTCTAAATATCCCACGGATTGTTGATATGCCATTAAAGAGAAAAAACCAAATCTTCCTCATGGCATCGCATAGTACGCAATAATAATATAAGATTTTTGTTTACAGGTAAATATATGATGGTTCTAGCAGATTATGGTGTTTATAGAAGCAATGCGATATTGGAGACTCGGCCTTTTGGTAGTACAGCGGGCACCTGTCAAGCGGAATTTTATGTATTCATGACGGGAATTGGAGTGGGTAAGTTAACCATATTTTTCTTTTTTCATTTTCGAATTCATTCTTATTTATACTCTAGGGAGTCCCCGTGATCCGCCCCTTCGCATGGGGCTGTAGAATACGCAGACTAACCTCTGTAGAGGGGTGACTCCCCCCAAATGGGGCCACCTGTTGACCGTGGGTGGCGACCCGTGAAGCTTAAAGATGGAATCCGGGTGGCTGAGCAGTCCATGACATGCAACACTCAACTTTGGCCCATACTTGGGCTACCCTGATCAATCGGCTGTTTACGTAGAGCCCTGCCACATATATGATTGCCCCGACCTTCTTGCCCGTAAGGCAAGCCCCAATCCTTTTTATCATATGGGTGCTAAAAGGCTGTGGTTGAGGGTCATGGGAATGATGTTAATCTCTCTGATTATAAGGTTCCAGTTCAGCGGTCTGAGGATGTGGTGCACCCCTTCATCACCATTGCTCCCAAGTCCATTTTGACCTGGAGTGGTAGTACCTGTTAGGGTCCCATCTATGGGTTACATAGGAAAAACATGAAGTTCATTTTTTAAAAATTGAGTATCCATTAAGAATGAAATTATTTCAAAACTTTGTCGACATTAGCTGACCCACTGAGGCTGATATGCCCTAAAACAAACCAAACCAAACCAAACCAAACTCCCCGTGGTGCAAGGGCTAACGTGCAGAACTGCAACATCGTAGTAAGCAAGTTCAAACCCAGTCGCCCTATTAGGTTCACTTTCGGTCCAGGCCGTAGTTGTATCAATGTGTTACTGTACGGCTGCATCACCTGGACCTTAACGAAACGACTCGAGAATAAGCTGGATGGGAGCTGCACAAGAATGCTGCGTGCAATCTTCAACAAATTATGGAAACAGCACCCCACGAGAAAACAACTGTACGGCCATTTGCCCCCTATGACACAGACCATCCGACTAAGTCGAACGGGACACTGCTGGAGAAGCGAGGACGAACTCATAAGTGACGTTCTCCTGTGGAAGCCAACATGACAACCCGATGTGGGTCGTCCAACAAAGATGTATATTGGCCATCTCTGCACGGATACTGGATGCTGAGCAGAGGACCTCCCGGGGGAAATGATTAATAGGGACGGTTGGCGAGAGATTGTCATGGATATCCGTGCTACTAGCGCGACATGGTGATGATGATGACCCTTGGGAAAGGTATAAACCTCATCATACCCCTAACTATGGATTACGTTGTACCACAACCGTTATTCTGCAAGGATGGTTTTGGCATTAAATAACCCACAAAGGTTTTTATGCCTTTAAACAAATGAACCCAACAAAAGTAATTTTTATCAGCTTTTAATCTTAGTTGTTTTCAGAGACAGAGAGAGAATGAAGTTATTGAAAAGCAAGCGTCTGATCTGCCCATCATTATTCAAAAACATATTTTTAAATGGGAGGAAAAGTAGTTGTGGCTAATGTCCGAGACAGCGACAACCTAGTAATGAGTTCAAACTCTACTCACGCTATTACCTTCACTTTCAGACTAATATCCCTGGGAAAGGTATGAAATCCCTTCATCCCTCTAGCTATTGATTAAATACTACCACTAGTTCTTCTATAAGGTTGACTCTGGCATTAAATAACCGACAAATATATATATATATATATATTATATATATATATATATATATTATATAATAAGAATGATGATTAATTTCATGTTTGTTCTTGTTTTTTCATCTTTGTTTTTTGGGTTTTTTAAAAAATATATTGACGAAATTCAATTTTTTTGTGATTTTCCAGGTCAGATCAGCCTAAATCTAATTGATCCACTTACACATAAAGTTATAAAACAAGTGGCTAAAGTGACCGGAAGTCAAGGCGAAAAATGGAAGAGAATTGTGGGAAATATTGGCGCTCAACCTGCAGGATTTGCTGTAAGTCGATACAATACAAATTATATCTACAGTCATGTCTTTCTGATTCAACCTTTTTATATCTGTTTGTGTTTGCTTCTTCTTTTGGTGGGAGGTTGTTGAGGGTTCAAATAACACTGTCCATGGCCACACACGCACACGTGCATACTACTTATTTGTCGAGGCAGGAAACTGTTTGACTTTTACACTTCTCGTTATATACTGCGTTGACCACTAGTGACCTCGCCCTGTGGACTGGGGCTAAAGATTAAACTGACTGCACCTCTGCAGAGGAGTAAAACAAAACTCCAATGCGATACTTTTTGGTCGTGGGTGGCCACCCGTGATGCTTATGGACGGAATCCTGGTAGCTGGACAGTCTATGATATGCAACACTCCACTTTGGCCCTTATTTGGGTTAGCCGGTCGGTCGGAGAGGCCCCATCCAACCATTCATCTCGTCACATCAAGCCCTAGCACCTATATGATTGTCCTGACCATATTTCTCTTATGGCATTTTATTTTATCATATGTGCTAGAAGGCGGTGACTGAGGGTCTTAGTGTCCTGGGTATGACGTTAAAGTAACTTAGTGGTGAAGTTCCAATTCTGGAGCTCTAGGAAGTGTGGAGCACCCTTTCATCCTATTACTTCTAGGTCCACTATGTCCCGGAATGGTGGTACATGTTAGGGTCCAATCTATGGGTTAAATTGAGTTTAAAATTATTTTTGAAACTGAATACCCAGCAAGAATAAATAAAATAAAAACTTCTAAAGAGGGTTGACAGGCCGTAAAATCCAACCAACAACCGCTAGTGACATTTCGCGGTTATTATTTTTGGTGGAGATAGGAGGTAATGACCTTTTGTGTCAACTAGCGCCAAATAGCAGAATTCTTCGGTGGGTAAGAGATGAAATTCCTACAGACTTACAGCTTCAACCACATTGCGTCATGAATCTTCGTTTTTTTTTCTTTTTCTTTTCTTTTCTTTTCTTGGTTTTATTTAATCCTTTTCTTTTTCTTTTTTTTTTTTTTTTTTTCTTTTTTTCTTTTTTTCTTTTTCTTTTTTTTTTTTCTTTCTTTTCTTGTTTTTTTTTTTTTGTAATTTTTGCTTGTTTTCTGAGGCATTTTTTTGTTCGCGGTAGACGTTATGACCCTGCATCAAATTTTCTTTTTTAAGATCTTTTTCTTTTTTCTTTTTTTAAGATCTTTTTCTTTTCTTTTCTTTTTCTTTTTCTTTTTCTTTTTTCTTTTCTTTTTCTATTTCTTTTTCTATTTCCTTTTTTCTTTTTTCTTTTCTTTTTTCTTTTCTCTTTTTTCTTTTTCATTTTCTTTTTCTTTTCTTTTTCTTTTTTTTTTTTTTTTTTTTCTTTTTCTTTTCTTTTTTTTCTTTTCTTTTTTTTTTTTTCTTTTTTTTTTTTTCTTTTCTTTTTCTTTCTCTTTTCTTTTTCTTATTCTTTTCTCTTTTCGTTTCTTTTCTTATTCTTTTTTTCTTTCTTTTTTTTTTTTTTTTTTCATTTTTTTCTTCTTATTTTTTCTTTTTCTTTTTCTTTTCTTTTCTTTCCTCTTCATTTTCCCTTATTTTTCATTCTTTTCGCATTTAGACTTGGAACAAACATTGACATAAATAATTTTTAATGATGTTCTTGATAATTATTTAAAATTCTTTTCTTTTCTTATTTCTTTTCCAGTTGCAATTCGTAGCCGTCCCAAATGTTCAACGCCTCACGATTGGCACCACCACCGATATGGCAATTGATGATGTGAAATTATTGAACTGTAAACTACGTAAGTCAATTTCATATCAACCTCAAATTATCACTCTATTTTGCAACACGAATGCTATGAAATGCAGTTATGTTGTGAAGTATTAAGTTTTGTAAACTCGGTGCTTGGACACGAAAACTACGCGATAGTTGCAAGTGTCGAAGATGATAATTGGTTGATTATCGTTTCCTCGTATATTTTAGATATAAGAACAATTGACAACGATTTTTGGGACTAATGCCCTCATTTTATTGTCATATTCACAACTTTTCGACCGATGTGCTCTCTGGCCTTCTTCACGTGTTTCAGAATCCTTCATATATATATATATATATATATATATATGTGTGTGTGTGTGTATGTGTGTGGGGGTTTTGTTCAACAATTTTCTTAAAGTTTGAAGTGAGAAGATAATAAAAAGAGAGATGCCAAAGGATGCATGATAAAAAATAATAAAATACATGTGACTGTGAAGAAAAAAGTGTTTCGCAGATGAAATTTTGCTATATCAACGATGAGCTCTATGTATCATATTTTACCTTGTATCAAAATAAAAATGAGGCGTTATTTTTATTATTCTAAAACTACATTTCACTGGGTACTTGGATGGATATATTTTATTCCAATTAAAGGCTGTCCCCAGGAGAGGACACATACATCCTACTGAAAATTTCCCTCCTATTCAAATGAAATTCAAACTATACATTAATGATCAAATGTGATTCATATTTCCAAAATTTCAGCAAATTTCAATAATGTTAAGACATCCTCATCATCAGGTTGTGCTCTTAGCACAGATTCCCATGACTTTCTCGCGTTAAATGTCCCTGTCAGTCATTGCTCCTGGTAGGTCTCATGCATGGCATCCAGAATCCATACAGTGCTAATTATGTAGGTTCTTTGTTGGGAGAACTACACTGGTTTGTTCGCGTGTAGGTGTCCACAGACAGAAGAACATTCACTTATGAGTTTACCTTGCTTTTCCAGCGGTGTCCGCCATGTCTTGTTCACCAGTTCTCTATAGCCCATTACTTGAGTATTGGAACTTCTATCATCATGGTTTTTCTATTGATTTTATGTAAATGGACAATATATATATATATATATATATATATATATATATATATAAACTTGGTCAAGATAATTGTTCTGGTCTGCATTAAGAAAACATTGAATACATTAAACAAGTGTTAATTTAACTACTTGCTAAGCATATGTGTAAGTAATTTTTATTTATTTATTTATTTTCAGTCACCACGCAAAAGCCAACACCGAAGGGCACAACTCCAGCAAATATTTCCACGAAGAAAGCACATCCTCACTCTAAACCCCCATCATCATTATCATCATCATCACCATCATCACCAACAACCACCAAAAACGTACAACCAGGTATGAATTTAATTAATGTAAAAGTTATCTGGAGCGGACGGGACAGACGGGTAATTGGGCAGTGCCCGAGGGACGAAATTACCCAAAAAGAAGTCTCTTTTTTAATGCCTCAAATCAGTCAATGTGTGATAGCTAAAATGTTTTAATGCTACAACTCCCTGCTGTTGCAAAAATGAAATGAAATATTTACCTATGGAGCCGAGTCATATACATATTTACCCAACCCCTCCACACGAGCAGGATGTGACACAATTCGAACTTTATTAAATTCTTTTATATTCTATGCTTATTTTCTTTTTATATTCTTATATTATAAAAATGAGCAAATTCCTTATTTGACCATCTCTATGAAATGAGTTCTTCTGGTTTATGCAAATAGCATTTTGCTGTATGGTCAAAATTGAATTTCTGTCACAATTCCTAGTGGATCACCTTTCCAACCCAGTCATACCTAACCTTAAATTTCGTTGTGCTAGTTTGTTGAATTCGTTTACAATATTGTTTATTGACTCACCTCAGTCAACACACACCGTACATTTGCTGTTCTGTTGCCTCTTATCAATGTTTTTTTTTTTTTGCAAACATTATAATTATTACCATGTTCACTCTGTGAGTTTTTTTACACCAGAGTTAAGAGATGGTCTTTCGCTGGAGTCTGAGTAACAACAAGTCTCCTCCAGGATTATTCTGAATATTCCAGCCGATTGCAGCAATGCAGTAGTCTGGATAGTCTCAATTCTTCTTCTGATTTCCAGTTTCTCCAGTCTTTTATCCAAGCTTTTTGGGACTGTTCGTAGTGCACCAACTACTGTTGGTATCACTTTCAACCTCATATTCCACAGATTTTTCAATTCTCTGGCAAGGTCCAGGTATTTGTCTATATTTTCGTTTTCCTTCATCTTTACCCTGTGATCTGCTGGATCTGGAAAATCTACCAGATGACAAGTTCTCTTTTTTTTGTTAACCAATACTGGTTAACAAAGGCTGGTCTTCTGGCTGTAATGAGATGATCCATCTTTATCTCGAAGTCCCAGAGAATTTTATGTGTTTCATTCCCAAGAACAGATTCTCGTTTATGCATATACCCTTTTGTTGTATGGTCAAAATTTAGTTTTTTACATAATTCCCAGTGGATCACTTTTCCAACCCAGTCGTGTCTAGCTTTGTATTATCGTTGTGTTAGTTTGCTACATTCGCTTAATACGCGGTTTATGGTCTCATCTCTGTCACCACACACTCTACATTTACTGTTTTGTTGACTTTTATCAATTTTTGCTTTGATATAATTTATTCTTATGGCATTGTTTTAAGCATCAATTATCAGCGATTCTATTTCTCTCTCGAGATTTCCTTTTCTTAACCATGACCAAGTTTTTTCATGTGTAACCTTTCCAATTTTTCGTTTAAAGTATTCATATAATTGTTTTTCTTCCCATCTTTGTTTTCTTGTTTTCGTTGTTTTTCTGTTTGTCCATATGTTGCAGCTGCTGTTATTCGCTGCCATAAGTAATTTTTCTTAGCTCTTTTTTGTGTATTCCTTGGGTTGTGGTATCTACACATTCCTCTATAATAGCAATACCTCTTCCACCTTCCTTTCTTGATACATATAGTCTATCTTTATCATCTCTAGGGTGTAAGGCCTTGTGCATTGTCATTAAGTTTCTAGTCCTTTTGTCGATCTGTCTGAGTTCCTCTATCCATTTTAAGAATGGACCAGAGTATCTTATAATGAGACAACCCACGTATTTATTCCTTTGATGGGATTTCTGCTGCTGAGTTTTGTTTCTAGGAGTTTTCTTGTCTCATGGCTATTCTTTTTAAACTTTTCCTTTCATCTCTGTTTGCTTGATATTGTCTGCTTCTAAAATTCCTAAGTATTTCTAACTTTCTTTTCTCCAAGTGTTTTTATTGTGCCTTGATTTGGTAGTTGTATTCCGTCCATTATTTTCTTTCCCCTTTTTATCACAAACATGACGCCTTTTTTCCGAATTCCATTCCTATATCTTGGCTGTATATTTTAATCGTTTGTACCAGGGTTTCCAGTTTTCTTTTTCATTTTTTGCGAATTTTTTTTATGTCATCCATGTACATAAAATGGTTTATTTTTTCCTGTGAGTTAGTGAATTCATATCCCCCTGTGAATTTTCTAAGAATATAATTGAGTGACATCATTGCTATAATAAATAGTAGAGGTGATGGCAAATCTCTTTGGAAAATACCTCTTTGGATTTTTACTTTTGCTAGAGATTGCCCTCCTGCTTTTAATTGGACTCTCCAGTTTTCCATGGCTTTTTTTTATGAAGTTTACGATGTTGGTCGATATTTTGTACATTTTCAAACATTCGATAATCTAAGTATGTGTGACCATGTCATAGGCCTTTATGTAGTCGATTCATGCCCTTAAGGAGTATTGATCTATATAAAGTAAGTCATGTGTTCCTCTTTTTCCTCTGTGGCCTCCTTTTTGTTCTTCTGTAAAAAGTTTACGCCAATTTAGTGAAAAATATATTTCTTGTTTTATTACCGCAGTCAATATTTTCTACATCAAGGGTAGACGAGTTATTGGTCTATAATTGCTAGGGATGGTTCCTTTTTGTGGGTCCTTCTGGATTATGATTTTATTATTATTTATTATTATTATTATTATTATTATTATTATTTAAATGTCGTTTCTACATGTTAAGAGCAAATTAAGAGTATTGTTGTTAAAGACTTGAGATTCAGTTTGTTTTAGTTACATAAAAATAATTTTAGTTACGTATAAATAACGGATTTTTTTATGCGGAATTTTCTTGTCTTATTTTTGCAGCATTGACATCAAAGCCGCCGGTGGTGTCACCAGTGTCAACGCCAAAAGGTCCCAAAGTTTGTGGAAAGGATACATTTTCTTGTCCCAATGTGAACAACAAAAAGTGCTTCCCATCCGCTCTCCGATGTGATGGTCATACAGACTGTCTCGACAATTCTGATGAGAAATGCGGTAAGAATATTTTTAAGGGGGAATTTCTGAAGAATATGCAACAGGCCCAGAACGAATTTATTACAAAAATGAAATGAAATAGAACTGTTACGTACAGAGTTTTTCACGGTACCAAATCAGCATCATGTTGTATACCCTTTCTTACTTCTTTACTTCTTACTTGCTTCTATATCTTGGACATCTATTCTTCTGGCCGGCTTTGCTTCTTCTATCATCTTGGTCTGGAATCTTCTAACATCTTGCGTCTCGGTCTGGACTTTCTTGGGGACCTCGGGTCTGGTTTTCTGTTAGGGATTTCTCCTTCTCAGAAGCCCTGTGTCATTGTTAGTTTTTAGTAAACACAAGACTTCGATTTTTTTTAATGTTCTTTATTCGTTAAATCCCCAACCCAGACATAACATAGCGCGCGTGAGTTCCAGTTTTAGGCAGAGCATAAAATGGCTGCTGCTCTGCCTGACGTCCAACTGCAAACTGGGGACTCTGAAAAAGGTCCCACGTGACTTCACATATTTGGCGGGCTTCTGTAATTTTCCATAGAAGGACCCGGCCATGGTATGAAAGGGGTTATCCCCTCAGAATTAAAGGGGATTGACAATAATCTTATGCAACTGCATAGATTAAGTAACAGAACCACATTATCACCAAGGCGTGCTGACAGTACGGATTGCTCTAAACTAAGCCGATCTTAGTAAATGACTACGGTTCGGAATTGTTTTGTCTATTTCTCTTTGAGACACACAAATGATTATTCACGAGTTAAGTCTTGTTTGTTTGTTTGATGTGAGAAAGAAAGAAAAATTTTTAAACAATTAATAGAATCAATAATTGTCCGATTCTACCCAGCTTGTTTCTTTCTCTCTCACACACACACTGACCGCACAATCGAATATATTTGTTGCATATTGTATGGACTGGGCACAAGGCCTCGTTTTAACGTGGGCCCACCCACAAGCCGAAGCTCATGGGTGGGAAAAAACAAAAATTGCGTCGATCCCTTCGGCATTCCCCCACAAGGGGGGCGCCTCAGGAATCGACGCTATTATTAAACTCTCGACGAGTCTAGCGGCCGGGCTCGCTGGACCCCCGGCGTTAACAGGAAAACCGAATGTGCAATGAGTTCATGAAAAAAAGAGATACACACAATCGATGTCTCTAACTACGCATGACTAGTAGAAGAAGCGAGAATAAGATTATATATTATGAATGCTGTAGTTTTTTTTTCTTTTTTCGTGTTTTTTCAATGATAGATATTAGAATTAATTACACAGCTATTTTCTTTAATACTTACTCTGGCTCAGCGTAATATATGCACAATATAACTTGTTATTATTAAATTATGTTTGTTTGTTGTGAGAAAGAAAGAAAAAAAATTAAACAGTTAATAGAATCAATAATAGTCCGATTCTTCCCAATTTGTTTTCTCTCTCTATCTCTGTCTGTCTGTCTGTCTGTCTGTCTCTCTCTCATCGCTAATGACCAACACACTTTGGTAAGACCTCTAGACAAGCACCCAGTATCTGCACAGCTAATGAATGTGAGTTTTTACTGGTCGATCAACGCTGGTGTATAAATGTCTAGGAGTCCATAGGAGAACGTTGCTTGTGAGTTCTTCCTTACTTCTACACCAGTACCCAGCATGTCTTGTGAGATGGGAGGTAAATGGCCGTACAGTTTTTATTTTATTAATACTCACTGCAAAACGTGTCAAATTTTACTCAATAAATATTGAGTGTAAAAATTAAAAATTACCCAGTTGGACTGCAGTAGTTATTTTGGCGTTTTTTATTTTTTGTTTTGTTATATTTTATGTGTGGGGTGACGTAAACGAAGCTTCATATGACACAAATGATAAAACCAGACTATATATATATATATATATATATATATATATATATATATATCTTATGAAGGGTTGCATTATTTTAAGCTAATAAATCCTTCGAACAAAATCTATTTGGGATCACCAGAATTACACAGCAATTTTTTATATAATTTGAATTTATAAAATGATTTAGTCGGTCTTTAATCATTTTTATTTATTATCATTTACAGTCCATGACACATTATCTCTTAAGCACCTTTGCCCAGACACAATATTTTTTATGATGTAGGAACAAGTTAACTAATGTCTTCAAAATAACATTCTCTCTTATTCCTCAAATTTCAGTTAGTTGTTTTACGCTATTCTTGGTTAAAATATTCTTATTCTTATTATTAGTATAGATAAGTAGAAATATCTAGATGTTTTAATTAAGAAATTCATTGGACATTTAAAAGTTTGTATATATGGTTCCTTGGGGGTGTGGGAACTGACTATTATAGATACGAGGGGATTTACTATAAGATTACTCTTTCCATCTATTCCTTGACATACTAACTGAAACACCATCTTGGAAAAATTTCTATTTTGCTTAGATATTGAGAGTTATTTTAAGAACATTTTTAGGTAAATGAATATCACGATTGTTCTAAGATAAGCCAGACAAAACACATTAAGATCAGACATTTTTTAGGTCTTTTTCCTCTCAAATCTTTTTTCTGAAAGAATTATTTCTTATTTTTTAAACAACTCTGGATCTCGTCCTGGGTATTGATGTTAAACTGAATCTAGTGGTAAGGTTCCAGTTCTGGAGCCCTGGGGAGTGTGGAGTATCCCTTCATCGCCATTACTCCCAGGTCCACGCTGACCTAGAGTGGTAGTACCTGTCAGATAGATATAAGAAATGAGTTTTAAAGAAATGTGCTTAAAAATGAGTTTTAAAAATGAAATTGAATACCCAACAAGAATTATTGAAATAAAAACGTCTTCGGCATAAAATAACCCAACAAGGGTTGACATGCCATAAGATCCAACCAACCAACCATCTCTTGATCTGTGGATTTGAGTTTATACATATCCAGAGTGAGCATGAAAACAGACAGCAGTTTTGATGTTATGTTAGTTTGTTTTTTGTCTTTGATGTGTTTAGACCAATTTCAAATATTGTCTATATTTTGCTTATATATTGAAAGTTATTTTAGGAACATTTTTAGGTAAATGAATATCACGATTGTTTTTTTTTTTTTTTTTTTTTTTTTTTTTGTCTATCATGAATATACCTTTTTTAAAATATATGTTTCTTTTTTTTTCAGATACTTGTCCTAAAGGTCAAGCATTTTGCATTCCAAAACAACAGTGTGTCTCTTCTAAACGTTGCGATGGCATTATGGATTGTCCAGATGGTTCAGATGAATCACTTTGCAATGGTCAGTCTGTAGGGAATTCTTCTCTTGACATTTCTTCCTCCAAATCAGGAATCGCTAAAAACGGTTGATGCCAATCGTTGGACATTAGTTGTCTGAATTTTGTAGATGAGACTTCATAATTTGTATTATTTAGATTTTTCGCACAATTAATCTCATCTTTATTGTTATATACACAACGTTTTGACCGATGAACCTACCGGCCTTCCTCGTGCGTTTCTTGTCGAACTCGACAAACTTCCCGGACTTCACTGAACACTTTATTTAATCCATTGTGGTAAATTGTTCTCAATCAGTTAAGAGGAGTGAAGGATTGAGTAAATCCGACAAAATGTGGTTGAAAGTAGAGGAAAGGTAGATATAACAACACAGCAACTAAATTCAATTAATATTTCACTTCGGTATTTCGTGAGGTTTCCTCAGAATTTGTTGTCAGTCTGCTTTTATACTGAAAAGGTATTTTTTTGGTGTGGGTAAGTGAAGGAAAGGGGGGAGGGTTTGGGTATGTGGTATAGAGAGGGGAAGTGAAAAAAGGGGGGATGGGTTTAATTTGTGGGGTATGGTATTTTTACAATGTATTGCCTTTAATAGTCAGGATGTAGGTCAGTGTGTGTTGACTGTTGTCAGTGAAGGTTTGTAAACCTGGCGGATTGAACCTGCTAACAGCATTAAGCAATATTAAGTATTCTATGTTATTTCGCCTGTAGTTAGGCTTGAACCTACAACCTCCAGATGATTGTCACTTGGAACTGTATCAACTCAACCCTTATATCCGTTGCACCATGTGTCCAACTGGACAATCAAAAGTGAATTTTTGCGACTTATAAACCTTTTTTTTTTACCTAGAAATGTTCCATTCATATTTATGCATAATTTTGTTACCATAACTCATATTGCGATTTTATTTATCTATTTTTTTGTTTGTATATAAGAATAAAGATGAGGACAAGAGTTCGAAAAATCTAAATAATACCATCCCTTGGGGTTTAATTGGATTATTCAAGGAGCTGATAAAGAAATAGAAGTCAAAAGGTGGTCGACAAATGTGGTGGGGTTTAAAAGCGGGGGTTTACGAATCAAATGTATGTATTTACCTAACCCCTTCGCCATTAACTGAATATGTCATAAGGTCAATATTTAAGCGGAGTACAGCTGGTTTGAATTCAGAGTTTTCCTTTCCACTGACTAGTTGTCTTTCAAAGGTTAAGTACCCTAGTCTACTCTATTATCTATCCATATCTGGAGGGTAGAAAGGGGATTCATCCCAGAGGCATTCGAACTGAAACGCAGTCTTGTTCAGGATTTGAACTTGGATCTCCGATTCCCTTTCCTCTGACGAAGGGCCACCGTGTTGACAGGACTTAAAATATGTTGACTGTATTCCAGGCAAAATGGTGAGACCCCACCACCACCAAAAGAGTGTCCAGGGTGTTGAATTATTTGGTGGATATAAGCCGAGCTGGAATACACCACTTTATTTATAGACTAAGCGAGGTCATATAGTTCGTAGCTGGTTGACTACTTAATCGCTGATACTAAGAGACGTCCATTTGCAATCATTGACGAAGGACCTGCAAGACTGAGGAGCACAAAGGAACAACCAAAGGATTCTTTACTAAAGATCGCGATCTGCTTAACACAAAGGATCTCCACTGGACAAGCGCTCTTGCTTGAAGTCTAAAGGGTGGCCACAAAAATCGTAACAATGGGTGTGACACTGGATGTCGTAATAATATGCACATTTTCTCCTGTCCGTAGCCAATCGAAAAATTCCGTACTGAATGATTCTTTTCTCCTTGAAAAGGTAACAGCCTTCTCTTGAAGGCTGTTTTTTGTTTCTACAGAGAAAAAAGATAAATATGTCGATTGTGTAGTGAAAGTTACAGTAATATCTGCTATATAGCTCTTATAAAACATCGGCTATATAATAGATAGATAGATAGATAGATAGATAGATAGGGTAGAGATGATAGTTAATAGATGATCTTTCTTACTTGCTAAACTTCTACTTGGTGGTTCCATCTCGTCCGCCATTTTCTTCCGTCTAGTGGGCCTCTGTTGTTAAGGGTTGGTCTTCTTCTTTGTGCTGGGCAAGACATTGCTTGTTTAACTTAATTAACTTGTTTGTTAAAACTAATTCCCACGTCTGAAAAGTCTACGGATTGTCAGTTGGAATGTCACCATTGTCACTCATCGGCCCGGGTAACTTTCCACGACCTCGTTATTTTTTATCTAACAAAACTTATTTAAAAATTCTAACTACAAGTACGCACACAATTTATAAGCTGCTCATAAATAATGTAACATATCCAGTTCGTTTCACTTTCTCGCCGTCTGCGTTCGTTTAAAATTTGGACCTCTGTTCGTCGAATTGTCAAACCTCCATCTTAGTAATTCTCTGAATTTTTTTAGATGGGCTTGATAACTTGTATTATTAGAATTATTCGGACTGTTGTTCTCATCTTTATTGTTATCTTTACAACGTTTCGGCCGATGTGCTCTCCCGCATTCGTCAGGTATTTCTTGTCGGACTCGGTAACCCTCTCGAACTCGAGAACACTATCCTAGAAATTAGAAACCTTCTCTTTGAACTTTGGAACCTTCTTGTTGTAATGGGGAGACTTCACGGAATTTCGAACCTAACTGTTTATTCAATCCCCGGGGATAGACTGTCCTCATTCCGTTAACTATGACTGGGTACAAGGGTTAAGCTGTGTTAATTATTCTATGTTACTATCGCCCTTAAACTTGCAGCCTAGAGATGACTGTCACTTAGAACTGTATTAACTCAACTCGTCCATGTCCTTCTCTATATTCAATCCCCGAAGAAAAGAGAAAGAGTTTACCTTACTTTTTATATTGCTATCATTAAGAAACTTTCAATTTAATTTTTGTCTCGCTGTAGAATGCCCAAATGACTTCTGTATGAACGGAGGAACCTGTACAGTAGAAAATGGATCTCCAATTTGCCAGTGAGTAATCCCTTTTTTCTTTCCTTTTTTTTTTATATAAAAACGTGGATGACTGATATGTAACTGACATTAAGAGTACCCAGTAGTGCATACTACTCCCTACCGCCCTCGAACAGAGGGTCCAAGCCTGTTTGATGAATTCATTACCTCTTACCCCTACTAACTCATCATTTCAACATATAGCTAATTACCCCTGAACCCTACTAATTACCCATTTTAAAATATAATGAATCACCCCTTAGCCCTACTAATTCACCATTTAAACATATAAACAATTATATCTAAACTGTACTAATTCACCATTTAAACATATAATTAATTACTCCTTACCCCTGTTAATTCACCATTTTAACACATAATTGAATACACCTTACCCCAACTAATTTACCATTTCAACATGATTAATCACCCCTTAGTCCTACTAATTCACCATTTAAACATATAATTAATTACCTTAGCCCTATTAATTCACTATTTAAACATATAAACAATTACCTCTAAACTGTACTAATTCACCATTTTAACACATAATTAATTACACTTACCCGAACTAATTTTACCATTTCAACATATGATTAATTACCCTTTTAACCAACGAATTCATTTGAATATATGATCAATTACCCCTTCACTTCTACTAATTCACCATTTCAACATATAATGTGTTTTAATAAAAACTGTTTCTTTCTTTTAGTTGCCTTCTTCCATTATCATCTCTGTGATAACTGGGTGGCTTACATATAGATTTCTCTCATTGTCTTTTTAATAAGAAATATTCTTCTATACCGCATGCCGACTTCGCATCTCCGAGTTGTCCACGTGCGATTATCTCAAAATGTTCCAACGACTGAATCGTTAATAATTTTGTATTTTTGTGCGCGTGAGCCGTCGCGTGCCTTCTCTCAGCTCATCAACGATCCCGTTCTTTACGATCTGCGACTCCTCCTGATCTCGGGGTGGATAGA
The DNA here is from genome assembly GCA_023376005.1 of Doryteuthis pealeii. Taxonomy (NCBI): domain Eukaryota; kingdom Metazoa; phylum Mollusca; class Cephalopoda; order Myopsida; family Loliginidae; genus Doryteuthis; species Doryteuthis pealeii. Next base: position 15,994,605 of record CM042141.1, read on the forward strand.
CTAAAAAAAAAAAATAAGTGGGTGGCACCGAGTCACCTTTTTTTCCAATTTTCCATCTGATTGTAATCGTCATTTAACCAGGTTGACCTTATGAGCCGCCCTTCCTATTTCCTCTCTTTAGTTTATATACATTTATGTCACAATAGATATATGAAACAATTTTACAACAAAATTTTGTTTCATTTCTTTCAGTTGCAAAGACAAAGATGCAAACTACAGATGCCGTGGTCCAGCAAAAAGCACTGGTCATAACAAAAAAAGTAAAAGTAAGTTAATTTGATATCTAAATAATATCTACATTATTGCCCATAACTATCCCATGAAGGGTTGACGTGCTATAAAACCAACGCACAAACCAACCTAAAATCATATACAGATATTATAAATCCACACTGATAAGGTTCAACAAACAATAATATAAAACAGCTAAAATGTTTTTTTTAAAAACTCAAACAATATTTGTTTTTATTCTCATCGACCAGGGTACAGAAGGATTGAAATGAATTAAATTAACAGTCCGCACGTTCGTGTTCATACAGCCATATTGTTTTCTTTCCGATTGTCATTGATGCTCCCTTGTACAGCTGCCTTTAACTGAAGAGTGATATTATTTGTTAGGGAAGAGTTATCTCCCTAAGAATAGGGAATAAAGAAAGTGTCAATTTATATTATATATTTAGCAAATGAAAGCTTATAATAAATATATGAATTAAAAAATTATTTGATATTTATTTATATTGTTATAAACGTATACAAAATATTAATCTCCTTTGCATGTCTATGAAGAGTGATATCATTTGTTACGGACGGGTTATCTCCCCTAAGAATGGGGAAAAAAAGAATGTCAATGTATATTTTTAGCTTATGAAAACTTATGATGAATATATGATTTTTTAAAAGTTCATTTGATATTTATCTATATTTATAAAACGTAAACAAAATATTACACTCATTTGCATGTCAATTGAACATAAGGATTAGAATTAGAATATCTAATTCTATATATTTAATATATATTTAATTCTATATACAATAAAGCAAATATGAATATTTTAAAGAGAACTAAATATTCACGACAGACAATTCAGTTAGAAAAAGACAAAGCTGTTAATAAACCCCTTATACATTGCGATCAGTCCAGTTGGACATGTTTATTCTTTTTTTTTAATATATCCTACTCAAGTAACTCCTCCTGTCCCATAATAATTGTTACATTTAATGCATGGAATATATTTGTAAATGTAACAACTATTATGGGACAGGTGTCAATGAATTACTTCCTCTGTCCCATAATATTTGTTACATTTAATATATGAAATATATTTTCAAATGTAACAACTATTATGGGACATGTTTCAATGAACTACTTCCTCTGTCCCATAATATTTGTTACATTTGATATATGAGATATATTTTCAAATGTAACAATTATTAATGATTTCTTCTTTCCCATAATATTTGTAAAATTTAATGTATGAAATATAAATATTATTCTATTTTTCCCAAAACAGAAGCACTGTTCATCGTACTTGGTATCGTTTTTGCCGTGGCTATCACAGCAATCGTATTTGCAGTTATTTACTTTGCCTGGATTAAAAGATCAGAGTAAGTATATAAAATAAAACCAAACTTTTGTTTTAATTATGTTTTTTAAGGCATTAATTAAGCTTTTACTGGGCGAAAAGTCTTTATTGTTTTTTTTTATTTTGTTTTTTTAGGGGTTGAAAGTTCTGAGAAAAATGTTTTTTTTCAGTAAAACATTTTCTTTGTTTTTGCATTTTTTTATTTTTGTGATAGTTTTTTTTTCTTATTTTTCTTTTTTTGTAATTTCGCCGTGAAAAATCTTTTGCTCAGTAAAAATTTTGCCTAGTAAAACATTTTCTTTGGGTTTTTGTAATTTTACAGTAAAAATTTTTTTTTTTTTTCTTTTTTCTTTTTTTTTTTTGTAATTTCTCAGTAAAATATTTTTTCCCAGTAAAACAATTCCTTTTTCTTCTTTGTTTTTCTCAGTAAAACATTTTCTTTCGTTATTTTTTCATTTTCATTTATTTATCTATTTATTTATTTTTTTCATTTCTTTATTTTTTTGTAATTTCTCAGTAAAGATTTTTGCCAGTAAAATATTTCTTTCTGCCTTTTGTTTTGTAATTTTTCAGTAAAACCTTTCTTTTTTTTTTTCGTAATTTCTCAGTAAAAGATTTTGTCAAGTAACATTTTTCCTTTTTAGTTTTTTTGTCCTTCGCCCAATGCAAATATTCTATTGTTTTTTTTTTGCCGAGTACCGCCCCTAGCAAATTAGGAAATTAGCACACTACACAGAATGTCACATTGAGATATTGTATTATTATATAGCAGTAAATAACTAATAACAGAGAAGTTGCAAACATTTGTATTCAATAGTGAGAATTATGACTTCATAAAAGCTAAAGGGCCCAATCTGCCAATGCTGAATAAAAAAGGTTATCGAATGGTTTCGTAATTAGCATTTCTAAAATAAATAACATCAGAAGCCAAGATATGCAAATCGGTCTACAGTTAAAATACAGTTATTGATTATCTCATCAAATAGTTGGGCACATTTAATTAAAAGAAAACATGGCTCCAACGAAACAACTGTGAGATTAGTCAGTTAGGGCTGCAAAATACGCCGACTGCACATCTGCAGAAAATATTACAAAAACTTCTGAGGATAAGAACCCCCGTCACGTAGACAGGAGGTGAAAAGTTCAGAAAGGATTTGACTTTCGCGCTTCCCCTTTCTACTATACTGCTTAGAACGCCACCTAGCAGCTAACGGGAGAAACACGGGAGGTAATTGCAAAAGTGAAAGAAAGGAGCCTAATTATATGATTAATTATATATGAATGGAATTTGGCTTGGATAACTAAAAATTTGCTGATTTCTGTTTAAATTTCTCAAATTTAATTATTTGTTTTTATTATTTTTATTTTTACAGTAGTTATACTCCAGAAAGACCAGAAACAGGAATTAATAATCCTGCTTATGATATGGCACTAGTGTCCAGACAGAAGTAAGTAAAAAATATGCATTTTTAAATTTTTTTGTAAGTGATTGTTATTAGTTTTAACCATATCCTTTGCAATTATCAGATATAAATTTAGAAATCAAAGGGTTAAAATAGAAATAGGATATTCTTAGAAATCTATCTATATATAAGGAATTTGCAATTAGTTTGTCCGGGGAAACTTCGAAAATAAAACATTTATCAAAAAGTAAATAAATATACGTATTAAATATCACCAGGTCTGGGTTTTAAAGCAAAAATAATGAAGATTTAATATATATTTTCGAATAAATCTAAAAATTAAACCTTTAACATTAATAACTACAAGTTTATACGCTGCCATTTGTTTATTTAGTAAGAGAAGCAGATGATTATTATTAGTATTAATACTGCGCTTTAAACGACAGCTCAATAAATAAGTTTCGATTTTTAAAATGTTAATTTTATTTATATATATATATATATATATATATATATATATATATATGTATGTGTGTGTGTGTGTGTGTGTGTGTGTGTGTGTGTTGTTGTTTTGTTGTTTTGTTTCACTTAAAAATATGTTATTAATTGAATGAAATCTACTCAAAGATGTTTGATCGAAAATGTAAACAATGTTTAAGTTATTTTTTTATTTGCTTTTAGAATAAATTAAAATTCTCTTCAATAAAATAACATTTTTTTTGCATTTAATATGGTAGAGACATTAATTTTCTTTTTCTTAATTTTAATTTTTAAATTGAAAAAAATAGGTTACAATTTGTCGTTTATTTATTTACTAAATTTTACATAATACAAAAAAAATTAAAGAATTATTTTTAATCTAAATACGGTTGCTTTATTATTATGCAATTATTTAATGCAATTACTATATATATATATTATATATATATATATATATATATATATATATATATATATATATATGTGTGTGTGTGTGTGTGTGTGTGTGTGTATGTGGGTGGGGTGTATATTGAATGTTTTTTCACTTTGCAATATGATATTAATTGAATAAATTCTACTTCGAAAATTAGGTGTTTGTCACTCGGAATTTGTAAACAAATGCAAAACAGTTAATGTTAGCCACTGTTTATAAGATAATTGTTATTTATTTTAATATTAAATGTACAAATAAATACTAATGCAAAATAGCACACAAGAGATGATATCATTAGATTACGTATAAAATGCATTTCATTTCACAGAAAGACCCCAAATCTTTGAGGGTTACTTCGAGACTTTCCGTAATCTAATGTTATTTTACTCATAAAATGCGATTTTAATGATATTATCTCTTGCACACTATTCTGCATTTGTACCAAAATCAGCACATTCAACATTCTTTCTTAAAAAAGTATGTTTCAATTTTTTACCATAATAATTTCATATTCGTTCGGCTACGCTTTGAATCAATAATGTCATTTTTAAAAATCTATCTATTATTGAATATTACAAAAAAAAAAAATATTACAAAAAAAAAAAATTATTTTAAATTTAGATATTGTATCTATTTAATTTTTGTGTATGTATCTTTTTAAAAACATATACCTTGATATGTTTATAATTAAGAAACACACTAAGTTTAGTTATTGATATTTATTGATTAAGGGATATAATTAATTAATTGAACAAAGATCAAACAATTTGTCCAAAGTGTCGCATAGCATCTGCTCCTGCTAATATAAAACTTTGCCTGGCTGCTGTTTATATCAGTAGTAATTCAAAATGACCGCTACTACTTCGATCTTGAACTTCCTAAAATAGTAAACATTACACTATTTCTTCCACTACAATCTAACATTATTGCCAGTGGATATTTAATTATAAATCTGATTCCATAAGATAAGTATATTATAAAAACAAGAAATCCCAAGTAGTTCAAAGAGCACCAGCGACAGAACAAACAGGTATCCTTTTCAGTGTTTTATTATATGTAAGCAAACAAATAAAAACTGGTAGATATTTTCATTATTTCTTTTATTATTTCAGCTCAGCATGAACGATTTAGAGCCACCCTCAAGATCCAATTCCGGTAAGACTTTCTGTAGCCTCAATTTTTCTCCTTCCAAAAGGAAAATAAATATAAGAAACACAAGTGTTACATTACATATATACATATTTCAATTTGCTTGAAAATTCACTGTACATTAAATTATACTATTAACACGAATTTTGTTCATGGATAATTTGTTATTTCTTAATTGCTTTTGTTGTAAAACTATAGAAAATGCAATTATCCGGTTCAAATTTTGCCTTTGAGTCCCTGATAACACTAGGTAACGCATATTTTGTTCCTGAATGTTATGTGTTATTTCTTAATTGTTTATATTGTACAAGTATAGAAAATGGCCCATTATTCTCATCAAACTTTGCTTTTGTATCGTGAATAACACTAGGTAACACACATTGTTGTTCCTGGATAGTAAGTGTTAATTCTTAATTGCCTATGTTGTAAAAGTAGAGAAATGTCCATTCTCTTTTAAACTTTGTTTTAGTGAAATTGAGTTACTTTCTATGTAAAATTTGGGTAAATTACACATTTTCTTTTACATGAGGTCTGAATAAAACAACATAAGAATCAATATTTACTCAATTAAAGTGCTACATAATGACCGTCCCAGCACCTATATTTGTGGCCTTGTGCCAGACTCGGAGAAACCTTAAAACAAAAATGTATTCCCGATTCTCTGATACCTTGGGTGGCCTTTGAAGAATCACCGAAAAAGAAATAAAAAAACTTAAATGAGAGTTTGGTGACGCTAGGTCTGCTTTTAAGGAAAATCCAGTCTTTTCGACGTCCAATGGTTCTTTGATCTAAAAGGCCATGAACTCTATTTGACCAGAATGATTCGAAGGAATTGAATATTCTATTCTTTCGAGAACGAACTAGATGGTCCAGGAAAAGAACCTTCGAGAAGATTCTTTTGACGGACTATATAAGAAACCCGAGTCAGTGAGTTAGGGTCAGTCAGTCAGTGGAGATCAGAGCGGGTGACACAGTCGGCCGGAGAGGCAGTGATCAAGGGTTAGTCGAGGCCGTACGGAGTTTGGTAAACTGTTGTCGCTGAAGACGATAAGGAATAGCCTGTTATTGTTAAGAAAAGCTTGTCACCGAGAAGTTTAAGAAGAACTAAACCCGAAGTTGAATCCAGTTAGAATACTCCTTATTAAGTACAAATATTATTAGACTTGACTCTCTCTCTCTCAAAAAGTGCATTGAAGTTTTTATTATATTATTTATAATAAACTTCTGAAAAATAAATACGGTATCACCGTCTTTCTTTCACCACGCCAAAGAAATCTTTTATGAATGGAATCTCTACCCAAACAAATAGTACAGATATTACGACAGTATCGTGAATGGGAATAACAGACACCCGTGGAGAAAGTCAAATTAACCATGACTAAAGACCCACGGTCGTGAAACGTGATACCTCTTGCTGGACGATAAATGAAAAGCACGCGGCGTGCGTAAGGTGATACTCCCTTGACCTGTCACTAGCGACGAAGAACTGCTAGATATTTGGATACTGTAAACAACCCCAGAGGTTGACACGTGAAACGCTACCGCTACGTTATTGCTATTATTGGTAGTATCGGTGAAAAACCAATAACGTTACATATATCGATTTGGTAACGTGACGACGAACAACCCCACTACGTTACAAAAGTTATACAAAAATGAAGAGAGTTTTATTTTTAGATTTGCAATTGTAATGGAAATCACTTTCAGAATATGTGAAAGCAATTTACATTACAAATATTGTCTCGTGTTTTTATTGTGCATTCCATGGCCCTGTGGGGTGTCAAGAGGTTTAATGTTTTAGGGTAAAAAAGGCAACTGGCTATTTTTGATGCGTGTTCCTAGGATTTGCTTTTAATCCCGTCATATTTGGTAGTTGCACTGAAAAAGGGATTCAAGCAAAGAAAAGGAAGAGACGAGGGCAAAAGGTAGTTTTATGATTTAGGCTTTAATTACGGGTCATAGCCACCACATGCTAAGGAAATTCCTTCCTGGCTAGTAGTAGCATCTAATCCCAGTCAAGGCCTAAATTCGAATGGCCATGAGATTATCTTTGGGGTTGGAAGTGGGTCCTTTTTCCATGCATACTGGTGGGTTCTTCCGGTGTGAAGACTCATGGGATTTTGTTAATTGTTTTTATTTCAATTTTATTTTATTTTAATCCCCACAACCCCATGAGCAAAGTTCAAAGGAAAAAAAACTAGGTCTCCATTTATTTTTGGTATAAGCAATTGGAAAATAGCACTTTCTGCCCAGGAAGAAGAAACACTAAAAAGGTTATGTGCTGTTATTAAACGAAGGTTGCATTTTGGGGTACCATTTTTCAAAAGACTGCCAGTACCAGCGTGGAGATAGGGGCAATAGCACCGTATGCAAAGCATGATCAAAGGTGCACTGGTATAGGTGCCGAAAGTCCATATATGGCTTGATGTCGACAGAGGCTTGATGTCGACAGCAATTACTAACTATGAGTTGGTCTATCCCTTTTGGCATTAACAATAATATAACCTCTCTTGCATTGTGTCAGCATTCACCCGGGATGAGTTGAGCTGGCTTCATCCATTTAATTCACTTAAGTCTCTTCGGAAGGCCAACCATAGAAAATTAAAGATGGAGTATCATGAGAATAGGAGGTACGCAAACGGTCAAAAAAACCCTTCATGCTGACACTGCTGGATAATTTACGACTTATTTGTCGCAGATTATCCAGCAGACCCAGAGACCATAGGACCAAAAGTAACTACCCGTTCCCGGTACAGACACCGCTTGGAATTTTCCTAAGAGCCCCTTTTCCTGAGTTGTGGTGCCTGACCTGCCCACCTTGGGTGGTTCTACCAGGAACTTAATTTCCCGACGGCATAGCTCTGACACTACCACATTTACACTGGCCCGCCACACAAAGTTAGGGGGGGGGAGACTTTAGGGCGGATTAATATAACCTAAAATTCTAGAAAATAATTCAATTCTTATGAAAAAATAAACTACAAAAAGAGAAAATGGTGCGACAATCATTTTTTTAATATAAAAAAAAAATAACTTTTAAATTTTCAAATAATTTTTTTCTGGTGTTGAAATTATTATTGTTTTTCTAATGTGATTTTCTGGATTTGATCTTTCTAGAAATGACAAAATTAGGGACTGAATTTTTTTTATTCAAATGACAAAAGTTTGATCCTCCCAATCACAATTTTAATTGATAAAAACATTTTTTCAAGTTTTTTTAATGAAATAAGTTATTCATTATAAAATTATGTTCTTAATGAATAAAGTGCTGAAAATAATAGAAAAAAATACTTAATTTCAGGCAATTATTTTGAATTTAGAAATTAATTTTTTATCTCCCCTGACGAAAAGTGAACATACCAAATAATATCATTATTAAGGAATAATAATAATAATAATAATAATAATAATAATAATAATATAATAATAATAATAATATCTTTTTCAGCTAGTATATTAAGTCTGAGACCTGTCAGCTGATCCTTATATTCCAAACATTCACCTTAATCCCACAGAATATTTATAATCTTTTCACAGATTATCCAACATTGCCTTAAAGGTGTTTAGACATGGGGCATTCACTATTGATTATTGTAGTTCATTCCATGTATTCACCACTTTGTTACTCAAATTAATTTTGTGTTGCGTTTGCTTTACAAATTTTACAAATTCTGTTACTCAAATAATTTTGCTTTGCAAAGTTCTTTTAAAGAGTTTTAATTTATGACCTTTGATAGTGATATTTTGAGCAACATTTAATAGATCAAAGTTTGTTGAATAAAATCCGTGGGTATATTTATAGATTTCAATCAGATCTCTTGTTTGTTGATAAACCAAGCTTGCTAAGTCAATCTTCCTACGTTTTTCTTCATACAAAAGGCTTTGTAATTCATTCATTACTTTAGTAGCTCTCCATTGAACTCCCTCAATGAGTTTTATGTCGTTGATTTGTCTTGGACTCCAGACCACATTTGCAAATTCCAAATGAGGTCTCACCAATGCAATGAACACATTTTTCAAATGAAATTCAAAATAATGAAAGTTAAAACAATATGTAGGGACAAGACTTTCAGACCAGCCACAACAATGGGAATCAGTTTAAATTATTCTTTAAATCATCATAATTTGATTTGTTTAATTTCAGATTGGCTTATGTTTTTTTTATTTGATATCATCAGTAACTAAGTGTTTATGTTTTCCTCTTCTTTCTCATACAGACAACATCCAACCCAACGTCTATCGAAAATCCTGTATACGGAAAATTACAAGATGACAATCATTAACATCAAAAAGTGAAGCGTGAAGAACCATGTACATTTTCATTGTCAATCATTTTTCGCAAACTACATATTTGCATTCATAAGAAACTGGCTGAAGCATTTTGAAAAAAGAAAAAAAAGGAAAAGAAAAAAACGTGATGAAGATTTATTTTCTTTAAATATGGATAACCATGGTAAAGTTAACTCGCTTTTAAAACAAATTAAAGTTATATATATATTATATGTACAATATTAAAGTTATATCTAACAAGTGTTGGTGTTTGTTCATTTTTATGCATTTGAAATAGATATACAGTGGTAATATGATTTAAGAGTTTAATTCATTAATAATAATAATAATAATAATAATAATAATAATGATAATGATAATGATAATGATAATGATAATAATAATGATAATAATGATAATAATAATAATGATAATAATAATAATAGTAATAGAAGAAGAAGAAGAAGAAGAAGGAGAAGAATTATTTTCATACGTTACTTAATATAAACTACGTATACCCAAATTTTCGTTTGTTTTTGATTTTAAAAACGAATTAAAATTAATTAAATCGATAATCAATTTAATTAATTCTAATTCGTTTTTAAAATTTAAAGCAGATTGTCTGATTTATCTAAGTCAAAATGTAGTAACATTCAGTAACATCAGTAAAAAAAGGCAAAATATTATTACACGCGTAATTTATTTTTAATACATTTAAAATGATTTTTTCGGTTAATTTTGCTCTAATATGGCCGTAAAAACTGTTTAAAGATGACTTAAAGGTTAGGATTAGAGTTATGGCATCTTTTAAAATTATCATGAGAAGAAGAAGAAGAAGAATGTAAAGAAGAAGAAGAATGTAAAGAAGAAGAAGAATGTAAAGAATAAGAATGTAAAGAAGAAGAAGAAAATATGTAATTTCCTAGATTTTTCCTATTCTTTGAATTCAATCTTTACGGTGATGGTTAGGGGTAGGCTTAATAGGTATGGTTAGGCGTAAATTTCGCATCAGTATTTGTAGTTGAAGAATTAACCCGAACCCTATCATAGCCGTAATAATATATTCTTTCATCTTTTACGGGTAAGGTTAGGATTAGAGTTATGGATCTTTTAAAATTATCAATGTGAAAAGAAGAAGAAAAAGAAGAATGTAAAAGAAGAAGAAGAAGAAGAAGAAGAAGAAAATATGTAATTTCCTAGATTTTTCCTATTCTTTGAATTCAATTTTACGTGATGGTTAGGGTTAGGCTTATAGGTATGGTTAGGCGTAAATTTCGCATCAGTATTTGTAGTTGACGAATTAACCCGAACCCTATCCATAGCCGTAAATAATATATTCTTTCATCTTTTACGGGAAAGGTTAGAATTATAGAGTTATGGCATCTTTTAAAATTATCATGTGAAAAAGAAGAAAGAAAAGGAAGAATGTAAAGAAGAAGAAGAGAAGAAGAAGGAAGAAAATATGTAATTTCCTAGATTTTTCCTATTCTTTGAATTCAATCTTACGGTGATGGTTAGGGTTAGCTTATAGGTATGGTTAGGCGTAAATTTCGCATCAGTATTTGTAGTTGAAGAATTAACCCGAACCCTATCCATAGCCGTAAATAATATATTCTTTCATCTTTTACGGGAAAGGTTAGAATTAGAGTTATGGCATCTTTTTTAAAATTATCATGTGAAAAAGAAGAAGAAAAAGAAGAATGTAAAGAAGAAGAGAGAAGAAGAAGAAGAAGAAGATAAGTAATTTCCTAGATTTTCCTATTCTTTGAATTCAATTTTACGGGTGATGGTTAGCGTTAGGTTTATAGGTATGGTTAGGCGTAAATTTCGCATCAGTATTTGTAGTTGAAGAATTAACCCGAACCCTATCCATAGCCGTAAATAGATATTCTTTCATCTTTTACGGGTAAGGTTTAGGATTATAGTTATGGCATCTTTTAAAATTATCATGTGAAAAGAAGAAGAAAAAGAATGAATGTAAAGGAAGAATGTAAGAGAAGAAGAAGAAGAAGAAGAAGAAGAAAGAAGAAGAATATGTAATTTCCTAGATTTTTTCCTATCTTTGAATTCAATTTTACGGTGATGGTTAGGGTTAGGCTTATAGGTATGGTTAGGCGTAAATTTCGCATCAGTATTGTAGTTGAAGAATTAACCCGAACCCCATCCATAGCCGTAAATAATATATTCTTTCATCTTTTACGTGTAAGGTTAGGATTATAGTTATGGCATCTTTTAAAATTATCATGTGAAAAAGAAGAAGAAAAAGAAGAATGTAAAGAAGAAGATAAGAAGAAGAGAAAGAAGAAGAAAGAAGAAAGAAGAGAGAAGAAGAAGAAGAAGAGAAGAAGAGAAATGTAATTTCCTAGATTTTTCCTATTCTTTGAATTCAATCTTTACGGTGATGTTTAGGGTTAGGTTATAGGTATGGTTAGGCGTAAATTTCGCATCAGTATTTGTAGTTGAAGAATTAACCGAACCCTATCCATAGCCGTAAATAAGATATTCTTTCATCTTTTACGGGTAAGGTTAGGATTATAGTTATGGCATCTTTTAAAATTATCATGTGAAAAAGAAGAAGTAAAGAAGAATGTAAAGAAGAAGAAGAGAAGAAGAAGAAGAGAAGAAGAAGAAGAAGAAGAAGAAGAAGAAGAAGAAGAAAAGAAGAAAGAAAATATTAATTTCCTAGATTTTCCTATTCTTTGAATTTCAATCTTTACGGTGATGGTTAGGGTTAGGCTTATAGGTATGGTTAGGCGTAAATTTCGCATCAGTATTTGTAGTTGAAGAATTAACCCCGAACCCTATCCATAGCCGTAAATAAGATATTCTTTCATCTTTTACGGGTAAGGTTAGGATTATAGTTATGGCATCTTTTAAAATTATCATGTGAAAAAGAAGAAGAAGAAGAAATAAGAAGAATGTAAAGAAGAAGAAGAAGAAGAAAAAAGAAGAAGAAGAAGAAGAAGAGAAGAAGAAAGAAGAAAGAAGAAGAAGAAGAAGAAGAAATATTAATTTCCTAGATTTTTCCTATTCTTTGAATTCAATTTTTACGGTGATGGTTAGGGTTAGGCTTATAGGTATAGGTGTAGGCGTAAATTTCGCATCAGTAATTTGTAGTCTGAAGAATTAACACCGATACCCTATCCAAAGCCGGAAATAATATATTGCTTTTCATCTTTACGGTAAGGTTAGGATTATATTATGGCATCTTTTAAAATTATCCGTGGAAACAAGAAGAAGAAAGAAGAAAGAATGTAAGAGAAGAAGAAGAAGAAGATGAAGAAGAAGAAGAAGAAGAAGAGAAGAAGAAAAAGAGAGAAGGAAGAAGAAGAAGAAAGAAGAAAAGAGAAGATATGTAATATTCTAGATTTTTTCCTATTCTTGAGAATTCAATCTTTACGGTGATAGTTTATGGAGTTAGGCTTATAGGATGGTTAGGCGTAATTTCGCATGCAGGTATTTGTAGTTGAAGAATTAACGTGCCGAACCCTATCCATAGCGCGTAATAATGATATTGCTCTTCATCTTTTACGGGTAAATGTTAGGATTAGAGTCATGGCATCTTTTAAAATTATCATGTGAAAAGAAGAAGAAAAGCAAGAAGATGTAAAGAAGATGTAACGAAGAATGTGAGAAGAACGGCGAGAAGAAGAACCGAAGAAGATAAGAGGGAGTAGAAGGCAGTGTAGAAGAGGTACGAGAGAAAGGAAGAAAGTAAGAAGAAGGAAGAGAGAGGAGTAGATCTATCCTAGATTTGTCCTATCTGGTTCGAATTCATGCTATTTACACGGTGAGTCGGGATTTAGGGTTGGCTTATAGGTATGGTGTAGGCTAAATTTCGCATCAGGTATTTGTAGTTGAAGATTAACTTCCGAACCAACTAATCAACCACATAGGCGTAAATAATAATTCTTTCACTTTTACGGGTATGTTAGGATTAGAAGTCATGGCATCTTTTAAATTATCATGTGAAACAAGAAGAAAAAGAAGAATGTAAAGAGAATGTTAAAAGAAAGAAGAAGAAGAAGAGAAAGAAGAAAGAAGAAGAAGGGGAAAGAAGAAGAAGGAAGAAGAAGAAAGAAGAAGAAATATGTATATTCACTAGATTGTTTGCCTATTCTTTTGAATATTCAATCCTTTACGGGTTGATGGGCTAGGGAGTTAGGAGCGTCGTCTGGTATAGGTATGGGTTGAGGTACGTAAAATTTCGCATTCAGTTTTGGGAGAGAGAGAGGCCGAAGGCCATATCCAGTAGCCATATAATACATATATTCTTTCAATGCTTTCTTACGGAGATAATGTCTGGTAGGCATTAGACGTTATGGCTTTTAAAATTATCATCGTGAATAAGAACAGAAAGAGAATGTAAAAAGAGAAATGTAAAGGAAGAAGAAGAAGAAGAGAAAGAAGAAGAGAATGAGAAGAGAAGGAAGAAATGGTATTTCATAGATTTTTCCTATTTTTGATTATCATATATGGTGAGGGTTAGGGTTAGGCTTATAGGCTATGGTTAGAGCGTAAATTTCCGCATTCAGTATTTGGTAGTTGAAGAATAACCCGAAACAATATCCATAGCCGTAAATAGAAATAGTAATTCCTTTCATCTTTTTACGGTCAAGGTTAGGATTAGAGAGTTATGGCATCGCTTTTAAATTAATCAATGTGGAAAAGAGAGAGAGAAAAAGAGAATGTAAAGAAGAAGGTAAGAAGAAGAAGAGAAGAAGAAGAAGAGAAGGAAGAAGAAGAAGAAGAAGAGAGTAGTAATTTCTAAGATTTTTCCTTATTCTTTGAATTCAATTTTACGGTGGATGAGTTAGTCGTTAGGTTTATAGGTATGGTTAGGCGTAAATTCGCATCAGTATTCGTAAGTTAGAAGAATTAAACGCGCCGAGACCTATCCTAGCCGTAAATAATATACTTCCTTGCAATCTGTTTACGTGTAAGGTTAGGATTAATAGTTTGCATCTTTTAAAAATTACATGTGAAAAAGAAGAAGAAAAAGAAAGGAATGTAAACGAAAGATGAAAGAAGAAGAAGAAGAAGAAGAAGAAGAAGATAGTAAGAAGAAGAAGAAGAAGGAAGAAGAAAAAGCAGAAGAGTAAGAAGAAGAAGTAAGAAAGAGAGAAGAAGAAGATGAAAAGAAGAGAAGAAGAAGGAATAGGGAAAAAGGGAAGAAGAAGAAAAGAAGTAAAGAAAGAAGAAGAAGAAGAAGAAGAAGAAGAAGAAGAAGAAGGAAGAAGAAGAAGAGAGAAGAAGAGAAAGGGACGAAGAAAATAATGTTATATTCACTAGATTTATTTCTATTTTTGAATTCATTCTTTAAACAGTGTGGTTAGGGTTAGGCTTATCAGGATATAGGTTTAGCGCGTCAATTTCGCATAAGTTATTGTGTAGTTGAAAGAATTTAATACCCGACTCCTTCCATAGCCGCCGTAATAATAAGATATTACTTCTCTAATTCTTTTACGGTAGCGGTTAGGATAGTATGATTATGGCGCAGCTTTTAAAATTATGCCACTAACCGTGAAAAGAGGAAGAAGAAAAAGAAGAATGTAAAAGGAAGAATGTAAAGAAGGGAAGAAGAACGAAAGAAGAACCGCAAGAAGAAGAAAGAAGACAGAAGACACGACAGAAAATATGTAATTTCCATAGATTGTTTTCCTATTCTTGTGAATTCATGCGTCTTTACGGTGATGGTTCAGGGGTTAGGGCTTATAGTATAGGTTAGCCCGCGTAAATTTCGGCATCAGTATCATTATGATAGTTGAGATGTTAACGGACAGTAGGCTGACAGCCCGAACGGGAACCACGAGTCGCATAGCCGTAAACTAATATAATCTTGCTCATACTTTTACGAGCGCGTAAGGGTAGCGGATGTATACGAATATGGAGGACAGATACTGTTTTAAACATTATCAAGTGTGATGGAAAGAAGAACGAAAGAAGAATGTAGAGAGAAAGAAATTGTACTAGAAGGAATGGTATGTTATAGAAGAAGAAAGGAGATAAAGAAAGAAAGAGAAGGAGTAAGACTAGAAGGAGAGAAAAGAAGAAGAAAGAAGTAAAGAAGGAAGCGGGAAGAAGATAGAAGCGAGAATGATGTAAACTGACATCAAGACTTTTTATTAGCATTTGTGTTTTCCATATTCTTTGAATTCAATACTTTGTTACAGTGGGTAGGAGTGATATGTAGGTTAAGGACTTAATTAATTTAGGTATGGTTAGGGCGTAAGATTTTGGTTGCCATCAAAGTAATTAGAATAGTTGTTTGTATGTTGGCCGATTGTATGTAGAATCTACTATGTAGACAGTAGGCATCGGCTGGAGTCCGACCTATGGCATAGCCGTGAATTATTAAAACGTGTATCGTTTCAATAAATCTTTCATTTTTAAATTAATTTAAATTGATCACCCGAGAAGATTAACGGCAAATTTTCTAAAAAGAGAATATACAGGGGTAAGGTTAAGGAGATTATAGGGTATTATGAGCCTCCAATTTTATTAAAAAAAATTATCGAATCGTTAAAAAGGAAGAAGAAAAGAGAATTAAAGAAGAAGAAGAAGAAGAAGAAGAAGAAGAAGAAGAAGCAAGGAAGAAGAACGAAGAAGAAAGAAGAAAATATGTAATTTCGTAGATTTTTCCTGTTCTTTGAATTCAAATCTTTTACGGTGATATGTTAGGCAGTTGGCGATTATTAGGTACTGGTTAGGACGTAAATTTCGCATGCAGTATTTGTGTGTGAAATGAATTTAGACCCCGAACGCACTCATTATGCATAGTGCCCGTAAATAAATATATTCTTTCAACTGCTTTACGGGGTAGGGTAGGCATGAATTATAGTATGGCAAAACATCTAGTCTTTTTAAAATTATCCCTACATGTGAAAAAAGAAGAATGTAAATGAAAGGATGTAAGAAGAAGAAGAAGAAAAGAAGAAAGAAGACAGAAGAAGCACAGAAGAAGAAGAAGAAGAAGAAGAAGAGAAGAAAGATATTATTTTCCTAGATCTTTTTTTGCCGTATCTGTTAAAATTCAAGTCTTTACGGTGATCGGTTAGGCGTGTTAGGGTTGACGCCTTATAAGTTATGGTGTAGGACGTTAAATTTACCGC
>CM042141.1:16011133-16048633 GCA_023376005.1 Doryteuthis pealeii
CGAGAGAGATTCAGTCCTAATTAACTGAATCTATTTCCACTAATTTTAATTTTTTTTATATATTAATGTATGTCTATTGAATGACAGGCTGGGCTGTATGGGTTTTTAGTCAATATTGTAAATAGTTTGTATCTACTAATCAAATAGTTGTGTGTGTGTGTGTGTGTGTAACTATCTATCCCCACCCCATGGTGCTGGAATGTGACAGAAGGTGTTTAATGAGAGAACCTGGCAGTGAATGCAGAGTATCTCTGGCGGGGTGCCAAGAAATAGCTCTGCTCCAATCAGATGTTTCACTTTGGCCACATCAGGTGACAGAAGACAATGAATCTTCTTCTTACCCTTTTTAGAGGAGGAGGAGAAAGAAGGGAGGTACTGGTTGGTGGTAGTGGGTTAGGCCCCCTAAAGACACAATCTGACAGATGTAGTGATACAAGAAACTGTAGTGGTATTCTCAAAAAAGAAAGAGGGTTTCAAACTTTGTTTTTAGGCATAATAGGAGCTTGGTTTGAGGAAGTTGGTTCCTGCTGGGCGGGCAATGCAAGACAAAGCCAACAGTCATGAATTGCCTGCTTTTGTGTTGCCATGGGCTACACATTAGGCAAGATGCCTCAACAGTATCTCATGCAAATTAGACTGCTTGTTGATCACTGGGAGTTGCACTCCTATGCGAAATGAACATTTCTTGTGCTAATCAAACTGTCTCTCAAAAGTGTTAATATAAGCAGACACGCAGGGTTTTCTGGGTTAAGCTCAAACTAATAGAGCTGGTATGGGTGTTAACAATTTATGGTAGAGGTTCAGCATGGAATCTGTGAAACAGGACCCTTAGCTAAGTAATTTAAATTAAGGAGGCCATTATCTTTGGGAATCAGGAGTCTATATGGAAAAAGTACGTGGGACAGTAATTTGATCCCTGAAAACACGCCATGAGACATGGAAAAAATTATCTGCAGTCTTGTTTTATGTATGCTAACCTCATGCGTGGATGATTGATAACCAGAACCATGATTAATCTGCTGAGAACAAGCTACCTCATATGATGATACTCACCATTTTGCCACTTACTCTATCTCTTGACCTTGCTAAATCTTCTCATCACGTGGTAGAGGTTGATGACCAGTCCATCCTCTTTATGCACACACTTGTCCTGAGGCCCGGCGTTCTTTTAAACTTCTCTATGCACTCATACATACTTCTACATGGTAGTGCACTGTCCCTCTATATTGGGCTAACAGACCTTGTAAATTTCAGCCCCTGACACTCCTTCAACCAGATAAATCTAGTCACTTCCTTGGTGCATACAGCAAGCAAAACCGCGCAATCAGGCTTAACACTTTGATCACCTGACACCACCCCAGTGCCAAAATATATAGCAATGCATTTGCAGAAATGCAGTGTGGCAATAATGAAATATGTTATGGCCAAAAGTGCGGATGCATTTTTTGACTCTCTCTCATGTATATAAATAGGTATTTACCCAAATCGCTTTACGATGAAGCTAGTATTAACCAAGTAATGGGGGCATCCAGTGAGTGTTTACATTAATCTTATACATGGCGTGGTTGCATAAGATTATTGTCAATCCCTTGTTTTCTGATGAGGGGATGGCCCATTCATATCCACGGGCAGGACTTTTCATGGAAAGTACAGAAAGCCCACCAAATTAAGTGAAGTCACATGGGACGCGGTTTGGTCCTCAGTTTTCAGTTAGACGTCAAGGCAGAATAAGGTCTTTCTGCCTTAGCTGAAGCTCACTGCATACAGCACGCTATGTTAGTCAGATATTTAGTTACAATATGAAATGTTAGTTAAGGAAAATAAAAGGTTTAGAAAAAAATAACAACGGACTTGTGGGATTAATGGAATGTCTTGGTACAAAGTGATATAGAAGAAAATGATGTATAAGTGCAACCGCCGCACTCAAGATGGAAGCTCGCGAAGACCATGACGCCTAAAAAGTCCAGATGTTAGGAAGAAGAACGTAAGATAGAAGAACAGAAGAAGAAGAAGAAGAAGAAGAAAGAAGAAAATATGTAATTTCCTAGATTTTTCCTATTCTTGAATTCAATCTTTACGGTGATGGTTAGGTTAGGCTTATAGGTATGGTTAGGCGTAAATTTCGCATCAGTATTTGTAGTTGAAGAAATTAACCCGAACCCTATCCATAGCCGTAAATAATATATTCTTTCATCTTTTACGGGTAAGGTTAGGATTATAGTTATGGCATCTTTTAAAATTATCATGTGAAAAAGAAGAAAAAGAAGAATGTGAAAAGAAGAAGAAAAAGAAGAAAGAAGAAGAAGAAGAAGAAGAAGAAGAAGAAGAAGAAGAAGAAGAAGAAGAAGAAGAAGAAGAAGAAGAAAATATGTAATTTCCTAGATTTTTCCTATTCTTTGAATTCAATCTTTACGGTGATGGTTAGGGTTAGGCTTATAGGTATGGTTAGGCGTAAATTTCGCATCAGTATTTGTAGTTGAAGAATTAACCCGAACCCTATCCATAGCCGTAAATAATATATTCTTTCATCTTTTACGGGTAAGGTTAGGATTATAGTTATGGCATCTTTTAAAATTATCATGTGAAAAAGAAGAAGAAAAAGAAGAATGTAAAGAAGAATGTAAGAAGAAGAAGAAGAAGAAGAAGAAGAAAGAAGAAGAAGAAGAAGAAGAAGAAGAAGAAAAAATATGTAATTTCCTAGATTTTTCCTATTCTTTGAATTCAATCTTTACGGTGATGGTTAGGGTTAGGCTTATAGGTATGGTTAGGCGTAAATTTCGCATCAGTATTTGTAGTTGAAGAATTAACCCGAACCCTATCCATAGCCGTAAATAATATATTCTTTCATCTTTTACGGGTAAGGTTAGGATTAGAGTTATGGCATCTTTTAAATTATCATGTGAAAAGAAGAAGAAAAAGAAGAATGTAAGAAGAAGAAGAAGAAGAAGAAGAAGAAGAAGAAGAAGAAGAAGAAGAAGAAGAAGAAGAAGAAGAAGAAATATGTAATTTCCTAGATTTTTCCTATTCTTTGAATTCAATCTTTACGGTGATGGTTAGGGTTAGGCTTATAGGTATGGTTAGGCGTAAATTTCGCATCAGTATTTGTAGTTGAAGAATTAACCGAACCCTATCCATAGCCGTAAATAATATATTCTTTCATCTTTTACGGGTAAGGTTAGGATTAGAGTTATGGCATCTTTTAAAATTATCATGTGAAAAAGAAGAAGAAAAAGAAGAATGTAAAGAAGAAGAAGAAGAAGAAGAAGAAGAAGAAGAAGAAGAAGAAGAAGAATATGTAATTTCCTAGATTTTTCCTATTCTTTGAATTCAATCTTTACGGTGATGGTTAGGGTTAGGCTTATAGGTATGGTTAGGCGTAAATTTCGCATCAGTATTTGTAGTTGAAGAATTAACCCGAACCCTATCCATAGCCGTAAATAATATATTCTTTCATCTTTTACGGGTAAGGTTAGGATTAGAGTTATGGCATCTTTTAAAATTATCATGTGAAAAAGAAGAAGAAAAAGAAGAATGTAAAGAAGAAGAAGAAAGAAGAAGAAGAAGAAGAAGAAGAAGAAGAAGAAGAAGAAGAAGAAGAAGAAGAAGAAGAAGAAGAAAATATGTAATTTCCTAGATTTTTCCTATTCTTTGAATTCAATCTTTACGGTGATGGTTAGGGTTAGGCTTATAGGTATGGTTAGGCGTAAATTTCGCATCAGTATTTGTAGTTGAAGAATTAACCCGAACCCTATCCATAGCCGTAAATAATATATTCTTTCATCTTTTACGGGTAAGGTTAGGATTAGAGTTATGGCATCTTTTAAAATTATCATGTGAAAAGAAGAAAAAGAAGAATGTAAAGAAGAAGAAGAAGAAGAAGAAAGAAGAAGAAGAAGAAGAAGAAGAAGAAGAAGAAGAAGAAGAAGAAGAAGAAAATATGTAATTTCCTAGATTTTTCCTATTCTTTGAATTCAATCTTTACGGTGATGGTTAGGGTTAGGCTTATAGGTATGGTTAGGCGTAAATTTCGCATCAGTATTTGTAGTTGAAGAATTAACCCGAACCCTATCCATAGCCGTAAATAATATATTCTTTCATCTTTTACGGGTAAGGTTAGGATTAGAGTTATGGCATCTTTTAAAATTATCATGTGAAAAAAGAAGAAGAAGAAGAAGAAGAAGAAGAAGAAGAAGAAGAAGAAGAAGAAGAAGAAGAAGAAGAAGAAATATGTAATTTCCTAGATTTTTCCTATTCTTTGAATTCAATCTTTACGGTGATGGTTAGGGTTAGGCTTATAGGTATGGTTAGGCGTAAATTTCGCATCAGTATTTGTAGTTGAAGAATTAACCCGAACCCTATCCATAGCCGTAAATAATATATTCTTTCATCTTTTACGGGTAAGGTTAGGATTATAGTTATGGCATCTTTTAAAATTATCATGTGAAAAAGAAGAAGAAAAAGAAGAATGTAAAGAAGAAGAAGAAGAAGAAGAAGAAGAAGAAGAAGAAGAAGAAGAAGAAGAAGAAGAAGAAGAAGAAGAAGAAGAAGAAAATATGTAATTTCCTAGATTTTTCCTATTCTTTGAATTCAATCTTTACGGTGATGGTTAGGGTTAGGCTTATAGGTATGGTTAGGCGTAAATTTCGCATCAGTATTTGTAGTTGAAGAATTAACCGAACCCTATCCATAGCCGTAAATAATATATTCTTTCATCTTTTACGGGTAAGGTTAGGATTATAGTTATGGCATCTTTTAAAATTATCATGTGAAAAGAAAGAAGAAAAAGAAGAATGTAAAGAAGAAAGAAGAAGAAGAAGAAGAAGAAGAAGAAGAAGAAGAAGAAGAAGAAGAAGAAGAAGAAGAAGAAGAAGAAAATATGTAATTTCCTAGATTTTTCCTATTCTTTGAATTCAATCTTTACGGTGATGGTTAGGGTTAGGCTTATAGGTATGGTTAGGCGTAAATTTCGCATCAGTATTTGTAGTTGAAGAATTAACCCGAACCCTATCCATAGCCGTAAATAATATATTCTTTCATCTTTTACGGGTAAGGTTAGGATTAGAGTTATGGCATCTTTTAAAATTATCATGTGAAAAAGAAGAAGAAAAAGAAGAATGTAAAGAAGAAGAAGAAGAAGAAGAAGAAGAAGAAGAAGAAGAAGAAGAAGAAGAAGAAGAAGAAGAAGAAAATATGTAATTTCCTAGATTTTTCCTATTCTTTGAATTCAATCTTTACGGTGATGGTTAGGGTTAGGCTTATAGGTATGGTTAGGCGTAAATTTCGCATCAGTATTTGTAGTTGAAGAATTAACCCGAACCCTATCCATAGCCGTAAATAATATATTCTTTCATCTTTTACGGGTAAGGTTAGGATTATAGTTATGGCATCTTTTAAAATTATCATGTGAAAAAGAAGAAGAAAAAGAAGAATGTAAGAAGAAGAAGAAGAAGAAGAAGAAGAAGAAGAAGAAGAAGAAGAAAATATGTAATTTCCTAGATTTTTCCTATTCTTTGAATTCAATCTTTACGGTGATGGTTAGGGTTAGGCTTATAGGTATGGTTAGGCGTAAATTTCGCATCAGTATTTGTAGTTGAAGAATTAACCCGAACCCTATCCATAGCCGTAAATAATATATTCTTTCATCTTTTACGGGTAAGGTTAGGATTAGAGTTATGGCATCTTTTAAAATTATCATGTGAAAAAGAAGAAGAAAAAGAAGAATGTAAAGAAGAAGAAGAAGAAGAAGAAGAAGAAGAAGAAGAAGAAGAAGAAGAAGAAGAAGAAGAAGAAGAAAATATGTAATTTCCTAGATTTTTCCTATTCTTTGAATTCAATCTTTACGGTGATGGTTAGGGTTAGGCTTATAGGTATGGTTAGGCGTAAATTTCGCATCAGTATTTGTAGTTGAAGAATTAACCCGAACCCTATCCATAGCCGTAAATAATATATTCTTTCATCTTTTACGGGTAAGGTTAGGATTAGAGTTATGGCATCTTTTAAAATTATCATGTGAAAAAGAAGAAGAAAGAAGAAGAAGAAGAATGTAAGAAGAAGAAGAAGAAGAAGAAGAAGAAGAAGAAGAAGAAGAAGAAGAAGAAGAAGAAGAAGAAGAAGAAGAAGAAGAAAATATGTAATTTCCTAGATTTTTCCTATTCTTTGAATTCAATCTTTACGGTGATGGTTAGGGTTAGGCTTATAGGTATGGTTAGGCGTAAATTTCGCATCAGTATTTGTAGTTGAAGAATTAACCCGAACCCTATCCATAGCCGTAAATAATATATTCTTTCATCTTTTACGGGTAAGGTTAGGATTATAGTTATGGCATCTTTTAAAATTATCATGTGAAAAAAGAAGAAAAAGAAGAAAAGAAGAAGAAAGAAGAAGAAGAAGAAGAAGAAGAAGAAGAAGAAGAAGAAGAAGAAGAAGAAGAAGAAGAAGAAGAAAATATGTAATTTCCTAGATTTTTCCTATTCTTTGAATTCAATCTTTACGGTGATGGTTAGGGTTAGGCTTATAGGTATGGTTAGGCGTAAATTTCGCATCAGTATTTGTAGTTGAAGAATTAACCCGAACCCTATCCATAGCCGTAAATAATATATTCTTTCATCTTTTACGGGTAAGGTTAGGATTAGAGTTATGGCATCTTTTAAAATTATCATGTGAAAAAGAAGAAGAAAAAGAAGAATGTAAAGAAGAAGAAGAAAGAAGAAGAAGAAGAAGAAGAAGAAGAAGAAGAAGAAGAAGAAGAAGAAGAAGAAGAAGAAGAAAATATGTAATTTCCTAGATTTTTCCTATTCTTTGAATTCAATCTTTACGGTGATGGTTAGGGTTAGGCTTATAGGTATGGTTAGGCGTAAATTTCGCATCAGTATTTGTAGTTGAAGAATTAACCCGAACCCTATCCATAGCCGTAAATAATATATTCTTTCATCTTTTACGGGTAAGGTTAGGATTAGAGTTATGGCATCTTTTAAAATTATCATGTGAAAAAGAAGAAGAAGAAGAAGAATGAAGAAGAAGAAGAAGAAGAAGAAGAAGAAGAAGAAGAAGAAAATATGTAATTTCCTAGATTTTTCCTATTCTTTGAATTCAATCTTTACGGTGATGGTTAGGGTTAGGCTTATAGGTATGGTTAGGCGTAAATTTCGCATCAGTATTTGTAGTTGAAGAATTAACCGAACCCTATCCATAGCCGTAAATAATATATTCTTTCATCTTTTACGGGTAAGGTTAGGATTATAGTTATGGCATCTTTTAAAATTATCATGTGAAAAAGAAGAAGAAAAAGAAGAATGTAAAGAAGAAGAAGAAGAAGAAGAAGAAGAAGAAGAAGAAGAAGAAGAAGAAGAAGAAGAAGAAGAAGAAAAAAATATGTAATTTCCTAGATTTTTCCTATTCTTTGAATTCAATCTTTACGGTGATGGTTAGGGTTAGGCTTATAGGTATGGTTAGGCGTAAATTTCGCATCAGTATTTGTAGTTGAAGAATTAACCCGAACCCTATCCATAGCCGTAAATAATATATTCTTTCATCTTTTACGGGTAAGGTTAGGATTATAGTTATGGCATCTTTTAAAATTATCATGTGAAAAAGAAGAAGAAAAAAGAATGTAAAGAAGAAAGAAGAAGAAGAAGAAGAAGAAGAAGAAGAAGAAGAAGAAGAAGAAGAAGAAGAAGAAGAAGAAGAAGAAGAAGAAAAATATGTAATTTCCTAGATTTTTCCTATTCTTTGAATTCAATCTTTACGGTGATGGTTAGGGTTAGGCTTATAGGTATGGTTAGGCGTAAATTTCGCATCAGTATTTGTAGTTGAAGAATTAACCCGAACCCTATCCATAGCCGTAAATAATATATTCTTTCATCTTTTACGGGTAAGGTTAGGATTATAGTTATGGCATCTTTTAAAATTATCATGTGAAAAAGAAGAAGAAAAAGAAGAATGTAAAGAAGAAGAAGAAGAAGAAGAAGAAGAAGAAGAAGAAGAAGAAGAAGAAGAAGAAGAAGAAGAAGAAGAAAATATGTAATTTCCTAGATTTTTCCTATTCTTTGAATTCAATCTTTACGGTGATGGTTAGGGTTAGGCTTATAGGTATGGTTAGGCGTAAATTTCGCATCAGTATTTGTAGTTGAAGAATTAACCCGAACCCTATCCATAGCCGTAAATAATATATTCTTTCATCTTTTACGGTAAGGTTAGGATTATAGTTATGGCATCTTTTAAAATTATCATGTGAAAAAGAAGAAGAAAAAGAAGAATGTAAGAAGAAGAAGAAGAAGAAGAAGAAGAAGAAGAAGAAGAAGAAAATATGTAATTTCCTAGATTTTTCCTATTCTTTGAATTCAATCTTTACGGTGATGGTTAGGGTTAGGCTTATAGGTATGGTTAGGCGTAAATTTCGCATCAGTATTTGTAGTTGAAGAATTAACCCGAACCCTATCCATAGCCGTAAATAATATATTCTTTCATCTTTTACGGGTAAGGTTAGGATTATAGTTATGGCATCTTTTAAAATTATCATGTGAAAAAGAAGAAGAAAAAGAAGAATGTAAAGAAGAAGAAGAAGAAGAAGAAGAAGAAGAAGAAGAAGAAGAAGAAGAAGAAGAAGAAGAAGAAGAAGAAAATATGTAATTTCCTAGATTTTTCCTATTCTTTGAATTCAATCTTTACGGTGATGGTTAGGGTTAGGCTTATAGGTATGGTTAGGCGTAAATTTCGCATCAGTATTTGTAGTTGAAGAATTAACCCGAACCCTATCCATAGCCGTAAATAATATATTCTTTCATCTTTTACGGGTAAGGTTAGGATTAGAGTTATGGCATCTTTTAAAATTATCATGTGAAAAAGAAGAATGTAAAGAAGAATGTAAGAAGAAGAAGAAGAAGAAGAAGAAGAAGAAGAAGAAGAAGAAGAAGAAGAAGAAGAAGAAGAAAATATGTAATTTCCTAGATTTTTCCTATTCTTTGAATTCAATCTTTACGGTGATGGTTAGGGTTAGGCTTATAGGTATGGTTAGGCGTAAATTTCGCATCAGTATTTGTAGTTGAAGAATTAACCCGAACCCTATCCATAGCCGTAAATAATATATTCTTTCATCTTTTACGGGTAAGGTTAGGATTATAGTTATGGCATCTTTTAAAATTATCATGTGAAAAAGAAGAAAAAGAAGAAAAGAAGAATGTAAGAAGAAGAAGAAGAAGAAGAAGAAGAAGAAGAAGAAGAAGAAGAAGAAGAAGAAGAAAATATGTAATTTCCTAGATTTTTCCTATTCTTTGAATTCAATCTTTACGGTGATGGTTAGGGTTAGGCTTATAGGTATGGTTAGGCGTAAATTTCGCATCAGTATTTGTAGTTGAAGAATTAACCCGAACCCTATCCATAGCCGTAAATAATATATTCTTTCATCTTTTACGGGTAAGGTTAGGATTAGTTATGGCATCTTTTAAAATTATCATGTGAAAAAGAAGAAGAAAAAGAAGAAGAAGAAGAAGAAGAAGAAGAAGAAGAAGAAGAAGAAGAAGAAGAAGAAGAAGAAAATATGTAATTTCCTAGATTTTTCCTATTCTTTGAATTCAATCTTTACGGTGATGGTTAGGGTTAGGCTTATAGGTATGGTTAGGCGTAAATTTCGCATCAGTATTTGTAGTTGAAGAATTAACCCGAACCCTATCCATAGCCGTAAATAATATATTCTTTCATCTTTTACGGGTAAGGTTAGGATTAGAGTTATGGCATCTTTTTAAATTATCATGTGAAAAAGAAGAAGAAAAAGAAGAATGTAAAGAAGAAAGAAGAAGAAGAAGAAGAAGAAGAAGAAGAAGAAGAAGAAGAAGAAGAAGAAGAAGAAGAAAATATGTAATTTCCTAGATTTTTCCTATTCTTTGAATTCAATCTTTACGGTGATGGTTAGGGTTAGGCTTATAGGTATGGTTAGGCGTAAATTTCGCATCAGTATTTGTAGTTGAAGAATTAACCCGAACCCTATCCATAGCCGTAAATAATATATTCTTTCATCTTTTACGGGTAAGGTTAGGATTAGAGTTATGGCATCTTTTAAAATTATCATGTGAAAAAGAAGAAGAAAAAGAAGAATGTAGAAGAAGAAGAAGAAGAAGAAGAAGAAGAAGAAGAAGAAGAAGAAGAAGAAGAAGAAGAAGAAGAAGAAGAAGAAGAAGAAAATATGTAATTTCCTAGATTTTTCCTATTCTTTGAATTCAATCTTTACGGTGATGGTTAGGGTTAGGCTTATAGGTATGGTTAGGCGTAAATTTCGCATCAGTATTTGTAGTTGAAGAATTAACCCGAACCCTATCCATAGCCGTAAATAATATATTCTTTCATCTTTTACGGGTAAGGTTAGGATTATAGTTATGGCATCTTTTAAAATTATCATGTGAAAAAGAAGAAGAAAAGAAGAATGTAAAAAGAAGAAGAAGAAGAAGAAGAAGAAGAAGAAGAAGAAGAAGAAGAAGAAGAAGAAGAAGAAGAAGAAGAAGAAGAAGAAGAAAATATGTAATTTCCTAGATTTTTCCTATTCTTTGAATTCAATCTTTACGGTGATGGTTAGGGTTAGGCTTATAGGTATGGTTAGGCGTAAATTTCGCATCAGTATTTGTAGTTGAAGAATTAACCCGAACCCTATCCATAGCCGTAAATAATATATTCTTTCATCTTTTACGGGTAAGGTTAGGATTAGAGTTATGGCATCTTTTAAAATTATCATGTGAAAAAGAAGAAGAAAAGAAGAATGTAAAGAAGAAGAAGAAGAAGAAGAAGAAGAAGAAGAAGAAGAAGAAGAAGAAGAAGAAGAAGAAGAAGAAGAAGAAAATATGTAATTTCCTAGATTTTTCCTATTCTTTGAATTCAATCTTTACGGTGATGGTTAGGGTTAGGCTTATAGGTATGGTTAGGCGTAAATTTCGCATCAGTATTTGTAGTTGAAGAATTAACCCGAACCCTATCCATAGCCGTAAATAATATATTCTTTCATCTTTTACGGGTAAGGTTAGGATTATAGTTATGGCATCTTTTAAAATTATCATGTGAAAAAGAAGAAGAAAAAGAAGAATGTAAAGAAGAAGAAGAAGAAGAAGAAGAAGAAGAAGAAGAAGAAGAAGAAGAAGAAGAAGAAGAAGAAGAAGAAATATGTAATTTCCTAGATTTTTCCTATTCTTTGAATTCAATCTTTACGGTGATGGTTAGGGTTAGGCTTATAGGTATGGTTAGGCGTAAATTTCGCATCAGTATTTGTAGTTGAAGAATTAACCGAACCCTATCCATAGCCGTAAATAATATATTCTTTCATCTTTTACGGGTAAGGTTAGGATTAGAGTTATGGCATCTTTTAAAATTATCATGTGAAAAAGAAGAAGAAAAAGAAGAATGTAAAGAAGAAGAAGAAGAAGAAGAAGAAGAAGAAGAAGAAGAAGAAGAAGAAGAAGAAGAAGAAGAAGAAGAAGAAGAAAATATGTAATTTCCTAGATTTTTCCTATTCTTTGAATTCAATCTTTACGGTGATGGTTAGGGTTAGGCTTATAGGTATGGTTAGGCGTAAATTTCGCATCAGTATTTGTAGTTGAAGAATTAACCCGAACCCTATCCATAGCCGTAAATAATATATTCTTTCATCTTTTACGGGTAAGGTTAGGATTAGAGTTATGGCATCTTTTAAAATTATCATGTGAAAAAGAAGAAGAAAAAGAAGAATGTAAAGAAGAATGTAAGAAGAAGAAGAAGAAGAAGAAGAAGAAGAAGAAGAAGAAGAAGAAGAAGAAGAAGAAGAAGAAGAAAAGAAGAAGAAAATATGTAATTTCCTAGATTTTTCCTATTCTTTGAATTCAATCTTTACGGTGATGGTTAGGGTTAGGCTTATAGGTATGGTTAGGCGTAAATTTCGCATCAGTATTTGTAGTTGAAGAATTAACCCGAACCCTATCCATAGCCGTAAATAATATATTCTTTCATCTTTTACGGGTAAGGTTAGGATTAGAGTTATGGCATCTTTTAAAATTATCATGTGAAAAAGAAGAAGAAAAAGAAGAATGTAAAGAAGAAGAAGAAGAAGAAGAAGAAGAAGAAAAAGAAGAAGAAGAAGAAGAAGAAGAAGAAAATATGTAATTTCCTAGATTTTTCCTATTCTTTGAATTCAATCTTTACGGTGATGGTTAGGGTTAGGCTTATAGGTATGGTTAGGCGTAAATTTCGCATCAGTATTTGTAGTTGAAGAATTAACCCGAACCCTATCCATAGCCGTAAATAATATATTCTTTCATCTTTTACGGTAAGGTTAGGATTAGAGTTATGGCATCTTTTAAAATTATCATGTGAAAAAGAAGAAGAAAAAGAAGAATGTAAAGAAGAAGAAGAAGAAGAAGAAAGAAGAAGAAGAAGAAGAAGAAGAAGAAGAAGAAAATATGTAATTTCCTAGATTTTTCCTATTCTTTGAATTCAATCTTTACGGTGATGGTTAGGGTTAGGCTTATAGGTATGGTTAGGCGTAAATTTCGCATCAGTATTTGTAGTTGAAGAATTAACCCGAACCCTATCCATAGCCGTAAATAATATATTCTTTCATCTTTTACGGGTAAGGTTAGGATTATAGTTATGGCATCTTTTAAAATTATCATGTGAAAAAGAAGAAGAAAAAGAAGAATGTAAAAGAAGAATGTAAAGAAGAAGAAGAAGAAGAAGAAGAAAATATGTAATTTCCTAGATTTTTCCTATTCTTTGAATTCAATCTTTACGGTGATGGTTAGGGTTAGGCTTATAGGTATGGTTAGGCGTAAATTTCGCATCAGTATTTGTAGTTGAAGAATTAACCCGAACCCTATCCATAGCCGTAAATAATATATTCTTTCATCTTTTACGGATAAGGTTAGGATTAGAGTTATGGCATCTTTTAAAATTATCAAGTGAAAAAGAAGAAAAAGAAGAATGTAAAGAAGAATGTAAAGAAGAAGAAGAAGAAGAAGAAGAAGAAGAAGAAGAAGAAGAGAAGAAGAAGAAGAAGAAGAAGAAAATATGTAATTTCCTAGATTTTTCCTATTCTTTGAATTCAATCTTTACGGTAATGTTTAGGGTTAGGCTTATAGGTATGGTTAGGCGTAAATTTCGCATCAGTATTTGTAGTTGAAGAATTAACCCGAACCCTATCCATAGCGTAAATAATATATTCTTTCATCTTTTACGGGTAAGGTTAGGATTATAGTCATGGCATCTTTTAAAATTATCATGTGAAAAAGAAGAAAAAGAAGAATGTAAAGAAAAATGTAAAGAAGAATGTAAAGAAGGAGAAGAAGAAGAAGAAGAAGAAGAAGAAGAAGAAGAAGAAGAAGAAGAAGAAGAAGAAGAAGAAGAAGAAGAAGAAGAAGAAGAAAATATGTAATTTCCTAGATTTTTCCTATTCTTTGAATTCAATCTTTACGGTGATGGTTAGGGTTAGGCTTATAGGTATGGTTAGGCGTAAATTTCGCATCAGTATTTGTAGTTGAAGAATTAACCCGAACCCTATCCATAGCCGTAAATAATATATTCTTTCATCTTTTACGGGTAAGGTTAGGATTAGAGTTATGGCATCTTTTAAAATTATCATGTGAAAAAGAAGAAAAAGAAGAATGTAAAGAAGAATGTAGAAGAAGAAGAAGAAGAAGAAGAAGAAGAAGAAGAAGAAGAAGAAGAAGAAGAAGAAGAAGAAGAAGAAGAAGAAGAAGAAGAAAAATTTCCTAGATTTTTCCTATCTTTAAATTCAATCTTTACGGTGATGGTTAGGGTTAGGCTTATAGGTATGGTTAGGCGTAACTTTCGCATCAATATTTGTAGTTGAAGAATTAACCCGAACCCTATCCATAGCCGTAAATAATATATTCTTTCATCTTTTACGGATAAGGTTAGGATTATAGTTATGGCATCTTTTAAAATTATCATGTGAAAAAGAATAAGAAAAAGAAGAATGTAAAAAAAAATGTAAAGAAGAAGAAGAAGAAGAAGAAGAAAATATGTAATTTCCTAGATTTTTCCTATTCTTTGAATTCAATCTTTACGGTGATGGTTAGGTTAGGCTTATAGGTATGGTTAGGCGTAAATTTCGCATCAGTATTTGTAGTTGAAGAATTAACCCGAACCCTATCCATAGCCGTAAATAATATATTCTTTCATCTTTTACGGATAAGGTTAGGATTAGAGTTATGGCATCTTTTAAAATTATCTAGTGAAAAAGAAGAAAAAGAAGAATGTAAAGAAGAATGTAGAAGAAGAAGAAGAAGAAGAAGAAGAAGAAGAAGAAGAAGAAGAAGAAGAAAATATGTAATTTCCTAGATTTTTCCTATTCTTTGAATTCAATCTTTACGGTAATGTTTAGGGTTAGGCTTATAGGTATGGTTAGGCGTAAATTTCGCATCAGTATTTGTAGTTGAAGAATTGAACCCGAACCCTATCCATAGCCGTAAATAATATATTCTTTCATCTTTTACGTGTAAGGTTAGGAATATAGTTATGGCATCTTTTAAAATTATCATGTGAAAAAGAAGAAGAAAATGAAGAATGTAAAGAAGAATGTAAAGAAGAAGAAGAAGAAGAAGAAGAAGTAGAAGAAGAAGAAGAAGAAGAAGAAGAAGAAGAAGAAGAAGAAGAAGAAGAAGAAAATATGTAATTTCCTAGATTTTTCCTATTCTTTGAATTCAATCTTTACGGTGATGTTTAGGGTTAGGCTTATAGGTATGGTTAGGCGTAAATTTCGCATCAGTATTTGTAGTTGAAGAATTAACCCGAACCCTATCCATAGCCGTAAATAATATATTCTTTCATATTTTACGGGTAAGGTTAGGATTAGAGTTATGGCATCTTTTAAAATTATCATGTGAAAAAGAAGACGAAAAAGAAGAATCTAAAAAAGAATGTAAAGAAGAAGAAGAAGAAGAAGAAGAAGAAGAAGAAGAAGAAGAAGAAGAAAATATGTAATTTCCTAGATTTTTCCTATTCTTTGAATTCAATCTTTACGGTGATGGTTAGGCTTAGGCTTATAGGTATGGTTAGGCGTAAATTTCGCATCAGTATTTGTTGTTGAAGATTTAACTCGAACTCTATCTATAACCCGTCGATCGCTACTGAGCTAAAGGGCTCACGAAATTTTCGAAATTGGCCGTCAAGATCGGATCTTCTGCGTCAACCATGGATTTCAGGGTCTCTATGCGTGCTGAAAGTCTAGCCGAATGCCCACGTTGTGTTCAGATCTCAAACGACTAGGAATCTGCTATAGAAGCTGGTATTCAACGGATAACGGTGCCCTAGTCGTTACATAAAGAAACAACGACTCTTGATCTTTTTCAAACTCAACAACATTTATATTCAATAAGAGAATACAAAACAATTATTTCTCAAGGCTGTGTGAGCGATGGACCTCTAATTAATAACTTCTGGTCAGAATATAATTATGGGTTCTGCAAAGATATTGCTTAAAACAGTTCGTAAAGGTGACTAAGTTTTTCAATAGTCTAGCCTGAAGTCAGTTTTCTGTCGGCTCTCGGTATTTGCGTCCGCTGTTAAACACACTTGATTATCGCTCGCTAGCCCGCTCAGCTCATCTGCTTCTCAAGCTTTCACAGCTTCATCTGCCTTATCATCAAAAACGTCTCAGTTATATAATATCTCCACCGGACATTCTGATTTCCGGTTGACGTGGAGATAGCAGAAATTTTCTCTGTACCTCCCACTTTAGCAAGGGTACTACCTTCTTTTTAGTTCTATAAACCAATAGAATTCACTTCCGCTAAATCGCCAAAAGGCTAGATTTTCCGCTATCCCTAAGTGTTTCCCAACAAAATGTGGGGTCCCAAATACATATGGTTTGAATTCGTTTCTTCCGGTCATCTATAAGATTTTCAACAAAGAGTTTTATCTTTTTCTTAAGTGGAAAAAAAAGATAATATTTTTTCTCTTCATGGGCTCAAGATAATCATGGTCAACCGACTTCCTGATCATCTTTCACTGCACGACTCCGTGCCATCAGTCTGGTTATATCAAAAGGCTGTTTCCAACAATCACAGCCAACTCAAGTGGACACACCGGGTGGTCTCCCAACCACTTGAGATTTACTTTCGATTTCTTCGCATACATTCCCGTCACATTGTGTGGCCTTATTATTGCGACCATCTGTTTTGGCTCTACTCTGACCCAAGCCACCGGACGATTTACATTTTGGGTTTTTTTCTTTCTTTTTCTAGTTTCAAACAAGGAATCAGGTCACGTATTCATAGCCGTAAATAATGTATTCTTTCATTATTTTCGGCTATGGTTAGGATTATTGTTACGGCTTCTTTTAAAATTAGCATTGGAAAGACAAGAAGCCGTAGAAGAAGAAGAAGAAGAAGAAGAAGAAGAAGAAGAAATTGCCTGTCGTAGTTAGAAACATGGGAGTGGGAGGAGGGTTGCTGGAATTTATTAATGGCATTTCAGTTTATTTCAATGGGGGAAATTGATTTGATATACTAATTATCGAGCCTCATCTAAAAAAATCCAGAGAAACTAACATAACGTTTTTTTTTGTGTGTGTGACTTTGTTTAAATTAAGTATACCCAATTTGTCGAAAAAACATGCATTTACAAAATAAATTTACCCTCCCCGTTTGAATAAAATTACCAGAAATTAGAGAATTATCTGATTTTAATGAAATTATCAGTATTGATTTATTAATGAATGAATTTTATAATGCATCAGTTATTGTATTTTAAAACTTTCTGCTTTATTTTCAGGTCACTTAACTTTGACCCC
Organism: Doryteuthis pealeii; assembly: GCA_023376005.1. Classification (NCBI taxonomy): domain Eukaryota; kingdom Metazoa; phylum Mollusca; class Cephalopoda; order Myopsida; family Loliginidae; genus Doryteuthis; species Doryteuthis pealeii. The sequence goes on from CM042141.1 coordinate 16,027,896, forward strand.
CACACCTTATTTTTGGTGTGCAAAATATCGAAGGGGTTATATATGATTGATACCAATTTCTGCATGAATAAAAAGACAAAAAAATATTGGAGATTTCGACAAAACATTATTAGAGATCGATACTAAAGTAAAGTAGTTCTTAAAAAATATGTTTTTATAATCTAATGATATGACATTTTAAACTTAACAAAATGAAACTAATATTTTAAATGAAATTTATATAATAATTTATCATAGCAGAAATACCAAATTAATTCAGAAAATATTGAAATAAAATAACTGATGCATTATAAAATTGATAAATCAACACTGGAAATTTCATTAAAATCGGATAATTCCTTGAGATTTGTTAATTTTTTTCAATCGGGAGGTTTAAATTTCTTTTGTAAACACGGATTTTAAGTCATCTTTAAACAGTGTTTACGGCCATATTGGAGCAAAATTGACCAAAAAAAATCATTTTAAATGTATTAAAAATAAATTACGCGTGTAATATTATTTTGTCTTTTTTACTGATGCTCATTATGTTACTACTTTTCGACTTAGATAAAAATCAGACCGTCTGCTTTTAATTTTAAAAACGAATTAAAATTAATTAAATCAATTAGCGATTTAAATAATTGTAATTCGTTTTTAAAATTAAAAACAGACGAAAATTTGGGTATACCTAGTTTATATTGTGTAGTTTATTCTTCTTCTTCTTCATCTTAAAGAATTAAACCCTTAAATCATAGTACCACTGTATATCTATTTCAAATGCATAAAAATGAACAAACACCAACACTTGTTAGATATAACTTTAATATTGTACATATGATATATATATAACTTTAATTTGTTTTAAAAGCGAGTTAACTTTACCATGCTTATCCATATTTAAAGAAAATAAATCTTCACGTTTTTTTCTTTTCCTTTTTTTTCTTTTTTCAAAATGCTTCAGCCAGTTTCTTATGAATGCAAATATGTAGTTCGCGAAAAATGATTGACAATGAAAATGTACATGGTTCTTCACGCTTCACTTTTTGATGTTAATGATTGTCATCTTGTAATTTTCCGTATACAGGATTTTCGATAGACGTTGGGTTGGATGGTGTCTGTATGAGAAAGAAGAGGAAAACATAAACACTTAGTTACTGATGATATCAAATAAAAAAACATAAGCCAATCTGAAATTAAACAAATCAAATTATGATGATTTAAAGAATAATTTAAACTGATTCCCATTGTTGTGGCTGGTCTGAAAGTCTTGTCACCCCTACATATTGTTTTAACTTTCATTATTTTTGAATATTTCATTTGAAAAATGTGTTCATTGCATTGGTGAGACCTCTTTTGGAATTTGCAAATGTGGTCTGGAGTCCAAGACAAATCAACGACATAAAACTCATTGAGGGAGTTCAATGAAGAGCTACTAAAGTAATGAATGAATTACAAACCCTTTTGTATGAAGAAAAACGTAGGAAGATTGACTTAGCAAGTTTGGTTTATCAACAAACAAGAGATCTGATTGAAATCTATAAATATACCCACGGATTTTATTCAACAAACTTTGATCTATTAAATGTTGCTCAAAATATCACTATCAAAGGTCATAAATTAAAATTCTTTAAAAAAAACTTTGCAAAGCAAACGCAGGACAAAATTATTTGAGTAACAAAGTGGTGAATACATGGAATGAACTACAATAATCAATAGTGAATGCCCCATATCTAAACACCTTTAAGGCAATGTTGGATAATCTGTGAAAAGATTATAAATATTCTGTGGGATTAAGATGAATGTTTGGAATATAAGGATCAGCTGACAGGTCTCAGACTTAATATACTAGCTGAAAAATTGATTTTCAAATTCAAAATAATTGCCTAAAATCAAGTATTTTTTCTATTATTTTCAGCACTTTATTCCTTAAGAACCTAATTTTATAACTTATTTCATTAAAAAAACTTGAAAAAATGTTTTTATCAATTAAAATTGTGATTGGGAGGATCAAACTTTTGTCATTTGAATAAAAAAAATTCAGTCCCTAATTTTGACATTTCTAGAAAGATCAAATCCAGAAAATCCCATTAGAAAAAAATCATAATTTCAACACCAGAAAAAAATTATTTGAAAATTTCAAAGTTATTTTTCTAAGTTAGAAAAATGATTGTTAAAGTATTTTCACTTTTTGTAGTTTTAAAAACAACATTTTTCTTTAAATTGATGGGGAAAAACGTATTTTCTCTAGAAATGAACATACCTATATATAATATAAGCTATCTAATTATTTTACATTAAAAAAAGAAAAAAATATTTAAGAATTGAATTATTTTCTAGAATTTTAGGTTATATTATTCTGCCCTAAATTCCAACCCCTCCTTAGTGTAGCAGGCCAGTGTAAATGTGGTAGTGTCAGAGCTATGTTGTCGGGAAATTAAGTTCCTGGTAAAACCACCCAAGGTGGGCAGGTCAAGCACCACAACTCCGGAAAGGGGCTCTGAGGAAAATTCCAAGCGGTGTCTGTACCATGAACTGGTTGTTACTTTTGGTCCTCTCGTCTCTGGATCTGCTGGATAATCTGCGACAAATAAGTCGCAGATTATCCAGCAGACCCAGAAACGAGACATTTCTGCATGAAGGTGTTGCATACTGGTATCAAATTCTATAGCGGCTTCAAATTCACGGCCCTACTTCGTGTATCTGCATACGTAGCGGGTATCGTCACTAACCCTAGACGATATACGTAGTGGTCGTTTAATGAAATCACAACACATGCTGTATAGTAGGAGTTTTGACTTTATTTCTTCTTCTCCAGCTGGTGGGTGGCGAGCTTGACAACAGGAATGCCCAAGGGTTGACGATGACTACTACTATTGAGATGACTAGCGTTGTTGAGGTGGAAGGTGGTTACGTGACGACTCACAGCCCATCGGCTGTGACCGTCAGTGCGGTCACTCACTTGTTCTCCGTTCGTTGTCCGCTGTCTCCTGTCTGACTCTCTCTGTGTCTGACTGCTATCGGCTCGAACCTCTGGCTTTTGTATTGACGACACGCCTACGCATCTTTATCTTTTTGATCTGATAACGGACGTTTGTTATATATTTCTTTATCTTCACCCTGCTTCCTTGACCGGAAAGCCTCACTTTCGTTTTCCCCTTTTTTTTAAATATATATTTTTATATTTCTCTTTGTCTTTTTCCGGAAGCTTCGTTTTCCGACCGAGGACAATACAACAAAGGGTTTTGTAGACCGTTTGCATACTTCCAATTCTCATGATATTCCATCTTTAATTTTCTATGGTTGGCCTTCCTGAGAGACTTAATAAATTAAATGGATTGAGCCAGCTCAACTCATCCCGGGTGAATGCTGACACAATGCAAGAGAGCTTATATTATTGTTGCATTAACAACAAAGGGGGTAGACCAACTCATAGAGTTAGTAATTGCTCTGTTGACATCTAGCCTCTTTTTATGTTTCCCGAATTCTCATATATGGACTTTCGGCACCTATACCAGTGCACCTTTGATCATGCTTTGCATACGGTGCTATTGCCCCTATCTCCACGCTGGTACTGGCAGTCTTTTGAAAAATGGTACCCCAAAATGCCACCTTCGTTTAATAACAGCACATAACCTTTTTAGTGTTTCTTCTTCCTGGGCAGAAAGTGTTATTTTCCAATTGCTTATACCAAAAATAAATGGAGACCTAGTTTTTTTTCCTTTGAACTTTGCTCATGGGGTTGTGGGGATTAAATAAAATTAAAATAGAATTTTTAAAAATTAACAAAATCTCATGAGTCTTCATACCGGAAGAACCCACCAGTATGCATGGAAAAAGGACCCACTTCCAACCCCAAAGATAATCTCTTGGCCATTCGAATTTAGGCATTGACTGGGATTAGACCCTACTACTAGCCAGGAAGGAATTTCCTTGGCATGTGGTGGCTATGACCCGTAATTAAAGCCTAAATCATAAAACTACCTTTTGCCTTCGTCTCTTCCTTTTCTTTGCTGGAATTCCTTTTTACATAGAAAGTAACTCAATTTCACAAAAACAAAGTTTAAAAGAGAATTTTCCAGCCATATTTTCTGGAATATGTATATATGTAATGTAACACTTGTGTTTCTTATATTTATTTTCCTTTTGGAAGAAGAAAAATTGAGGCTACAGAAAGTCTTACCGGAATTGGATCTTGAAAGGATGGCTCTAAATCGTTCATGCTGAACTGAAATAATAAATGAAAATAATGAAAATAACCACCTGTTTTTATTTCTTTGCTTACATATAATAAAACACTGAAAAGGATATCTGTTTGTTCTGTCGCTGGCGCTCTTTGAACTACTTGAGATTTTTTTAATAATATACTTATCTTATGGAATCAGAGTGATATTTAAACATGTACTAGCAATAATGTTAGATTTTAGTGGAAGAAATAGTGTAATGCTTACTATTTTAGGATGTTCAAGATCGAAGTAGTAGCGGTCATTTTGAATCACTACTGATATAAACAGCAGCCAGGCAAAGTTTTATATTAGCAGGAGCAACTGCTATGCGACACTTTCCACAAATTGTTTGATTTTTGTTCAATTAATTTAATCAGTAAAAATCAATAACTAAATTGTGTGTGTTTCTTAATTATAAACATAGTAAGGTATATGTGAGATTTTAAATTTGAATGACATTTTTTCTGGGTTATAAGACGACACGAATGTACCACAATATCTCTCTCTCTCTCTCTCTCTCTCTCTCTCTCTCTCTCTCTCTTCTCTCTCTATATATATATATATATATATATATATATATATATATATATATATATATATTCTTAATAAAAAATGAACATGCGGATATTTCCATGTAAAATCATCCAGGCCATGTTACCCACCCCTTTCAATTTTTATGAAATATTTTGATAGCGTTCTTGGATTCATTGGGCAAACATGCTTTAAAAAAAAATTTTCAGGAGTAGGGAAGCTCTAGAACTCATTTTACAGGCAAAAATAGATTACAAAAAGTCGCCATTTTTCGCCAACCCCACCAAATTTGGAGAGTTAAAAATCAGCATGACTCCGCCAATTTTTGGAATTAGAAGCTCAAATTTTGGAGATTGTCTGTTCTTAATTGCTAAAAATTACTTATGTTACAATTTCTAAGAATATCTTATTTCTATTTTAACTCTTTGATTTCTAAATTTATATCTGATAATTGCAAAGGATATGGATAAAACTAATAACAATCAGTTACAAAAAAAATTTAAAATACATATTTTTTACTTACTTCTGTCGGAAAACTATTGTTATAATCATAGGCAGGATTTTGAATTCCTCTTTCTGGTCTTTCTGGAGTATAACTACTGTGAAAATAAAAATAATAAAAACAAATAATTAAATTTGAGAAACGTAAACAAAAATCAGCAAATTTTTAGATATCCAAGCCAAATTCCAGTTATATACTATTAATCATATAATTATGCTCCTTTCTTTTACTTTTACAATTACCTCCCGTGTTTCTCGCGTTAACCGCTAGGTGCCGTTCTAAACAGTATAGTAGAAGGCGGAAGCGCGAAGGTCAAATCGTCTCTAATCGTTCCAAGTTAAATTCAATTCATATATAATTAATCGTATAATTACACTCATTTCTTTCACTTTTACAATTACCTCCCATGTTTCTCCCATTAGCTACTAGGTGCCGTTCTAAGCCGTATAGTTGAAAGGGGAAGCGCGAAAGTCAAATCCTTTCTGAACTGTTCACCTCCTGTCTACGTGACGGGGGTTCTTATCCTCAGAAGTTCTTGTAATATTTTCTGCAGATGTGCAGTCGGCGTATTTTGCAGCCCTAGCTGACTAAGCTCACAGTTATTTCGTTGGAGTCATGTTTTCTTTTAATTAAATGTGCCCAACTATTTGATGAGATAATCAATAACTGTATTTTAACTGTAGACCGATTTGCATATCTTGGCTTCTGATGTTATTTATTTTAGAAATGCTAATTACGGATTCATTCGATAACCCTTTTTATTCAGCATTGGCAGACTGGGCCCTTTAGATTTTATGAAGTCATAATTCTCACCTATTGAATACAAATGTTTTGCAACTTCTCTGTTATTAGTTTATTTACTGCTATATAATAATACAATATCTCAATTTGGACATTCTGTAGGTATGCTAATTCCCTAATTTTGCTAGGGGGCGGTACTAGGCAAAAAACAGTAGAATATTTGCACAAGGGAAAGGGCAAAAATACACCATGCAAAAAAAAGAATTTTGCTGAGAAAATAACAACCTTCCTCCCCCCAAAATTAAATGTTTTGCTGATCAACAATGTTTTACTGAGAAAAACCCCAACCCCCCCAAAAAAAAAAACTAGAAAAAACAAAAAGCAAGAACCCCCCCCCCCTAAAAAAAAACCGCAAAAAACAAAAGAAATGTTTTACTGGGGAAAAATCTTTCACTGAGAAATTACACAAAAAAAAGAAAAGAAAAAAAGAAAATGTTTGTGAAATTACAAAAACCCAAAGAAAATGTTTTACTACGCAAAAATGTTTTACTGAGCAAAAGACTTTTCACACCCAAATTACAAAAACAAAAAAAACAATAAGAAAAAAAAAAAAAAAAAACAATAAGAAAAAAAGAAAAAACTATCACAAAAACAAAGAAAATGTTTTACTGGACAAAAGACATTTTTCTCAGAACTTTCAACCCCCCTAAAAAAAACAAAGAAACCCCCCAAAAAAAACAAACAAAAAAAACCCCCAAAAAAAAACCCAGGATTTTTCGCCTTGTAAAAGCTTAATTAATGCCTTAAAAAGACCTAATTAATACAAAAGTTTGGTTTTATTTTATATACTTACTCTGATTTTTTAACCCAGGCAAAGTAAATGACTGCAAATACGATTGCTGTGATAACCACGGCCAAAACGATACCAAGTATGATGACCAGTGCTTCTGTTTTTTTGGGAAAAATAGAATTATATTTATATTTCATACATTAAATTTAACAAATATTATGAGAAAGAAGAAGTAGTTAATTGAAACCCGTTCCATAATAGTTGTTACATTTACAAATATATTTCATATATTAAATGTAACAAATATTATGGGACAGAGGAAGTAGTTCATTGAAACATGTCCCATAATAGTTGTTACATTTACAAATATATTCCATGCATTAAATGTAACAAATATTATGGGACAGAGGAAGTAGTTCATTGAAACATGTCCCATAATAGTTGTTACATTTACAAATATATTCCATGCATTAAATGTAACAATTATTATGGGACAGAGGAAGTAGTTCATTGAAACATGTCCCATAATAGTTGTTACATTTACAAATATATTCCATGCATTAAATGTAACAATTATTATGGGACAGAGGAAGTAGTTCATTGAAACCTGTCCCATAATAGTTGTTACATTTACAAATATATTCCATGCATTAAATGTAACAAATATTATGGGACAGAGGAAGTAGTTCATTGAAACATGTCCCATAATAGTTGTTACATTTGAAAATATATCTCATATATTAAATGTAACAATTATTATGGGACAGGAGGAGTTACTTGAGTAGGATATATTAAAAAAAAGAATAAACATGTCCAACTGGACTGATCGCAATGTATAAGGGGTTTATTAACAGCTTTGCCTTTTTCTAACTGAATTGTCTGTCGTGAATATTTAGTTCTCTTTAAAATATTCATATTTGCTTTATTGTATAAATTAAATATAAATTAAATTCTATAAATTAAATATATATTAAATATATAGAATTAGATATTCTAATTCTAATCCTTATGTTCAATTGACATGCAAATGAGTGTAATATTTTGTTTACGTTTTATAGAAATATAGATAAATATCAAATGAACTTTAAAAAAAATCATATATTCATCATAAGTTTTCATAAGCTAAAAATATACATTGAAATTTTTTCCCTATTCTTAGGGGAGATAACTCTTCCGTAACTAATGATATCACTCTTCATAGACCTGTAAAGGAGAGTAATATTTTGTATACGTTTTATAACAATATAAATAAATATCAAATATTTTTTTAAAAATTCATATATTCATTATAAGCTTTCATTTGCTAAATATATAATATAAATTGACACTTTCTTTATTCCCTATTCTTAGGGGAGATAACTCTTCCCTAACAAATAATATCACTCTTCAGTTAAAGGCAGCAGTACAAGGGAGCATCAATGACAATCGGAAAGAAAACAATATGGCTGTATGAACACGAACGTGCGGACTGTTAATTTAATTCATTTCAATCCTTCTGTACCCTGGTCGATGAGAATAAAAACAAATATTGTTTGAGTTTTTTAAAAATACGTTTTAGCTGTTTTATATTATTATTTATTGACCCTTATCAGTGTGGATTTAAAATATCTGTATATGATTTTAGGTTGGTTTGTGTGTTGGTTTTATAGCACGTCAACCCTTTATGGGATAGTTATGGGCACTAATGTAGATATTATTTAGATATCAAATTAACTTACTTTTACTTTTTTTGTTATGACCAGTGCTTTTTGCTGGACCACGGCATCTGTAGTTTGCATCTTTGTCTTTGCAACTGAAAGAAATGAAACAAAATTTTGTTGTAAAATTGTTTCATATATCTATTGTGACATAAATGTATATAAACTAAAGAGAGGAAATAGGAAGGGCGGCTCATAAGGTCAACCTGGTTAAATGACGACTACAATCAGATGGAAAATTGGAAAAAAAAGGTGACTCGGTGCCACCCACTTATTTTCTTTTAGTCTATCCACCCCGAGATCAGGAGGAGTCGCAGATCGTAAAGAACGGGATCGTTGATGAGCTGAGAGAAGGCACGCGACGGCTCGCGCGCTCAAAAATACAAAATTATTAACGATTCAGTCGTTGGAACATTTTGAGATAATCGCACGTGGACAACTCGGAGATGCGAAGTCGGCATGCGGTATGAGAAGAATATTTCTTATTAAAAAAGACAATGAGAGAAGTCTATATGGAAGTCACCCAGTTATCACAGAGATGATAATGGAAGAAGGCAACTAAAAGAAAGAAACAGTTTTTATTCAAACATATTATATGTTGAAATGGTGAATTAGTAGAAGTGAAGGGGTAATTGATCATATATTCAAATGAATTCGTTGGTTAAAGGGGTAATTAATCATATATTGAAATGGTAAATTAGTTGACGTAAGGTGTATTTAATTATGTGTTAAAATAGTGAATTAATATGGCTAAGGGTAATTAATTATATGTTTAAATGGGGAATTAGTAGGGCTAAGGGTAATTAATTATATGTTTAAATGGGGTATTAGTAGGGCAAAGGGTAATTAATTATATAATTAAACGGTGAATTAGTAGGGCTAAGGGTAATTAATTATATGTGTAAATGGGGAATTAGTATGGCTAAGTGTAATTAATTGTATGTTTAAATGGGGGATTAATAGGGCTAAGGGTAATTAATTATATGTTTAAATGGGGTATTAGTAGGGCTAAGGGTAATTAATTATATGTTTAAATGGTGAATTAGTAGGGCTAAGGGTAATTAATTATATGTGTAAATGGGGAATTAGTAGGGCTAAGGGTAATTAATTATATGTTTAAATGGGGTATTAGTAGGGCTAAGGGTAATTACTTATATGTTTAAATGGGTATTAGTAGGGCTAAGGGTAATTAATTATATGTTTGAATGGTGAATTAGTAGGCCTAAGGGTAATTAATTATATGTTTAAATGGGGAATTAGTAGGGCTAAGGGTAATTAATTATATGTTTAAATGGGGAATTAGTTCGCGTAAGGGTAATTAATTATATGTTAAAATGGTGAATTAGTAGGGTTCAGGGGTAATTAGCTATATGTTGAAATGATGAGTTAGTAGGGGTAAGAGGTAATGAATTCATCAAACAGGCTTGGACCCTCTGTTCGAGGAGCGGTAGGGAGTAGTATGCACTACTGGGTACTCTTAATGTCAGTTACATATCAGTCATCCACGTTTTTATATGAAAAAAAAAGGAAAGAAAAAAGGGATTACTCACTGGCAAATTGGAGATCCATTTTCTACTGTACAGGTTCCTCCGTTCATACAGAAGTCATTTGGGCATTCTACAGCGAGACAAAAATTAAATTGAAAGTTTCTTAGTGATAGCAATATAAAAAGTAAGGTAAACTCATTCTCTTTTCTTCAAGGATTGAATATAGAGAAGGACATGGACGAGTTGTATTAATACAGTTTTAAGTGACAGTTATCTGTAGGCTGCAAGTTCAAGGGCGATAGTAACATAGAATAATTAACACAGCTTAACCCTTGTACACAGTCATAGTTAACGGAACGAGGACAGTCTATCCCCGGGGATTGAATAAACAGTTAGGTTCGAAATTCCGTGAAGTCTCCCCATTACAACAAGAAGGTTCCAAAGTTCAAAGAGAAGGTTCCTAATTTCTAGGATAGTGTTCTCGAGTTCGAGAGGGTTACCGAGTCCGACAAGAAATACCTGACGAATGCGGGAGAGCACATCGGCCGAAACGTTGTAAAGATAACAATAAAGATGAGGACAACAGTCCGAACAATTAAAATAATACAAATTATCAAGCCTCATCTAAAAAATTCAGAGAATTACTAAGATGGAGGTTTGACAGTTCGACGAACAGAGGCCCAAATTTTAAACGAACGCATACAACGAGAAAGTGAAACGAATTGGATATGTTACATAATTTATGAGCAGCTTATAAATTGTGTGCGTACTTGTAGTTAGAATTTTTAAATAAGTTTTGTTAGATAAAAAATAACGAGGTCGTGGAAAGTTACCCGGGCCGATGAGTGACAATGGTGACATTCCAACTGACTTTCCGCTAGACTTTTCAGACGTGGGAATTAGTTTTAACAAACAAGTTAATTAAGTTAAACAAGCAATGTCCTGCCCAGCACAAAGAAGAAGAAGACCAACCCTTAACAACAGAGGCCCACTAGACGGAAGAAAATGGCGGACGAGATAGAACAACCAAGTAGAAATTTAACAAGTAAGAAAGATCATCTATCATCTCTACCCTATCTATCTATCTATCTATCTATCTATTATATAGCCGATGTTTTATAAGAGCTATATAGCAGATATTACTGTAACTTTCACACACTATACAATCGACATATTTATCTTTTTTCTCTGTAGAAACAAACAACAACTTTCAAAAGAAGGCTGTTACCTTTTTAAGGAGAAAAGAATCATTCAGTACGGAATTTTTCGATTGGCTACGGACAGGAGAACATTTGCATATTCTCACGACATTCAGTGTCACACCCATTGTTACGATTTTTGTGGCCATGCTTTAGGCTTCAAGCAAGAGCGCTTGTCCAGTGGAGATCCTTTGTGTTAAGCAGATCGCGATCCTTAGTAAAGAATCCTTTGGTTGTTCCTTGGTGCTCCTCAGTCTTGCAGGTCCTTCGTCAATGATTGCAAATGGACGTCTATCAGTATCAGCGATTAAGTAGTCAACCAGCCACGAACCATGTGACCTCGCTTAGTCTATAAATTTAAGTGGTGTATTCCAGCACGGCTTATATCCACCAAATAATTCAACACCCTGGACACTCTCTTTTGGTGGTGGTGGGGTCTCACCCCTTTGCCTGGAATACAGTCAACATATTTTAAGTCTTGTAAACACAGTGGCCCTTTGTCAGAGGAAATGGAATCCTGAACAAGACTGCGTTTCAGTTCGAATGCCCCTGGGATGAATCCCCTTTCTACCCTCCAGATATGGATAGATAATAGAGTAGACTAAGCTCTTTAACCTTTGAAAGGCAACTAGTCAGGGGAAAGGAAAACTCTGAATTCAAACCAGCTGTACTCCGCTTAAATATTGACCTTATGACATATTCTGCTCATGGTGGAGGGGTTAGGTAAATACATACATTTGATTCGTAAACCTCAGCTTTTAAACCCCACCACATTTGTCGACCACCTTTTGACTTCTATTTCTTTATCAGCTCCTTGAATAATCCCATTAAACCCCAAGGGTTGGTATCATTTAGATTTTTCGGACTATTGTCCTCATCTTTATTATTATATACAAACAAACAAATAGATAAATAAAATCGCAATATGAGATGGTAACAAAATTATGCATAAATATTAATGTAAAACTTCTAGGTAAAAAAAATTAGGTTTATAAGTCCCAAAAATTCACTTTTGATTTTCCAGTTGGGTGCATGGTGCAACGGATATAAGGGTTGAGTTGATACAGTTCTAAGTGACAATCATCTGGAGGTTGTAGGTTCAAGCCTGACTACAGGCGAAAATAATATAGAATACTTAATATTGCTTAATGCTGTTAGCAGGTTCAATCCGCCAGGTTTACAAACCTTCACTGACAACAGTCAACACACACTGATGTACATCCTGACTATCAAATTTCTTCAAAGGCATAAATTGACACCGTAAAAATGCCATACCCCACAAAGTAAACCAATTCCCCCTTTTTTCACTTCCCCTCTCTATACCACCCCCACCCACCCCTCTTTACCCGCACCAAAAAAATTACCTTTTCAGTATAAAAGCAGACTGTAAAAAATATTTGTCTTGACAACAAATTCTGAGGAAGCCTGACTAAACACCGAGGTGAAATATTAATTGAATTTAGTTGCTGTGTTGTCATATCTACTTTTCCTCTATTTTCAACCACATTTTGTCGGATTTACCCAATCCTTCACTCTTCTTAACTGAATGAGAACAATTTACCACAATGGATTAAATAAAGTGTTCGGTGAAGTTCCGGGAAGTTTGTCGAGTTCGACAAGAAACGCATGAGGAAGGCCGGTGAGTATATCGGTCAAAGCGTTGTGTATATAACAATAAAGATGAGATCAATTGTGCGAAAAATCTAAATAATACAAATTATGAAATCTCATCTAAAAAGTTCAGACAACTAATATCCAACGATAGGCATCAACCGTTTTTAGCGATTCCAGATTTGGAGGTAGAAATGTCAAGAGAAGAATTCCCTACAGACTGACCATTGCAAAGTGATTCATCTGAACCATCTGGACAATCCATAATGCCATCGCAACGTTTAGAAGAGACACACTGTTGTTTTGGAATGCAAAATGCTTGACCTTTAGGACAAGTATCTGAAAAAAAAAAAGAAACATATATTTTTAAAAAGGCATATGCAACATAGACACAAAACACAAAAAACACAAAACAAAAACACAAAAAACAAAAAAACAAAAACAAAAAAAAAACAAAAAAAAACAATCGTGATATTCATTTACCTAAAAATGTTCCTAAAATAACTTTCAATATATAAGCAAAATATAGACAACATTGGTTTAAACACATCAAAGACAAAAAAACTAACATAACATCAAAACTGTTGTCTGTTTTCATGCTCACTCTGTATATGTTTAAACTCAAATCCATAGATCAAGAGATGGTTGGTTGGTTGGATCTTATGGGATGTCAACCTTTGTTGGGTTATTTTATGCCGAAGACGTTTTTATTTCATTAATTCTTGTTAGGTATTCAATTTCATTTTTAAAACTCATTTTTAATCACATTTCTTTAAAACTCATTTCTTATATCTATCTGACAGGTACTACCACTCTAGGTCAGGTATTACCACTCTAAATCATGTTATAAATGATAATACATAAAAATATCAAAGAACAACTAAATTAGGTATTTACCATTTATCAATTAAAATTATATAAAAATTTGCTGTGTAATTTTGGTGATCCCAAATAGATATTGTTTGAAGGATTTATTAGCTTAAAATAATGCAATTCTTCATAAGGTATATATATATATATATATATATATATATATATATATATATATATATATATGTATATATATATATTTCGTCTGGTTTTATTATTTGTGTCATATGAAGCCTCGTTTGTGTCACCCCACACAAAACAAATAAAATAAATAAAAAGCGCCAAAATATCTACTGCAGTCTAACTGGGTAATTTTGAATTTTTACAATCAATATTTATTGTGTAAAATTTGACACGTTTTGCAGTGAGAATTAATAAAATAAAAACTGTACGGCCATTTACCTCCCATCTCACAAGACACGATGGGCACTGGTGTAGAAGTAAAGACGAACTCATAAGCAACGTTCTCCTATGGACTCTTACACACTTATACACCAGTGTTGATCGACGAGGAATCCGTGCTGTCAGCACGCCTTGAATTATGTGGTCCTATTTGTATTTGTATTTGTATTTGTAACCCCCCTCCTGCCTACCGTTAAAAGTATTCTTACCGCATTTCTCATCAGAATTGTCGAGACAGTCTGTATGACCATCACATCGGAGAGCGGATGGGAAGCACTTTTTGTTGTTCACATTGGGACAAGAAAATGTATCCTTTCCACAAACTTTGGGACCTTTTGGCGTTGACACTGGTGACACCACCGGCGGCTTTGATGTCAATGCTGCAAAAAATAAGACAAGAAAATTTCCGCATAAAAAAAATCGCTTAACTGAATCTTAAGTCTTTAACAACAATACTTTTAATTTGCTCTTAACATGTAGAAACGACATTTAAATAATAATAATAATAATAATAATAATAATAATAATAATAAAATCATAATCCAGAAGGACCCACAAAAAGGAACCATCCCTAGCAATTATAGACCAATAACTCGTCTACCCATGATGTAGAAAATATTGACTGCGCTAATAAAACAAGAAATATATTTTTCACTTAATTGGCGTAAACTTTTTCCAGAAGAACAGAAAGGAGGCCACAGAGGAAAAAGAGGAACACATGACTTACTTTATATAGATCAATACTCCTTAAGGGCATGAATCGACTACATAAAGGCCTATGACATGGTCACACATACTTGGGTTATCGAATGTTTGAAAATGTACAAAATATCGACCAACATCGTAAACTTCATAAAAAAAAGCCATGGAAAACTGGAGAGTCCAATTAAAAGCAGGAGGGCAATCTCTAGCAGAACTAAAAATTCAAAGAGGTATTTTCCAAGGAGACTTGCCATCACCTCTACTATTTATTATAGCAATGATGTCACTCAATTATATTCTTAGAAAATTCACTGGGGGATATAAATTCACTAACTCGCAGGAAAAAATAAACTATTTTATGTTCATGGATGACATAAAAAAATTCGCAAAAATGAAAAAAAAACTGGAAACCCTGGTAGAAACGATTAAAATATACAGCCAAATATAGGAAATTCAGAAAAAGGCGTCATATTTGTGATAAAAAAGAAAGAAAAATAATGGACGGAATACAACTACCAAATCAAGGCACAATAAAAACACTTGGAGTAAAAGAAAGTTAGAAATACTTAGGAATTTTAGAAGCAGACAATATCAAGCAAACAGAGATGAAAGGAAAAGTTTAAAAAGAATAGCTATGAGGACAAGAAAACTCCAAGAAACAAAACTCAGCAGAAGAAATCTCATCAAAGGAATAAATACCTGGGTTGTCTCATTATAAGATACTCTCGGCCATTCTTAAAATGGATAAGAGAGGAACTCAGACAGATCGACAAAAGGACTAGAAACTTAATGACAATGGACAAGGCCTTACACCCTAGAGATGATAAAGATAGGCTATATGTATCAAGTAAGGAAGGTGGAAGAGGTAGTGCTATTATAGAGGAATGCGTAGATACCACAACCCAAGGAATACACAAAAAAGAGCTAAGAAAAATTACTTATGGCAGCGAATAACAGCAGGTGCAATACAAACAGAAAAACAACGAAAACAAGAAAACAAAGATGGGAAGAAAAACAATTATATGGATACTTTAAACGAAAAATTGGAAAGGTTGCACATGAAAAAACTTGGTCATGGTTAAGAAAAGGAAATCTCGAGAGAGAAACAGAATCCACTGGGAATTGTGTAAAAAAACTACATTTTAACCATACAACAAAATGGTATATGCATAAACCAGAATTGAAAAATCTGTGGAATATGAGGGTGAAAGTGATACCAACAGTAGTTGGTGCACTACAAACAGTCCCAAAAAGCTTGGATAAAAGACTGGAGAAACTGGAAATCAGAGGAAGAATTGAGACCATCCAGACTACTGCATTGCTGCAATCGGCTGGAATATTCAGAATAATCCTGGAGACCTGAGGAGACTTGTTGTTACTCAGACTCCAGCGAAAGACCATCTCTTAACTCTGGTGTAAAAAACCTCACAGAAGTGAACATGATAATAATTATAATGTTTGCAAAGAAACAAAAAAACATTGATAAGACGCAACAGAACAGCAAATGTACGGTGTGTGTTGAGACTGAGGTGAGTCAATAAACCATATTGTAAATGAATACAACAAACTAGCACAACGAGAATTCAAGGTTAGGCACGACTGGGCTGGAAAGGGGATCCACTAGGAATTGTGAAAGAAACTCAATTTTGACCATACAGCAAAATGCTATTTGCATAAACCAGAAGAACCCATTTCATAGAGATGGTCAAATAAGTAATTTGCTCATTTTTATAATATAAAAATATAAAAAGAAAATAAGCATAGAATATAAAAGAATTTAATAAAGTTCGAATTGTGTCACATCCTGCTCATGCAGAGGGGTTGGGTAAATATGTATATGACTCGGCTCTATAGGTAAATATTTCATTTCATTTTTGCAACAGCAGGGAATTGTAGCATTAAAACATTTTAGCTATCACACATTGACTGATTTGAGGCATTAAAAAAAGAGACTTCTTTTTGGGTAATTTCGGCCCTCGGGCACTGCCCAATTACCCGTCTGTCCCGTCCGCTCCAGATAACTTCTCCATTAATTAAATTCATACCTGGTTGTACGTTTTTGGTGGTTGTTGGTGATGATGATGGGGTTTTAGAGTGAGGATGTGCTTTCTTCGTGGAAATATTTGCTGGAGTTGTGCCCTTCGGTGTTGGCTTTTGCGTGGTGACTGAAAATATATAAATAAATAAAAATTACTTACACATATGCTTAGCAAGTAGTTAAATTAACACTTGTTTAATATATTCAATGTTTTCTTAATGCAGACCAGAACAATTATCTTGACCAAGTTTATATATATATGTTTTATATATATATATATATATATATATATATATATATATATATATATAATCAATCATAATATTATGTTTTTACAAAATTTTCACGACTGTTTTTTAAGATCTCAACCATTGGACTCATCTGATGATTGGATTACCATGAATCTTCAAGTTATGAGTGTAAACCCATAATATTACCATTGATTATAAATCCGCTCTGCTTTATTAGCATTGAGCACCTTTTCATGCCAATACTTTTCTCATGTTTTCATTCTCTATTCATTATATATATATATATATATATATATATATATATATATATATATATATATATATATATATTGTTCATTTACATAAAATCAGTAGAAAAACAATGATGATAGAAGTTCCAATACTCAAGTAATGGGCTATAGAGAACTGGTGAACAAGACATGTCGGACACCGCTGGAAAAGCAAGGTTGAACTCATAAGTGAATGTTCTTCTGTGGACACCTATACACGAACAAACCAGTGTAGTTCTCCCAACAAAGAACCTACATTAATTAGCACTGTATGGATTCTGGATGCCATGCATGAGACCTACCAGGAGCAATGACTGACAGGGACATTTAACGAGGGAAAGTCATGGGAATCTGTGCTAAGAGCACAACCTGATGATGAGGATGTCTTAACATTATTGAAATTTGCTGAAATTTTGTAAATATGAATCACATTTGATCATTAATGTATAGTTTGAATTTCATTTAAATAGGAGGGAAATTTTCAGTAGGACGTATGTGTCCTCCCCCGGGGACAGCCTTTAATTAGAATAAAATATACTTATCCAAGTACCCAGTGAAATATAGTTTTAGAATGATAAAAATAACGCCTCATTTTTATTTTGATACAACGTACAATATGATACACTGAGATAGCAAGATTTCATCTGCGAAACACTTGTTCTTCATAGTCACATGTATTTTATCATTTTTTATCATGCATCCTTTGGCATCTCCTCTTTTTATTATCTTCTCACTTCAAATTTAAAAAAAAGAAAATTGTTGAACAGAACACACACACACAAACACGTGAAAGAAGACCAGAGAGCACATCGGCCGAAACGTTGTGAATATGACAATAAAGATGAGGGCATTAGTCCGAAAAATCATTGTCAATTGTTCTTATATCTAAAATATACGAGGAAACGATACTCAACCAATTATCATCTTCGACACTTGTAACTATCGCGTAGTTTTCGTGTCCTAGCACCGAGTTTACAAAACTTAATACTTCACAACATAACTGCATTTCATAGCATTCGTGTTGCAAAATAGAGTGATATTTTGAGGTTGATATCAAATTGACTTACGTAGTTTACAGTTCAATAATTTCACATCATCAATTGCCATATCGGTGGTGGTGCCAATCGTGAGGCGTTGAACATTTGGGACGGCTACGAATTGCAACTGGAAAAGAAATAAGAAAAGAAAAGAATTTTAAATAATTTAATAATTATCAAGAACATCATTAAAAATTATTTATGTCAATGATTGTTTCAAGTCTAAACGCGAAAAGGATGAAAAAGAAGAGCAAAGAAAAAAAGAAAAGAAAAAGAAAAAATAGGAAGAAAAAAAATGAAAAGAAAAGAAAGAAAAAAGAATAAGAAAAAGAAAGGAAAAGAAAATAAAGAAAAAGAAAAGAAAAAAAAGAAAAAAAGAGAAGCAAAAAAGAAAAGAAAAAGAAAAAAGGAAAAAGAAAAGAAAAGAAAAAAGAAAAAGTTAAAGTTAAAAAAGAAAAAGAAAGGAAAAGAAAAGAACAGTAAAAAGAGAAAAAAAGAAAAAGAAAAAGAAAAAAAGAAAGAAAAAGAGAAGAAAAGAGAAAAAGAAAAAGAAAAAGAAAGAAAAGGAAAAGAAAAGGAAAGAAAAGGAAAAGCAATAGAAAAAAAGAAAAAAAAAAAGAAAAAAGAAAAGAAAGAAAAAGAAAAAGAAAAAGGATTAAAAAATAAAGAAAAAAAGAAAATTGATGTAGGATCATAACGTCTACCGCGAACAAAAAAACAGAAAAACAGACAAAAATTAAAAAAAAAAACAAACAAGAAATGAAAAAAAAAAAAAGAAAAAGAAAAAAAACGAAGATTCATGACGCAATGTGGTTGAAGCTGTAAGTCTGTAGGAATTTCATCTCTTACCCACCGAAGAATTTTGCTATTTGGCGCTAGTTGACACAAAAGGCCATTACCTCCCGTCTCCACCAAAAATAATAACCGTGAAATGTCACTAGCGGTTGGTTGGTTGGATTTTACGGCCTGTCAACCCTTGGGTTATCTTATGCCGAAGAAGTTTTTATTTTATTTATTCTTGTTGGGTATTCAGTTTCAAAAATATTTTAAAACTCAATTTAACCATAACAGGTACCACCACTCCGGGTCAGAGTGGACCTTGAAGTAATAGCGATGAAAGGGTGCTCCACTCTCCCCAGAGTTCCAGAATTGGAACTTCACCACTAGGTTACTTTAACGTCATACCCAGGACACTAAGACCTCAGCCACCGTATTCTAGTACATATGATAAAATAAAATGCCATAAGAGAAATATGGTCAGAACAATCATATAGGTGCTAGGGCTTGATGTGACGAGATGAATGGTCGGATTGAGCCTCTCCGACTGACCGTCTAACCCAAATAAGGGCCAAAGTGGAGTGTTGCATATAATAGACTGCCCAGCTACCAGGATTCCGTCCATAAGCATCACGGGTAGCCACCCACGACCAAAAAGTAATCGCATTGTGTTTTTTTTACTCCTCTGTAGAGGTGCAGTCAGTGTAATCTTTAGCCCCAGTCGACAGGGCGAGGTCACTAGTGGTCAACTCAGTATATAACGAGAGAGTGGCAAAGTCAAACAGTTTCCTGCCTCGACAAATAAGTAGTATGCACGTATGCGTTCATGTCCATGGACAGGGTCATTTGAACCCTCAACAACCTCCCACCAAAAGAAGAAGCAAACACAAACAGATATAAAAAGGTTGATTCAGAAAGACATGACTGTAGATATAATGTGTATTGACTTACAGCAAATCCTGCAGGTTGAGCGCCAATATTTCCCACAATTCTCTTCCATTTTTCGCCTTGACTTCCGGTCACTTTAGCCACTTGTTTTATAACTTTATGTGTAAGTGGATCAATTAGATTTAGGCTGATCTGACCTGGAAAATCACAAAAAATTGAATTTCGTCAATATATTTAAAAAAAAAAAAACAAAGATGAAAAAACAAAAACAAAAAAAACATGAAGTTAATCATCATTCTTATATATATATATATATATATATATATATATATATATATATATATATGTGTGTGTGTGTGTGGGTTATTTAATGCCAGAGTCAACCTTATAGAAGAACTAGTGGTAGTAGTTAATCAATAGCTAGAGGTATGAAGGGATTTCAAACCTTTCCCAGGGATATTAGTTTGAAAGTGAAGGTAATAGACTGACTAAAGTTTGAACTCATTACTAGGTTGTTGCTGTCTCGGACATTAGCCACAACTACTTTTCCTCCCATTTAAAAATATGTTTTTGAATAATGATGGGCAGATCAGACGCTTGCTTTTCAATAACTTCATTCTCTCTCTGTCTCTGAAAACAACTAAAATTAAAAGCTGATAAAAATTACTTTTGTTGGGTTTATTTGTTTAAAGGCATAAAAACCTTTGTGGATTATTTAATGCCAAAACCATCCTTGCAGAATAA
>CM042141.1:16053633-16093633 GCA_023376005.1 Doryteuthis pealeii
ACGGGTTGATATGCCGTTAAAATCAATAAACAAACAAATGTATCATTCTTTCAATGTTATACAACGGATTCCGCTAATAGAACCATCAATTATGGGCCATCATGGCAAAGTAAGGTGCATGATCCACCATGAATTACATGCAAATTTTATTTGGGTGCAGTAACTTTATACCTTAAATAAGAAATTAAACATCCCTGCAACAATTTCATGGTGGTAAGAGTCAGGTCTATTATTTACTTTGTCTTACAGACACTTTTTTGAAAGCGACAATCTTATACCATTGTATAATGGGATTTATACATTTCAAAAGAGTATTACTTCAAAAGTGAATGTATTTGCGAGACTGGAATTCGAATTTGCTTACTACAATCTCGTAGTCCGACACGTTAGCCACTGCACCACAGGAATCCCCCCTTAATTATTAGGACCAATTTTGTACGAATGAAATCAATCGTATGACATTAGTGCACATTTTTTCTATTTGTTATACCCAATATGGCTGTAGGAAGACAAAAATAAGTGTCTTCTTTTAGATTGTAGGCGTGGTCATATGATAATTCAGTCCATTGAAACTTTCTCTTCGGACCCCCCCCCACACACATAAAAAAGAAACAAAAAAAAAGAAAAAGAAAAACGATAACAAAGGCAACAAAAAGAAAAAGAAAACTAAAAAGAAATAAACAAAAAATAAAAAATAAACCACTACTAAAAATACCACAAAAACACTTACTTTGATGATCCGCGAGATGACATTCAGGTGTGAATGTTATATCATCCAGGGCTATATCACTGGAGGAACCATCAATTTCAGCTTCAAATACAACCTGATTAGAAAGAAGAAGAAATATTTAAACGGACTGATGTTACATAATTCATAGGTAGCCTATGAATTTTTCGGACTGCGGTCTTCATCTTTAATGCGGTATGTAAAAACACAACGATCGTGACGCCTCTCGTAACGCATCTCAGATTGATAGGACTGCGAAAACAATGACGTCATTATTTGAAGGAGATCTTCAAAAGTTTTTCGACGCCCTATTTGATCAACAGCTAAACTATTCAAAATGATTTCCCAGGCTGGATTATTGCTATGCTCGGATGGACAGGGAACATCCGAGAAATAACGTAAGATGCAGCGTTCGAAACATTTTTTTTTACATACCACAATAACGATGCGGACAACAGTCCGAAAAATCAAAATTATATCAATGCTGTTGAGTTAAAAATACATTTAAGTATTTTGCATTATGTTTTGTCGTTTTTTATATTTTGGATTTCAACAGGCAATCAAAAGTTAACAGGCTGATAAGAGAGGGAAACTATTCTAATATTAATGAAAATTAAATAAAGTAGCAAGATTATGCACCCTCCAGGCATAAGTATTTAAGGGAAAAATAAGAAAAAATAATAACAGCAAAAGAAGGGAAAAAAATAGTTAAATAAGATATATAATTGAAGCAAAACACTATGCCTTTTGTAATTTAGATATTTTATTTATAATATTTAATCTATTTGAAATTTAATAGGAAAATGGTTTGTTTTATTGTTTTGAATCTTGCACCAGTCCTAATATGTAATTCTTATATGATATTTTAATATATAATTAATATAATATTTAATCTATTTAAAGTTTAAAAGAAAAAAGAAAAAAGTACTCATAAAGATATTTTCTTAAAAGAAAAAATTATTTATTTTTTCTATCAATACTAATACATAATTTAAGATAATCGTTTATTTACTAATTTACTAAAATAAAAATTTAAATTAGAAAAAAAAGAAATAACACCAAGAAAAAAAAAGAAAAAGAGGGAGAAAGAATAAGAAAAGAAAAGGGAAAGCGAAACAAAAGCTAAGTATGTAAATTTTTCTATTGACGGTTTTTATTTATTTATTCATTTTTTATTTTTGAATTTTGACATCGCTACACACTGGCAACATACTTGCAACACTTGCAACATACTTGCAACATTTGACCGGATGACAGCCGATATTAGGAATATTTGTTCTACACAGACTTAAAAAAAAAAAAAAAGAGAGAGAAATGAGAAATTACAGTTATTCGCCCATTTCATTCATAAAGGAGGAGAAGAAGAAAGGGGGAAAAAGGGAGAGGAAAAGGAAATAAGAAGAGAAATTGTAACCACACAAATAAAAACATAAGCACGTCATTTCTGAAAATAAACTCTGATGATGAAGCTCTTGCTTCGAAATCGATAAGACAAAAATAACATCTTTTTGTTTTTATTTTTCATACGCATTGTACTGGCCTTCAAAATATTAATATATCATAATAAGTATTTAAGTTTTAATGTAATTAATTATGTTAAATTAGAAAGACTAATGAAATTGAATAGGAAAGCATACAAGAAGATTACACTTATTTTGATTATATTTTGTATTTAAAATCATTCATACAATTGATTTTAGTACGTTGGAGAATAAAACAATAATATTAGAGATCAATAACACCAAGTAATCATTTATTAAACCCGTTTTTTTAACCAGTATGCAAATTAACCACACCATGTATTATGTAAACCTTTATTTCTTAGTGATATATCACACAGATTGCAGGATTTTAAATGCACTAATAACATGAGCTGTTTTGTGGCAAATTTAATAGATTTTCATAGAAATATTTGATAAATAAGATTTATTCTATGTATTAATATAATATTAAGAATTTTATTATAAATCAAATACTCATTGATAAACTTACACAATTCCTGAATGTTTTTTGTGGCGTAAACAATGACGTAGTTTCAGTTACTGACAAATAAAGACCGAATCTCCATTATATATAGATAGATATACAAATATAACAATATGAGACAGGTAGAAAGGTTTCATTAAAAAGAAATAACAGAAGAGAGAATGATTAAAAATTCTAGAATTTTGTTCAAAAGTCACATAATAATTGAGCACAGGAGGTGTTCATGGTGTAATGGTTATTATCGCAGGGAAATGAATCTGGCACCGAATCTCCATTATAATAAGATGAATAAATAAAATTGATACGTGCCTGAAAAGCTTTTGCTGAAGAAAGTTTCACATCTGCTTTTTCCCAGACATCTCCAACATTGCCTGACTTTGTCCAGACTTTTTTATGGTATCCAAACACGGTTGAGCGAGTGTAGACATTCAAAGTCCCCATCTTTTCACCGTTCATGTGATAGAAAAAGCGAATCTGTAAAGATCAAAATAAGTAAAGATAAATAGAAGAAAGAGTATATATATATATATATATATATATATATATATATATATATATATATATTATTTGTTGAATTTTCAAATATAATTGTTTTCCAAATGCAACTACCCAGGGTTTCAGGCTTATTTTGCTATCTTCAGGTCGCCATTAATTCTTCTGGTGTTTATGCGAAGATATTTCTTGCTGTTATGTTTTTGGACCGCAAATTACGTCGGTTGATTATTATTTAAAAATTCAGCATATAAATAAATAAAACTCCTACAACTTGTGGTTGAGCACTGTGATTTCTTTGTTTCATCCCGAAAATTTTGTTATATATATATATATATATATAAGGTGTGTCAAAAAAGTATCGACATTTTCGGTACTTTTTGACACACTTTGTATTCTGAAAAATTAACTTTCCATTCATTCTTTATTTCTATCTTGGTAAATACAGCTTTAGATTCTGTACATTTTGACACACCTCTTTTTCTGAAAAAAATAACGTAACATGTATTGTTCATTTCTAACTTGGTAAATACAGCTTCAATCTCGATACTTTATGACACAACCTATATATATATATATATATATATATATATATATATACTTTCAAAAATCTCAAAACTATATTAAAAATAAATTGAAGATCGTAACTGCCGAAAAAAATGTGGAAATGTATTTTTTACTGGATAAATAATGAAGCTATTTGGTCCCCGCGGTGATAGCGGTCCATGATGATATTGATGCTGCTATTTAGGAAGGAGATACGGATTCTAATAAGTTCCCGATTTCATAGTTATCCCCGTTATATAAAGAATTTTAATGATTGAAAAATGATATTCAATGTGCTGGTTGGTTTAACGACATGTTAACCCGGCATAGGTCATTTAATGCCGAACTCAGTATCTATTTATTGTAGACAAGGGTAGATAAAAAAAAAATTGATGTTTGTTTTTCTTACCCAGCATTTGTCAAATGTGGGCTGGATAACTGCACTTGCAAGACGTGCCTTGTCCCCTTTTTTACGTGGATTGGATGATTCGGCGTAAACGTAGTAGCCTGAAATGATAATAAAAAGAATAACTGTTACAAGATAATGTATACAAGTATTTGTTACGTAATTTTGGATTGCCTAAAATGATTTGAAACAAAAGTGGGTATAATCGAAAAATAGAACAACTGAAACTTACTCTTCCATCACTCCCGTCTTTCCTTGCAATATTTTCCGAATTCAAATATTTAATTAAAAGTTATTTCTGCTTTTTAATGGATTTCTTTTAAGATTTATCCCCGAGATTTTTGCTCATATTCATTAGCATAAAACCAAACAATTAGAAATCAATAATACTAAGCACATATTCATTAAAATTAAATTTTTAATATCAATATGCAAATTAGCCTTCCCTTTCACACTGTAAACAGTTATTTTGTTGTACATATAAATACACTTGCATGTTATTAGTATGTAGATATGGTCAACGGTATTAATAATGTAAAACAATTTTATTAATGATTAAGGTTTAGATAAAACTAAAATCACGGAGAATGTGACGTAAATAATAAAGGGAGTTGTGACTTGCGTAGTGATATAGTTTCGGTTACAGACATACAAACAGACAATCTCCATTAAAATAAGATTAGTTATTTATATTTTTTCCTTTCTGAAATTAATATTCATTTATAAACAAGCAAAAGAAAAAAAAGAAAGAGAAAAAAAAAAAAAGAAAGAAAGAAAGAGAAAAAGAAAAAAGAAAAAAAAAGAAAGAAAAAGGAAAGTTTTCGAAGTCACAATCTCATAATAATTCTATCATCTTTGAGTAAATACCTGATCCAGTTCCTTTGGAATGATCCCGGGAAGGTCCCGTGTTGCGAGTCAAAGTCGGTTCATTATGTCTCGTCCAATCAAAATCGTCATACGGGTCTTGTGACCATGTACACAAGCTTTCTTCAAAATCACAAGAAGTGTAATTTTCTGGAAAGAAAATGAAAACGTTAATTCTAACTTTAAATATATTGATCTCATGGATAATTCCAAACTATCACTGGACTATTGGTAATATATTTAACAGATAGATAGATAGATAGATAGATAGATAGATAGAGAGAGAGAGAGAGAGAGAGAGAGAGAGAGAGAGAGAGAGAGAGAGAGATTCATAGCAACGTCTTTACTCAGATTACTTAATTGTCACTGGAATACTTACGACAGCCTATTTCGTCGCTTCTGTCTCCACAATCGTCGCTAAGATCACACACACGAGATTTGTCCACACAGCCCATGTGTTTACACTGAAATTCCGTACTGGTACAACTTTCTTCGGGTTCTGCGAAAACAGTAAAGAGAAAAAGAAGAGAATCGATTAAACAAGATCATTAAACATTACTACGTTAGGGGCTGGTTTAGCTCAGTCGGTAGAGTATCCATGTTCGAACCACAAGGTTCCGGCTTCGATACCAACTCAGCGCATGAGTAGCACTGTTTGAATCTCTGTGGTAAGTGTGGCGCTCCACCTCAGACGTTAAAATGATCTTCCTGGCTTAGCGCTAGTGAAAAGCGGATAAACTCCCTCGCTGAAACGAAGTTTGATATGTCATTAAACAAAGAAATCAAATCAGACCTATTGTTTTTGTTTCTTACCTGGGAAATTGCAATTCTGCAGTTCAATATCGTCGACTGCAATACTTCCTTTATTCACGTAATGTATATTAGTTATGAACTGCAACTGTAAAGAAAAAGAGTTGGATTAATTTCAACGCCTCAAAGAAGACTTGTCAGTGTGTCGGTTGCACCAGGTAACCAATAAGCACCCCCGGCTGAAAGCAGTTTTGAAAAGAACAGCTTTTGCTTTTCACCGCTAACTTCCCGCTTGTGTTGTTTGTAAACAAAAGCAATAGACATTTTTTTACTTGGGAAAAAGAATCACGATTTGTCTTGCCACAACTATCGTCCCTTCCCGCGCAGTTCCCAAGCTGAAGGGGCTCATCAAGGGGGCCCGTTTTGAATGCGTTGAGGCCATTAAGTCGTCCTTAACGACGTACCAGAAGAACCCTTCCTGCAGGACAGAGAAGCGTGAAAGAGAAGGATACATTAGATTCAAGAGGGGACTACTTTGGAGGAGAAAAAATTTAGTTTGTTATTTGGATTTTTGTAGTGAGATAGCCAATGGCGTGTTATCTCATTTACATATGTGTATTCCTGCAGGACATATATAGAGACACTTTAGGGGACTAGAGGAATGAGCTACGAGAAGCCGAACCCAGTGCTAAGATTAAGCACGAATAAATACTACTGCAACAAGGAACACAAAACCACACTTCACAACAATTTTAAATGAATTGTTTGTGATAATAGTTTCATTACTTTTCAGACACACCTCGCATATGATAAAAAGGGTTGGTATTTGCCATAAGGGTAATATGGAAAATGATATAGGTGCTAGGGCTTGACGTGACCAGCTGATTGATCAGAGAGGGTCTTACCGACCGCCTGTCGAGCCTAAGTAAGGGCCGAAATGGAATGTTGTAAGACACGGACTGCTCAGCTACCAGGATTCTGACCTTAAGCATCATGAGTCAGCACCACGGCCAACTGGCGGCCCAATTTATAAAAAATGTTCTTACCTTAAATGGTCGTGAAATCTTTCCGATATCAGCAATTCCCATGTTCCATTTTGTCTGTCTGTTTCCAGCTTTCTCCCAAAGTTTTGTCGATCTACCTCCTTCCAAAGCTGCCAAGGCCAGCGTACTACCATCTATAAAAGGAGGACAAATGAAATAAGACTTAACACTTTCTCTGGCCTTTGGCCAAATTTCTAGATGAAATTTCTTATTTATTTAATTAAAGAAAATATTGTATTAAAATTATGTAGCTAAAAATAATGAGATTATATTTGATAGTCTTTATTAAAATATTTTGAAAATAATGTTTGAATTAAAAATTGTCATCGTTTTTTATGGGAGTTCGTAGGGGACATAATATTCTATTCACATTTGTAGCATCGGCTGCTGCTGATGATGATTTAAAGTTCAAATTATTGGAATCACTGTGACATAGTAGTTCAGTCCGCGATAGTTGCCTCATACTTGCGACCTTGTGTCACATCCTACGCGTGGCAAACGCGTTGGGTAAATAAGGAATATATTGCATCGTGGTGTAATGGTTAGTATGCTAGTCTTGCAGATCCATTACTATTGAATAGCAAATTCGATCCTCGCTGGATGAACTATACTTGCAACCTCGTGTCCCATCCTACTCGTAGGGAATGAGTTGGGTAAATACCTACATCTTAAGATCAGTTAAAAATATGTAACCCGAAACTCGTGAGTGGTTTGAAACATAATTTTCTTTTTCTAAAGGTCTCTTCTTCCTTGCCTGTTCAGTTACAATGTTTACTGATCACAGAATTATTATTATTATTATTATTCCATAATAGTTATGACATTTGCTTATATATTTTATGCACAAACTACTATGGGACTGAGCTCACCAAGTGTCCCCATTCTTCTGATCTTGTGCTAAACTAAGCTAATGTTATTAAATGACAATTATCATGGGACAGATGTAGTTTAGACTAAAATCATGTTTGTAGTTTTATCTTTAACATTACTAGCAAATATATGCACCCTCCGGGTGCAAGTATTTTAGTTAAATTTTATAATAAAATATCATATTAAATTAGAAAGGCTAATGAAACTGAATAAGAATGTAGATAAAAAGATTTTGAACAGAGGGGGTATGATTGAAAAATAGAACAACTTTGAAACTAACTCTTCCATCATTCTCCATTACTCCCGTCTTTCATTGGTAAATTTTCCTAATTAAACTGTTTAGTTAAAATAGGAAGTAAAGAATAATATTACAGTTATTTCTTCTTGTTAAGGGATTTCTTTTAAGATTTATTGAAGAGATTTTTGCTCATATTCAATAAGATAAAACCAAACAATTAGAAATCAATAATACTAAGCATATATTTATTAAAATCAATTCTTTAAGATCAATATGCAAATTAGCCTTCCCATTCACACTGTAAACCTCTATTTTGTTCTATATATAAATACAATTGCATGTTATTAGTATGTAGATATTGTCAACAGTGTAAGTAATGTAAAACAATTTTATTAATAATTGAGGTTTAAATAAAAATAAAATCATGGAGAATATGATGTAAATAATGAAAGGAATTGTGGCTTGTATAGTAATATAGTTTCGGTTACAGACAGACAAACCCACAATCTCCATTATAATAAGATTATCAGTGAGATGAATTTACCTGCTCCAAATTGAATCTTGTTTACATACCAGTAAATTACTCAAAGAACCTATTACTACCAAATCACCCAAGTTAAGCAGTGATGGACCTATTCAATACTTAAGTCGGTACTTAAGTGCGTACTTAGTATGTATCCCCCCTTCACATTGCCAGGTCACTTTGTAAAAGTAAAGCTGGTTTGAATTCAGTTTTCTTGCTAGACTGGTTGCCAATCAAGGTTAAAGAATCCAGTCTGTAATTAGAGAGTAAAATTATGTTTGGTAGTTTTCGTTGATATTATTATCATTGAGTTGAATTTAACTTTGCCAAATTGAATCTTCTTTTCATACATGGTGCACAGTGTTGACAACCAAAGAAGCCTTTATACTTTATACCTTTTCTGACCATCCATTATACCCCTTAGCTTTCCCCCCTGTCCAGCATGATCTTGGTTTAAAGATTCATATTTGAATTATTGTATCAGATACGTTGGTTGGTAAGTTGGCCAGTTTTACGTCTTGATAAATCTTGTTGGTGTATTTAGTGCTGAAATCATTTTTTTTTGCAGCCAATTACATGATTTAAAAATTCGACG
This sequence comes from Doryteuthis pealeii, assembly GCA_023376005.1. Classification (NCBI taxonomy): domain Eukaryota; kingdom Metazoa; phylum Mollusca; class Cephalopoda; order Myopsida; family Loliginidae; genus Doryteuthis; species Doryteuthis pealeii. The sequence goes on from CM042141.1 coordinate 16,062,674, forward strand.
AAGTGTTGAGACTGAGTGGAGAAGGTGATCCATAGGTATTGCGCAAGACAGGGAATATACACAGACCAGAATCTATCCCAGAAAATAAGACACAAAAATTCTCTGAGACCTCGAGATGCAAATGGATCACATGATATATACCCCACTTAAAAGTTTGAACATGTATCTATTTAAATAATCGTCATTTCGGACCATGGATTTATCTAGGCGCTGTGGCATTTTTTGTACGGGCATGTCATACCAGCTCGCTGCAATATCGTTGAGGAAGCGTTGAACCATGTCGTCGTTCCAACTATTGCAACATTAGAGAGTAGATCTCATGATTCATCTTATATATATATATATATATATATATATATATATATATATATATATATATATATATATATATATATAATTCTTTGTTAGTATTGGAGAAATGATGATAAAGTGTTCAATTACTTCTGTAAGAGCTGTATTTATTTATTTATAGTTAACAATACATTTAAAAGTCCGTTTTACCAATGGTTTCGGAACATCACCTTTAGGTGATTGGTCGTCATCAGAAACGTTCCGAAACCATCGGTAAAACGGACTTTTAAATGTATTGTAAACTATATATATATATATATATATATATATATATAAAACAACTCAAAATTGAATGTTTAGTAATTTTTATTTTTAGGTATAGAAATTCCATTCACTGGAAAAGAAAAGGCGTTTAAACATTAAACATAGAATTTTGAGTTGTTTTGACTCATTCTGAACAACTGGTTTGTATTCAGAGTGTTTCTTCTCCTACAAAGGCTAAAGCGCTCAGTCTGTCCCACTATTTACCCATAGATGGGGGGGGGGATGGGAACAGCAAGCGAAATGTAATTAACCTTTTTCTAAGTATAGAAATACGATTCATTAGTAAAGAAAATGCGTTAAAACATTAAACATTGAATTTTGAGTTGCTTCGGCACATTCTGAAGAACTGGTTTGAATTCAGAGTTTATCTTCTACAAAGACTAAAGAGCTTAGCCTATCCTACTATTTACCAATAGCTGGGGGGGGGGGACAGAAAGTGGAATGCCATTAATCTTTTTCTAAGTATAGAAATACGATTCACTAGTAAAGAAAAGGCATTTAAACATTAAACATTGAATTTTGAGTTGTTTGAAATTATATCAATCTTTTCCGAAACACCCTGTACATCTCAAATGATATAACATTTCTGGAAACACCCCGTACATCTTAAGCGATATCAATTTTCTTTTACACCCTGCACATCTCCAATGATATAAACATTTTTGAAATGTCCTGTATCATGAATATTTTACTTTTGAGAGAATCAATAACTAAAATGAATAGATAACTTACAAATAATTTAAAAATTATTTTAAAACATGGTAGATTATTTCAGTGATGAAGTTATGGGCTATCTTCAGGCTATGCACTCCTGATTTAAAAAAAATGTTAATTCATTGTTAAAAAAGTACATTGAGACATACGTATTGAAAAATACCCAAAATGATTTGAGACATTTATAGAAAAATCCCTCAAATAATTTATTGTAAAATAAAATTATTTAAGAATTCAGATGAAAAACAAATTTATTTTCTCGTAAAAGCAGATCATCATACAAGGTTGGCTTCTGTAGATAATTTAAAGGGAGCATTCCTTTAAAAAAAATCTGAAAATAACGGGAGTGCGTATCTTGAAGATAACTAAGTTATGTGATAGAATTTTTATTATCGAACATTCGTAAATAGATGTATACACGAATTTTTGTGACTTACATTTTGTCGTGAACATGTACCAAAATTTAAGTTGACAAGTAGAACTTGTTTGTTGCAGGACTCTGTTTTGTAGTACAGCCATGCGTCCATAATTTTTATGGTTATTATATATGGCAGCAAACCACCCTGGAAATAAAACAGATTGTAGTTATTATTCATGATACAATTACAGAGTTTATTTGGACTAAAGTAACTCTTACGAGAGTAACGTGTGTACTAAGTTACTGGAACAAAATGTAGTTTTATATTGTGTAACACTAGGGTCTGCCAAAATGTTGACTCGTTTTCATTTTCAAAAAAGGAATTAAAATCAATTAAATTGATTATCTAAGGTCAATTTTTTGTTTAAGTCGAAAAGTAGTAACATAATGAACATCAGTAAAAAAAAAAAAGGAAAAAAAGAAAACAAAGTAAAATAATATTACATATGTAATTTATTTTTAATACATTTTAAACAATTTATGATGCACTCAAAACTAACGCTTTTATAACGCTTTCATTACAATTAAAAAAATATTTTTAAGTTTCTTCTTGAAAATCAATAACGAAAACCTTTAAATACACCATGCACAGTGAAATTACTAAATTGTTTGATGCAATGAATATGCAAATACCTAGGTACCACCTCACTATAATCTGACTGGATAGTGTCCTCCATAGATTTAAAAAAATTGAAAAGTTTCTTTTTAGAAATCAACAACGAAAACCTTTAAATACACTATGAACAGGAAAATTACTAAATTGTTGATATCTATTTAAATATAATATAATATTTTTGTTCAAAACAAACAGCGCGTAAAAGTAGTTTACCTTACGAAACCTTATCTTGAGAAAAGAAAGCATTTTTAAACAAGTTTAACGTGAAATCCCCCGATCTACCAGAGGTCGTAAGTGATTATTTACTAACCCTGATTTATAAACCAAAAAAATACCCAAAAAAAACAGGGAATTATCTGATTTTAATAACATTTTTAGTGTTTGATTATTAATCAACGAATTTTTTTTTAATTACTAAATAGTTTCAATGGAAATAAATTACTAAATAGATTCAATGGAAATAAATCGAAATTCTTTAAAGTAAATATCACAGTTTGCGACAACCATAGACTTTTTCGAGGAAACACTTTATATACCTAATTAATAGATACAATTCATTAAAAATATGAAACGCCTAATTTTAAGTTTCAAATTTCATATTTTTAGATTCTAAAAACAAGTATTTATTTAATAACAAACTTAATTTAGTATTGTTATGTAATAATTCTTTGAGAATTCTCAAGATATTTGTTAGGCCCTCACCTTTTTAAGCAGAACAAATATCGATGTATAATTTTTTCACTAATGATATAATAGGCTATGATATAAGTTTAAGTATATAATTGTCTATTATATCATTAGTGAAAAAATTACTAAGTAAAAAAACACAGAGTAAAAAGAAAATCTCACTCTCCCAATTTTTTAAAAGTTTTTTTTTACATTTAATTAGCCGATTTTCGGTACTTATTTTCTACCAGAGACGCTCCCTGATTTTTTTCTTCTGTTCACACCTTTAGTCTTTTGTCTTTTTATTTATACTGTAATTAGTTTCAAAAGTATATAACGCAACCGATATTTTGCGCCCCAAAAAATAAGGGGGGGGGGGTTAAGATAAGTGATCTGAAAAAAATAATCAGAACGTTTTGAGATAAAATAATTGATGCATTATAAAATTCATTCATTGATAAATCAACGCTGAAAATTTCATTAAAATCGGATAATTCCTGATTTTTTGGTAATTTTTTTCAATCGTGGTGGGTGGGTTAAATTTATTTTGAAAAACACGAACATGACATGACTTTTGGCAGACCCTGTTGTGACACTATAAGCACTTCTGTCCTTAGGTGCTCATATTTTGATGCAATCTACAACATAATTGACAATTTCTGTCTGTCTGTGTATTAACAGTTGGCGCCTACACCAGGGATCCGATAATGATGAAATTTTACGCACTTTTTTAGCTAATATCCAGTAATATATACGTTTCATTTGGAGAGAGGGAAGGGGGTTGAAATCATGTAACAGCTAGAGTAATTATTTTAAAAAAAGAGGATTTTTTACTTAAATAATATATACAAGCAATATTTAAGGGAATCTTTTATTAGAAGTACAAACATTTTTCGTGTGAAATAATGCAACTTTCTTTAATTCCTTAATTCAATTAAAAAGGCAAAATTCGAGGTTTTATTAATTGGAATAATTTAAGCGTTAATAAGTTACACTTATTATTCTAACAAAGATTAGAAATCTCTTTGCTCTAAGATGTTCTATGAAATCAAATGTTTAAGTGAATCTGTAACAAACCTTTGAATGTTTCCATTGTGTGATCTTTAATTCTAGTTGACAATTTGTCTGAAGTACCTGCATTCTTGCCCATGAGTACAAACCAGTGCTTTTATCTTGCCATGAACACATATCATCTTCAAAAAGGCAATCCCCTGCAAAAGAAATGAATTATATATATTATATATTATATATATATATATATATATATATATATATATATATATATATATATATATATATACTAGCAAACTTACACGGTCCATGACCGGACTATAAACATAGGAACACCCGAGAGGGAGTGAGAAAAGAGAAAACGGGAGCAAGAGAGAGAATATGATTTATCAAATTTTTTAAAAGAGAGGAAAATGATTAATCATATATATTATATATATATATATATATATATATATTATATATATATATATATATATATATATATCAAACTTGTTGGTAAATCCTCGCGGTGTGAAAAAACCCAGCAAATAGTTTAATTGTAAAAATATACTACCAAACATCAACCGGTAAGAAAAATATTTTTGGAAAAAAGAAAAGACCAATATAATTGTACCAACAAAAAATAATCTATTAGTACAATATCCTGGCCAAAAAGAAAAACAATTTATATGCATATATATATATATATATATATATATATATATATATATATGCATACAAAACCGCCAGGAGACTAATAAGTAAAGCTAATAAGTAAAAAGTGCTCAATACCTAAGTAGAGCAAATAATGAAGATAAATCTAACGAGTCAGACGAACCTACTAAAAGTTTCGGTTAATGCTCTTCAGGGCTAAGATCTGAGTCAGATCTTAGCCCTGAAGATCACTAAGCGAAACTTTTAATAGATTTGTCTGACTCATTAGATTTATTATATATATATATATATATATATATATATATATACCAAGGCAGATGCTCTACCCTCAACCCGGCAAAAATACATATGTGATTTAGGAGGGAAAACAGGGAATTGTCTACATACCGCAATTTTCTTCATCATCCGAATTCGGACAGTCATGCAAAAAGTCGCAAACTTTGGTCGCTGATATCTTCTCTCCAGATTGACAAGTAAATTTGGCTTGCGTCACTGCACAGACAAAAAATAAATATGTAAATAAATGTAACGTGATGGAGAGAGAGAGAGAGAGAGAGAGAGAGAGAGAGAGAGAGAGAGAGAGAGAGAGAGAGAGAGAGAGAGAGAATGGAAAGGGCCAGTAGGTTAGCATAGAAAATATTTAAGGATGAATCAGCATAATGCCACATGGTATTTTGTCTCTCCAGATTGACAAGTAAATTTGGCTTCCGTCACTGCACAGACAAAAAATAAATATGTAAATAAATGTAACATAAGGGAGAGAGAGAGAGAGAGAGAGAGAGAGAGAGAGAGAGAGAGAGAGAGAGAGAGAGAGAATGGAAAGGGCCAGTAGGTTAGCATAGAAAATATTTAAGGATGAATCAGCATAATGCCACATGGTATTTTGTCTCTCCAGATTGACAAGTAAATTTGGCTTCCGTCACTGCACAGACAAAAAATAAATATGTAAATAAATGTAACATAAGAGAGAGAGAGAGAGAGAGAGAGAGAGAGAGAGAGAGAGAGAGAGAGAGAGAGAGAGAGAGAGAGAATGGAAAGGCCAGTAGGTTAGCATAGAAAATATTTAAGGATGAATCAGCATAATGCCATATGGTATTTTGTCTCTCCAGATTTGACAAGTAAATTTGGCTTCCGTCACTGCACAGATAAAAAATAAATATGTAAATAAATGTAACATAAGAGAGAGAGAGAGAGAGAGAGAGAGAGAGAGAGAGAGAGAGAGAGAATGGAAAAGGCCAGTAGGTTAGCATAGAAAATATTTAAGGATGAATCAGCATAATGCCATATGGTATTTTGTCTCTCCAGATTGACAAGTAAATTTGGCTTCCGTCACTGCACAGACAAAAAAATAAATATGTAAATAAATGTAACATAGAGAGAGAGAGAGAGAGAGAGAGAGAGAGAGAGAGAGAGAGAGAGAGAGAGAGAGAGAGAGAATGGAAAGGCCAGTAGGTTAGCATAGAAAATATTTAAGGATGAATCAGCATAATGCCATATGGTATTTTGTCTCTCCAGATTGACAAGTAAATTTGGCTTCCGTCACTGCACAGATAAAAAATAAATATGTAAATAAATGTAACATAGAGAGAGAGAGAGAGAGGAGAGAGAGAGAGAGAGAGAGAGAGAGAGAGAGAGAGAGAGAGAGAATGGAAAAGGCCAGTAGGTTAGCATAGAAAATATTTAAGGATGAATCAGCATAATGCCATATGGTATTTTGTCTCTCCAGATTGACAAGTAAATTTGGCTTCCGTCACTGCACAGACAAAAAATAAATATGTAAATAAACATAGAGAGAGAGAGAGAGAGAGAGAGAGAGAGAGAGAGAGAGAGAGAGAGAGAGAGAGAGAGAGAGAATGGAAAGGGTCAGTAGGTTTAGCATGGAAATATTTAAGGATGAAATCAGCATAATGCCACATGGTATTTTGTCTCTCCAGATTGACAAGTAAATTTGGCTTCCGTCACTGCACAGACAAAAAATAAATATGTAAATAAATGTAACACAATAGATAGATAGATAGATAGAGTTGTGTATATAACAGTAAAGATGAGGACAACGGTCCAAAAATCCAAGTAAAACCAATACATCAAGTCTTATATAAAAAAATCCAGACTTTGCAGATAACGCAAGAAAATAACAAGAAGAATATGCAACAATGTAATGATCGACTTATTGTCGACTTGAGGTGAAAATTGGTCTTAAATGTCGTTCATTACACGAGTATATACGGTATATATTTTACCGTAATAATTTGTATATAAAATATAGTCGTGTATAACACGCGCCCCTAAATTTGGGCAACGAAATTCTTAGGGGAGTAATATAGAGTTGCTTTGCTTAAAGAGAGAGAGACAGACAAACAGACAGACAGACAGAGACAGAGACAAAAACAAAGAGACGGAAACAGAGATAGAATAAAAAGATCCAGTAGGTTAGCATGGAAAAATTTTAAGGATGAATCAGCATAATACCACATGACCTTTTTTCTACTGGTCGAGAAGTGTCACGTGGTTAAGTGGGAGAGAAGAACAGTGAGAGCTGAGAATGTTAGGGGAATCTGAAAAGCTGCGTTGATAGAGTGAGACGTGGTCTCTTACTCAGTACAGTTTGCATTCGGGGAAAATAAACATCTCATGAGAAAAAGATAAGTCGCCTTGTATTATTTCTAAACAAATTCTAAATGGCACAAGGCAAGATGTCCTCCAAGCTGGTTTTCAGACTCCAAATATCAAGGAATTGTCAGATTCTAGTCTCTCCAAAGTAGTACCAGTCCAGAGATAAGTATACAACTTTTTTTTTCAGGCATGTGTTATTGAACAATACGGGAGTACTTCTTCTTCATTATTTGAATTTGTGTTTTTTTCCAGTCGTCTGGTGATCTTTCTTGTGTTTGGATCGAATCTAAATAGGATATATCCTATACTGTTAGCTCGAGCGCTTTCGACTGCTTCCTCAGTCGTCATCGTGGGGTATATGAGTTGGTTTTAATTCGTGTTTTTTTTAGGTCTTTTATCTATGTTGTTGGTTTTTATTTATTTTTTTAAATATTTGAAGAGTCTATTATTTTTTAGAGGGTTGCAAGTTAAGTGCGTTAGTTATTAAAATAGTTAATAAGCTGTGCCCGACATTGAATGCTATTTTATTGATGTTAGGATTTTTTAATTTTTTATGCATATTGCTCCAATTTGTAGGCGTTTCTTATTGTAATTTTTATAGATAATTTTGGTTATTTCTATATGACGCATTGTCATCCCATTCCAACATGGGAGACGTGACGTTACATAAATAGATGGAAAAATAGAAATACAGATATATATATATAAATATATAAAAAAACGAATACAAATTACAAAGATAAACTTGAAAACAACTGAAATAAAAAGAGTTTACTTTTTACGAACTTTTTTTTGTTTTCATTGCTGGCAAAAATGCATTGTTATTGTTAATGATTATGTGAGAAAAAATAGCGTTTTGTCACTGAAATATATAGATAGTTTATATGTTTATATATATATATATATATATATATATATATATATTATATATATATATATATATGGGAGTAAATATGAAAATAAATCCGACAATATTAAGAAATTTAAAAAAACAAGTGTTCCAAAAAATGAGACGAATTTATTTATCGATGCTTAAACGTTTCGGTTTCATTAAACCTTCATCAGGATGTATTAACGGGTGAAGAAATTGATGGATGTTTTAAGGATGACAGGAGATAAAAAATCTTTACAAAATGTTTATATCTATATTTTATAAAGATTTTTTTTTATCTCCTGTCATCCTTAAAACATCCAACAATTTCTTCACCCCTTAATACATCCTGATGAAGGTTTAATGAAACCGAAACGTTTAAGCGTCGATAAATAAATTCATCTCATTTTTGGAACACTTGTTTTTTCAAATTTCTTTAAATATATATATATATATATATATATGTGTGTGTGTGTGTGTGTGTGTGTGTGTGTGTGTTAATGTATAGATATGGGGAGAACTAGTGTTTTGTCACTGAAAATTTACTTTATAGATAGAATAAATTTTGGAATGACTGGCTTAAAGGCCTAATTTGCACCCTCGTGTTCAATCGCTGTAATTAAAACTTGGGAATCCAAAATTTCAGGATTGCGGGTTCGGATTCGGCCCGGAATTTCTTTAATCTTCTCTTGGAATCTGCGTTATTCCAAAATGGTTTGATATATTTTGCTACGGTCTTTTGGAGTAAAGTTGAAAAACTGGATTCACTAAAAGACTGACATCCTCATTTATTATGAGAGATATTTGCTGAAAACTTGACTTACGAACAGGGGCATTAAATTGTAAAACGATATATTGCCGCAAGATGATTTCTGGATGTAACAATCTATTCTGCAAAAGCACCTGTCTTTTTGTATTTCTTTCTGTTATTAGCCTAAACCCATTTTAACTCTTCACACAGAAACATAGATTGATATGTTTAGAGAAAATCGCTAATGCTAGTAATTACGCGGGGGAAAAATAGTGTTTTGTAGCTGAAAACTTGCTCTATTAAGAACCTGCTTAAAGGCCTAACATACAGGCTGTTGGTCTGTTTCATCACTGACAAAAACATGCAGGCTGTTGGCCTGTTTCATCACTGACAAAAACATGCTGGTGACTATGTGGGGAAAAATAGTGTTTTGTAGCTGAAAACTTGCTCTATCTAACGGTGTATTCGTGCCCCCTGTCTTTAATTTAAGACACCGCCGAAATGAATAGGAGCCATTACTTTTGGAACATACCCTTTGTAGAGTAAAACCAATACATCAAGTCTTATATAAAAAAATCCAGACTTAGCAGATAACGTAAGAAAATAACAAGAAGAATATGCAACAATGTAATGATCGACTTATTGTTCTTTAGGTGAAAATTGGTCTTAAATGTCGTTCATTACACGAGTATATACGGTATATATTTTACCGTAATAATTTTTATATAAAATATAGTCGTGTATAACACGCGCCCCTAAATTTGGGCAACGAAATTCTTAGGGGAGTAATATAGAGTTGCTTTGCTTAAAGAGAGAGAGACAGACAAACAGACAGACAGACAGAGACAGAGACAAAAACAAAGAGACGGAAACAGAGATAGAATAAAAAGATCCAGTAGGTTAGCATGGAAAAATTTTAAGGATGAATCAGCATAATACCACATGACCTTTTTTCTACTGGTCGAGAAGTGTCACGTGGTTAAGTGGGAGAGAAGAACAGTGAGAGCTGAGAATGTTAGGGGAATCTGAAAAGCTGCGTTGATAGAGTGAGACGTGGTCTCTTACTCAGTACAGTTTGCATTCGGGGAAAATAAACATCTCATGAGAAAAAGATAAGTCGCCTTGTATTATTTCTAAACAAATTCTAAATGGCACAAGGCAAGATGTCCTCCAAGCTGGTTTTCAGACTCCAAATATCAAGGAATTGTCAGATTCTAGTCTCTCCAAAGTAGTACCAGTCCAGAGATAAGTATACAACTTTTTTTTTCAGGCATGTGTTATTGAACAATACGGAGTACTTCTTCTTCATTATTTGAATTTGTGTTTTTTTCCAGTCGTCTGGTGATCTTTCTTGTGTTTGGATCGAATCTAAATAGGATATATCCTATACTGTTAGCTCGAGCGCTTTCGACTGCTTCCTCAGTCGTCATCGTGGGGTATATGAGTTGGTTTTAATTCGTGTTTTTTTTAGGTCTTTTATCTATGTTGTTGGTTTTTATTTATTTTTTTAAATATTTGAAGAGTCTATTATTTTTTAGAGGGTTGCAAGTTAAGTGCGTTAGTTATTAAAATAGTAATAAGCTGTGCCCGACATTGAATGCTATTTTATTGATGTTAGGATTTTTAATTTTTTATGCATATTGCTCCAATTTGTAGGCGTTTCTTATTGTAATTTTTTATAGATAATTTTGGTTATTTCTATATGACGCATTGTCATCCCATTCCAACATGGGAGACGTGACGTTACATAAATAGATGGAAAAATAGAAATACAGATATATATATATAAATATATAAAAAAACGAATACAAATTACAAAGATAAACTTGAAAACAACTGAAATAAAAAGAGTTTACTTTTTACGAACTTTTTTTTGTTTTCATTGCTGGCAAAAATGCATTGTTATTGTTAATGATTATGTGAGAAAAAATAGCGTTTTGTCACTGAAATATATAGATAGTTTATATGTTTATATATATATATATATATATATATATTATATATATATATATATATATATATGGGAGTAAATATGAAAATAAATCCGACAATATTAAGAAATTTAAAAAAACAAGTGTTCCAAAAAATGAGACGAATTTATTTATCGATGCTTAAACGTTTCGGTTTCATTAAACCTTCATCAGGATGTATTAACGGGTGAAGAAATTGATGGATGTTTTAAGGATGACAGGAGATAAAAAATCTTTATAAAATGTTTATATCTAAATTTTATAAAGATTTTTTTATCTCCTGTCATCCTTAAAACATCCAACAATTTCTTCACCCCTTAATACATCCTGATGAAGGTTTAATGAAACCGAAACGTTTAAGCGTCGATAAATAAATTCATCTCATTTTTGGAACACTTGTTTTTTCAAATTTCTTAATATATATATATATATATATATATATATATATATGTTAATGTATAGATATGGGGAGAACTAGTGTTTTATCACTGAAAATTTGCTTTATAGATAGAATAAATTTTGGAATGACTGGCTTAAAGGCCTAATTTACACCCTCTTGTTCAATCACAGTAATTAAAACTTGGGAATCCAAAATTTCAGGATTGCTGGTTCGGATTTGGTCCGGAATTTCTTTAATCTTCTCTTGGAATCTGCTTCATTCCAAAATGGTTTGATATATTTTGCTACGGTCTTTTGGAGTAAAGTTGAAAAACTGGATACACTAAAAGACTGACATCCTCATTTATTATGAGAGATATTTGCTGAAAACTTGACTTACGAACAGGGGGCATTAAATTGTAAAACGATATATTGCCGCAAGATGATTTCTGGATGTAACAATCTATTCTGCAAAAGCACCTGTCTTTTTGTATTTCTTTCTGTTATTAGCCTAAACCCATTTTAACTCTTCACACAGAAACATAGATTGATATTTTTTTAGAGAAAATCGCTAATGCTAGTAATTACGCGGGGGAAAAATAGTGTTTTTGTAGCTGAAAACTTGCTCTATTAAGAACCTGCTTAAAGGCCTAACATACAGGCTGTTGGCCTGTTTCATCACTGACAAAAACATGCTGGTGACTATGTGGGGAAAAATAGTGTTTTGTAGCTGAAAACTTGCTCTATCTAACGGTGTATTCGTGCCCCCTGTCTTTAATTTAAGACACCGGAGAAATGAATAGGAGCCATTACTTTTGGAATATACCCTTTGTAGAGTTTGATCCTTTGGGTGTCAGGGTGAATGTTGATGTTTTTTAAGTTGGTAGTTTGTGTCCCTAGATTTAGCGTTTTATTGATGTTTTTCTTAGCCGTGCTGCATCCCCGGGCACGTGCGGCAAATAATGTATCGGGAATCAGAGTAATAAAAGTGTAAAATAAGTAAAGTCGTCGGGGTGGCCTAAAATCGGTATCAGCTAGAGCATCTATCCCCTTTTTTCACTACGGCTAAACCAAGGAGATTGTTTTGAAGTCTGGGCTCTTCCCTTTACGGCACAGATCCCTGTGCTACTCATACGCTGAGTTGGCAAGGGCCGGTATCGAACCTTGATCTAAACTGACCCTACACAAGAACATATCTCCATTTTTCTTTATTAAAGAATAGAAAATGGGAGTCAGAACCAGATAGACAACCGACACGAAAGAAGAAACCCCGATACGACCCGATGGAAGATAGAACAGAAACACAATAGTAGTAAATTTTAGAAGGGTTAGTTATACACTACATTTATGAAGTTCGTCAGTTGGTTCCAAATGGTTATCTTACATAATTTATAAGCAGCTTATAAATTATGTATGTACCTGTAGTTAGAATATTTGAATTAGGGTCCGTTAGATTCAGAATAACGGGGTCCTATGGAAAGTTACTCAACAGTTATTGACGGGTAATAACCTTTTTACTTGACCCCTTGAGAAACACGCGATTAAGCGTGAGATAGTTAGTCAGATGCGATGCAAATTTCAGAGCTAGTGGACTCGAAGTCACTCGCTCTGATGTCATTTCTTGATTCGCGCGGAATCAACAGGAGCTGGGTTGGGAAGTAAAGATTTATCAGCTTAACAAGAAATGACTAGTCCAACAAGAAAGAAGAAGAAGCAACCCTTAACAGAAAAACCCTGAAGAGAAATCAGCCTAAAGAAGATGACGACCGAGTTAGAATCAGTAAGCAGAATGTAACAAGTAAGAAGTATCATCCCATCTATCTATCTATCTATCTATCTATCTACCTGTCTGTCTGTGTGTCCCTCCCCGTTTATGTACCCGATTTTGAACGAGTATATAACTGAAGGAGATAGTTAGTCAGATGCGATGCAGATTTCAGAGCTAGTGTCACTCGCTCTGATGTCGTTTCTTGATCAGCGCGGAATCAACATGGGCTGGGCTGGGCTGGGAAGTAAAGATTTATCATAAAACAACCAAGTCTTGTTAATTGATTATTAAAAACAAAAAATGTACAGTCCAACAAGAAAGAAGAACCAACATTTAACAGAAAGCCCTGAAGAGAAATCAGCCTGAGAAGTCAGCCTAAAGAAGATGACGACCGAGTTAGATTCAGTAAGCAGAAAATAACAAGTAAGATAGATAGATAGATGATTCTTACTTGTTATATTCTGCTTACTGATAATCTATCTATCTATCTATCTATCTGTCTGTCTGTCTGTCTGTCTGTCCCTCCCCGGTTATGAACCCGATTTTGAACGAGTATATAACAGTTAGGCCGTATGAAAAAAAAGATGGACACCCACCAACCGGGTTTAACATTTACTTACTGTTAGGGCAGATTCCAGGTTGAAGCTGAAGGTCATCGACTGCAAGGTACCCTTTGTCTCCGGTACCAACAACGGCGACTAAAACAATCTAAAAATAATCAAAATGAAAAAAAAACTATTTTATTTTCTTATCTCGATTTTTTGATAAAACAAAAAAGTAAATAAAGTTGACAGAGTGGCCTATTATCTGTATCAGCCGGACATCGAGGGAGTCTAACCCCTTTTCGTTAGCAGGGAGATTGTTTTTATCGCTGGAATGGAGCGTTACACCTTTCGTCAGCTCCCCACCTTACCGCACACGTCATATTACCAAATCTGTACCACTCGTACGCTGAGTTGGCGGGGGCCGGTATCGAACCAGTAACCATGGTATCCCTAGGCGGGTGCTCTACCGACTGAGATAAACCGGCCCCAAAGTGTAGATAAAATAAGTAAAGTCGTCGGAGTGGCCTAAAGTCGGTATCAGCCAGACAGCGAGGGAGTCTATCCATTTTCACTAGCGCTAGACAAAGATTGTTTTTAGCATCTGAGGTGGAGCGCCAAACCTATCATCAGCTCCACACTTTACCGCAAAGATCCCTGTGCTACTCATATGCTGAGTTGGCGAGGGTCGGTATTGGACCAAAAACCCTGTGGTTCCTAGTCGGACGCTTTACCGACTGAGCTAACCTGGCCCTACCCGAATAATAGGTATGGCTAAAATTTCACGTGCTTTTCCAGCCCCTCATGAATTAAAATTCAACAAAACTCGGGGAAAAAAAATGAATGAAACGTGCTGATAAACAACTATGTTGGATGCAGGCTGAAACGTGATCAGTCTCATCCGGGTTACTTTCGCGAGGGAGTAGGATGTGGAAAAGACCTGAAAACCCCAATATCTATAGCTGTATTGTCATCATTGATGAAACATTCAACAGCATCTCTGAGATGCATTTTGCAAAAAAAAAAAAAAAAAAAAAAAAAATTTTTATTACTAGAGTAATTCAACCAAAATCAATGTACTCATGTGTCGCCAAAGGTGGTCCGAGAATCCCCCTAGGTCTCGATGAGGAATTTACAGGAGGTAGCCATTTTATTAGAGGTGGTGGGTAGATGCAGAAGGGAATGTGGCTAAATAAGGTCGATGGACGAAAAAGTTTGGCGACCCCTGGTCAAACTAATTCATAAACAAAGGCTTTTAGGTAAGATAATGAAGTTTGTAAGCATCGATTTTTCAAAAACGAAAGTACATGACTTACTAATGAAAACTCTTTCGGACAACTCATTAACGCCTTTCACGATGATAAATTCAAAAAATTGTTAGAAAACTTAGAATAAAAAAAATTCAAAACAATAAGGATTCCATCATTTTTAACAGGATTTATTTAAACACACACACACACACACACACACACAGACAGACAGACAGACAGACACACACACACACACACACACACATATATATATATATATGGTAATATTTCTATGGGAGTACCTTTATTGGAATATCAGAAGTGATATTACGGAAACCACCTGTGGAAGATTGTGTTAACAGGGATTATGAATTGGTAGAGATTTTAAAATTATATCATAAAGGATCTCTTACAGAATTGTTAGTATATTTTGAAACATTTTCTCTCTCATTATATATATATATATATATATATATATATATATATATATATATAACCTAAGGAGTCAAATATACCTACTAATAGTTTCGCTTAGTAGCTCATCAAGGCCAAAAATCTGTTATTCACGATATTATTAATCGTATTATATAATATATATATATATATATATATATATATATATATATATATATATATACAAAGAACATCGGTTTATACACACGCAAAATAGCGCGGTGGTATATGAGTTTAAGCGACTAGAGTTCGAATTCCTGCAGTGATTACTATGAATCCACTATTTTGTGGCTTGTTTTATCATTAGAAATGACTCGTTCCTGGCATGCCACGATGATTGATGAAACACTTTGGAAAAATTACCCTACCTTCCTTATCAGGTTAAAAAAGACTGCTACCTACATTGTCAGTCTTGACAAAAGTTGAATCACACATCATACATTTACCTCAAAATGAGAATATGGTTGCTCAATGTGCACCATGCCATGGCTCCATTTTGATTCTTTGGATCCTTTTTGGCTCCAGAGTGTCTCCGGTACATCTCCATGGTAAGCGATGTTCACCTTTAGCTCGCCTATATTGGTGCCGTATACGATGTACCAAAAGTGGAAACAATAGGATGTCGGATTGTTTGGTAACAGAGGAATCGTCTGTGATTTCAACCGTGCAGCCTGGCCCTTCTTCCAGTGAATGGCATTTACAAACATGTAGAAACCTGTTTTAAAGAACATCAAAAGAAAAAAAGAAGAAATATGCAGAGTGAAATAAATCAATCTATATACACCCTTGTGCAGATTAATTGAAACAACTGCTTTAGTTTTCTTTCTTGCACTATACTGTCAGTTTTAGACCCACTGGAGTGACAGGGTGTAATCGATTTCTATTTGTTCCTCATATTAAGTCATTTGCAGTGGTGTGCAGTAATATGAATCTATTCTTAGGGTGTATGATGAAAATTGTTTGGCCTTGAAAAATATTACTTCATCCGTGATTGCAGCAGATTTCTTTCACACCTAGACACTATTATCTCGACTGTCGATTAGTTGTCCTACGGCCATTGTCTGCAGTGGACGTTACTCCAAGGATGCGTACGAAAATTGTAACGTAGCACGAACACACTGGCAAGCCTTACAGAGAGATTGTAATATAATAGTAACGGAAGTATTTGTTTTGTTTCAACTAATTTGCACAAGGGTGTAAATACAAAGTTGTAGTTTCTGTTTGTTTACGAAGAACCCCATCTTTGCGCGGACACTGGATGCCATCTAGAGTACTTGCCAAGCACGATGATATATATATATATATATATATATATATATATATATATATATAGAGAGAGAGAGAGAGAGAGAGAGAGAGACTCCGTGGTGTCGGGCCGTCTAGATGATGATATTTTTTAGCTATTTTTCAGTCATTATCCCAGGATGGAGGAGTCCACGACCCAGAGTCTTGGGATGGGGAATAAAAGAGCCACCGGTGTTTTTTTTCTTTTTTCTTTTTGTTTTTTGTTTTTTGTTTTTTACGACATATCAACCACAGTGGGTCATTTAATGCCGGCAAAGTTTTGAAAAATTCGTAGCGATACTTTAGAAGAAAATTTTCTAAACTTATTTTTTTTGTAAACAAATTTTCTTTTTAATCCATAGATGTGACCCCAACAGGTACCACCACTTTGGGTCAGATTTGACCTGGGAGCAATGGTAAGGAATGGGTTCTGCACATTCCTCAGACATCCAGGAATGGAACCTCACCATCAGATAGAGTTTAACGTCATTCCCAGGACATGAAGACCCTCAACCACCGCCATATATGATAAAAAAGGGTTGGGCTTACTATAATCTCAATAGAGTCGGGGCAATCATATATGTGCTAGGGCTTAACGTGACCAGCCGATTGATCGGAAGGGGCCTCTCCAATCGCCCGTCTAAGTAAGGGCCAAAGTAGGTTAGCCACCGTTTTAACGGGGGTTAAGGGTTAACAGAAATCAATACTCATCAGCCTGTGACTCTTCAATCAAAGAGTCGATTTTAACTTACCTGATTGATCACCAATCGTGTGATCGATTGGGGGTCCAGCATCTTTGCCTGGAATCGAACCTCTCATTCTTTGCCAGTCAAAGTCGGCTTCATGGATATCATGAAGGTTCTCCCAACCGCAATTATTTTCCTCGAATGTACAGAATGCTACAGGGTCACAGACTTCTTTAGATAATTTGACATCATCAATTGCAATGTCACCCCTTGATCCTTTTGCCTGGATGCCTTCAAAAACGATCTGCAGGAGAAAGAAAAAGAACAGAACTTCATAAGTCGAGTCAAATAGTGCTGTTGCTTAACAGTAAGTGTTTAGACTTTCCTCTTTTACCAGAAACCTCAAGTAACTAAAAAGTAAAAGTCGTTGAAGGGGGGGGGCTAAAGTCGGTATCAGCTAGACGGCGATAGAGTCTATCCTATTTTCATTAGCGCTAGACAAAAGAGATTGTTTATTGGAATTTGAGGTGGAGTGCCACACCTACCATCAGCTCCTTACTTTACCCTCACAGATCTCTGTTCTACTCCTACGCTGGGTTGGCGAGGTCTGGTATCGAACCAGGAACCTTGTAGTTCCTAAGTTGATGCTCTGCAGACTGAGCTAATTCGGATCTACTATTTGCCTATTAGGAAATTTCTTCTTGTTAAAATGAATGAGAGTTTGTGTCTATGATTTCCTCAAACGTAATATAAAGATATATATTGAACAAATCCCAATAAACTCTATTGTCTAAGCAACTTCTAACGGAAACAATAGATAACAGGATAGATGGATGTCCTATAGGAAAATAGTATTTGTAGATCGTCTTAAGGCTACTAAAATGAAAATAGAAGCCGTCACTTAGAGAAAAGCTATCGTGTAACAGGTACGCGGAAACGAAGCAACCAGTGTACATGACCTCTATGAAGCCGGAAAATGGAGAAGGGCCCATGTAACAGGCACATGGAATGCCTGTAGCGTTGAGCTAAGCTCTCCATTCTTAAAGGATGAAGACACAACTTGTGTGTTACTTCTGACGGCTGGGGAGTCTAAGAGAAAGAGAATTTGATTTGGGCGATACTGCCTTTATATGCAATCCGTTGCAATAGCACCTAACGGAAGACCATGGCAAGCAAGAGAAATAATACCAACATTCTTAAACAGCTAAGTATAAGCTTCTTTGTGCCTTCCGTCAAATTTATGAGAATATGATTTCCAACTGTCGGATCCTATTTGTTTTAGCGTCTATAGTTTTGCTTCATTACCTGGAATGGTATTTCGGAATTAACAGGGACAGTTGCCAAATGCCAATGAGCACCCTGGTCCATCTGGAGTGTCCAAATCTTGTCGCCAAATTGGTTGTTTTGGTATAGATACACGTTCAGTCTTGAAACATCTTCTCCGTTCATATTATACCAGAAAGACAAGCAGCGTTCTTGGGAGGTTGCCGGGTAAACTGGACTGTACAGATGGGCGTTGATACCATTTGTTTTCCTAACATAACCTTTGATGTACATATAATGACCTGGTGAGAAAAAAAGAGAAAACAAGATTCTTGACAGAGAAAAAAAAAGAACAAATATTGAATCCTAACGGTTCTAATTAGAGTAAAACTTTAGAAATCCCTACGGGGGTAATTCCAAAAATAAGGTCTCTTTTTTTAGAAGAAAGACATATTTTGGAAAAATATTTTGAAAGGAAGAATCTAACTGGAATGCATTTTGTGAATTGTTTGTTTAAACTTTTTGAAATTCCAAATCAGAGAAATGCCGATTTCGAATATTTCCGGGAGAATTAAAACATTAAAAAGGATTATTCGGTTAAAATATCGATGTAATTATATAATACAATATAACGATATACAAAGGAATTAAAATAATGACGTAAGAAAATAATCTGTTGATTACCGGTAATTATAAAAGAAGGGGTGAATAGTCAAAGAAAAAATGCAGCTATTATGTAGAAGAATTTGAAGATGTTTAAAATGTAAAATGATGCAAACGGCATTGACAATAAACAATAAACAATACGTTTCTGTGATTTCTAAATATTTTGGATACCATTATCTTTAGGATGACAGTTTTTGCCACTACATACATATGCATGTATAGTGACAATATATATATATATATATATATATATATATATATATATAAGATATTATTTCATAGTGAAAGCATATTAAATGTAATAATATATTTTTGAATAATAATGCACATTGTGCATTATTACGCCTTCAAAAAATATTATTATTATATATATATATATATATATATATATATTAAATTTTTACTTGAAGGCACTTACAACGCATGTATCGCATAAAATTTGATACTTTTTCTTATAGAAAATGAACTTGACAAGTGTAATCCCAGCAAAGGATGGCTCGGTGTGTAGAATACCGTACAGACTGTTTCGACTTTATTAAGTCTAATCAGCGGTATATACTAACGATTTCCCTCCGACAGAAATCGAAACCGGGACTTCAGCAGACACAGTGAAACACTTTATCGCCTCGGCCACAGTACACAGCTGACCATCCTAGCGAAATTAAGCTTGTCAAATGATACTACACGCCTCTACCATAATAGGTAAGGGGGCGTTATTGAGAGAATAATAACAACAAACAGATCGTATGCCCTTCGGCGAAGTGAATAAGATTTTTGGATGTTTTTGTTTATTTAGAAAAGTTGCTGAATAAAGTATATATTAAATTTTTACTTGAAGGCACTTACAACGCATGTATCGCATAAAATTTGATACTTTTTCTTATAGAAAATGAACTTGACAAGTGTAATCCCAGCAAAGGATGGCTCGGTGTGTAGAATACCGTACAGACTGTTTCGACTTTATTAAGTCTAATCAGCGGTATATACTAACGATTTCCCTCCGACAGAAATCGAAATCGGGACTTCAGCAGACACAGTGAAACACTAGTGAAACACTTTATCGCCTCGGCCACAGTACACAGCTGACCATCCTAGCGAAATTAAGCTTGTCAAATGATACTACACACCTCTACCATTGTTTGTGTGTGTATGTATAGTGACAATATATTTATATGTATATGTATAGTGACAATATCTATCCATATATATGCATAGTGACAATGTCACTTTCTCTCCCTCTCCCCCTCTCTCTCATATATATATATATATATATATATATATATATATATATATATATATATATGTACATATGTAGCTATATTTAAAAGTATAATAAAGTTGACATAAAAATAATTGCATGAATTTAACCGTTAATTTTGTAATAATGTCAATCTTTTTGATTTTAAATTTAGTTCAATAAGTAAACAATTTTATCAATTTGAAGTAAAATATATTTTTTTGAAAAACGGGGTGTAAAAGCACATATGAGATTTTTAAAGATTATTTTTATTATTTCTTCCAGAAATTTATTCGTCTGAGTCATGTTATCAGAAGACATTTTGTTTGAGTTTTTGAGGGCTCGATTTACCTAACCACGTTTTCTTTTTTCATTTAAGACTCTTATGAACACTATAAGAAATATTACGAACACTATAAGAAATATTATGAACAATATAAGAAATATTATGAACATTATAAGAAAAATCTAAATTAACATTTCAAGGTATGAAAATAAAACGAAGCTATACAAGTTATACAAGACATATGTTTTTAGAAAGATTTCGTTTGATTTTAGGGGCAATTTGTATGGGCCAGAAATAGCTAGCTACTTTAGTTTTCTTTTTTGGGTAACATTATTGTGACCTATCAAATGATTGAATTGAAAATTTCGCCGCAGTTGAAGGACTCATGAAATTATAATTCAATTGCAAATTTGATGATTGGTTGGGTGAATTTTACGGTATGTCATGGGTTATTTTATGCCGGAGACATTTTGTTTATTCATTCATGTTGGGTATTCAAAACATTTTTAAAATCATTTTTTATCTACTTAACAAATAGATGGGACCCTAACATGTACTACCACACCAGATCAGTGTGCACCTAGGAGTAATAGCGAGGAAGGGGTACTCCACACTCCCTGGAGCTCCAGAATTGGAATTTCACCACTAGATGCAGTTTAACGTCATACACAGGACACTGAGACCCTTAGCCACTGCCTTCAAGCACATATATGATAAAATAGATTGGAGGTTTGTCATAAGGGAAATAGGCTCGGGACAATTATATAGGCGCTAGGGCTTGACATGACATGCCAATGGATCGGAGAGGATCACTCTGACCGCCCGGCTAGCAAAAGTAAGGGCCAAAAGGGAGTGTTGCATGTCATGGACTATTCAGCCTCCTGGATTATGCCCCAAGCATCACGGATCGCTACCCACAGCCTACAGTTATCCCCATTGGGGGGGTACCTCTCTGCAGAGGCGCAGTCGAGTATTCTATCGCACAGCCAACAGGGCGTCACAAATTGGACTAGAAGTTAGCAACACATTGAATTGAACATTTAAATATCAAGTCACTGTGAAATAACTTGTGACGTCAGACGGTGTATGGTGAAAATATATCCTTCATAAAATTAATCGATTCTAGGACCAACGGATATTTGATATGACGTACCATATTTGCTGCCATATGTATGGTCATTTTTAGGTCCACTTTTATAAGTTGGTGTTTCTCCACTCGCCCAAAACCAGTCAAAGGCATCAGTGTCACCCTGCTCGTAACCACAGATATCAGGTTCTTCAAAGTCGCAGAAATCTGGAAAAAAAAAAGGATTAAAAACTACATAAATTTTTTTTTTAAATTAAGTGTTGTGGCCTGGTTAAGGGCCAGAACAAAGACACAAGATAGGAAATGAGTTAAACAAATATATTAACAAAGAACAGTTGTACAAAATTATACAAATGAGAAGGTACTCGCGAGGCGGTCTTATCATCTGTCGGTTGAAATATTGACTCTCGCTTAATTGCAGAACCTGCTGCTATTTATAGGTGGAAGAGTTCATGCGTGCGTGGAAAATTACCATAACATCAGGTTTATCAAAATCCTTTGTTTTGCTTTTATAATTAGATGTCAGCATTAGCAAGGTTTAATTTTATGTAAAAAAAAAAAAATTAATCACAAAAAAAAAAAGAAATTTTAAAAAATAACAAAAAGAGAAAATTCAAAGTAGACGAAAACCAGTTGCTCTGCTTATGAGCGTTTAATTTTATACCAAAAAATAAACAAATGAATAAAAAAGAATAAATAAAATTAATGAAATAGATTCATAAAACAGAGAAAATTAGTGTGCATATAAAAAAAATTGGCGCATTTTTGCTATTCGATTGATTTTAACTGCATGCCAACCCGTAGAGAGTTGTTTTATTCCTTGAAATTGGGGAATCGTCTCCATTGCACGTTAATATTTACATGTTTTGTGAATAGGTTTCCTAAGATTTTGTTTGCACATAGTCCTATTGAATTCGAATAATCATTTTTAAACATATCTATTTGAGCGATAGATTACACTCTAACAGGTCATGATACGACTCTGGGTGATTGGGGACTCAGGAGTTAGGACTATGAAAGGGTTATCTTGTTCTTGTACTTCTTGTTCTTCTTGTTCTTGTTCTTGTTCAAACACTCCTTAATCATTTGATGAAGATCTTTACGTATACAGCATCCAGTTGAGACACCCTTCCAACAAATGTCAATTCGGATCTCTCAGTTTTCACAGTCCAGAAGTCCAGAATAGAAACTGCGCATTTTGAAGTTGGTTTGTCTTGCCTTCTCGTTCAAATGTCACTAACCTATCTCACCAACACAGTTGATTACAGTCTCAAGCTGTGTGAAGCTCAAACCGAAATCAATAATGTTTCCACAACGGGAGAAAGTCTCCATCTTCGATTTTGCTTACATTATTCCATTGATATATTGAACATTTATACGCCCATTGTTCATGCGAGTTTGTTGTCTGTCTTTCCTTACCGAATGTTCAGTGTTAATGTATCTATAGATGCACTAATGCATTATGAGGACTTAGTGTTGGTTATAAACTAATACCCACATTTCTTAAGTAGTTTGATTCCAATACTTGATTCAAACAGAAGTTGTGTAATATTGAAATACCTCCAAGATAAAGGTATTCTATACGTAGATAGAAAATGTGATTCTGAAATACCTCCAAGATAAAGGTATTCTATACGTAGATAAAAAATGTGATTCTGAAATACCTCCAAGATAAAGGTATTCTATACGTAGATAAAAAATGTGATCTGAAATACCTCAAGATAAAGTATTCTATACGTAGATAAAAAATGTGATTTTGAAATACCTACAAGATAAAGGTATTCTATACGTAGATAGAAAATGTGATCCTGGGCACAAAATGATTTTAAAATTTTCGGACAAGGAGAATACATGGAGGTGAAGACGTGATGGCTGTTATCAGAAGAAGTCTTTAAAATCAGAGGTAACCAAAAACAAATTGAAAGTGAAACGGTCGACAAAGTTCGAGTGCCAGTACAATACGAGTGATACATATTTAAAGTTTAGTGTCCTCCAATTGGACAGCTCTGTTCTAAAATGGGTAATCGTTATCTTTTGCTGTCCCTCTCTACCATCTTCAAAAGATGCTGGAATAACTTATATCTACTAGCAAATATATGCAATAATGTATATATGTAATAAAATATCATATTAAATTAGAAAGGACAGTGAAACTAAATAAGAATGCAGATAAAAATATTTAAAACAGAAGGGTTATATATTTTTTTTAAATAGAACATCTGAAACTTACTCTTCCATCACTTCCGACTTTCATTGCTAAATTTTCCTAATTTAACAATTTAGTTAAAATTGGAAGTAAAAAATAGAATTACAGTTATTTCTTCTTGTCAATGGATTTCTTTTTAAGATTCATCCCTGGGATTTTTGTTTATATTCATTAAGATAAAACCAAATAATTAGAAATCAATAATACTAAGCACATATTTATTAAAATCAATTTTTTAATACTAATATGCAAATTAACCTTCCCGCTCACACTGTAAACTGCTATTTTGTTGTATATATAAATACACTTGCATGTTATAAGTATGTAAATCTTGCCAACGCCAGGGGTCCAGTGGCTTCGGCCCTGGATCTTTACAAGTTAATAGCGTCGATCCCAGGGGGCTGTCCCCCCATGCAATACCTGCCCCCTTGGGGGAAGGGCTGGGTTTATTGCCTAGCGCCTGAGGCGCCCCTCTTGAGGGGAATGCCGAAGGGATCGACGCAATTTTTTTCTTTCCCACCCATGAGCTTCGGCTTGTGGGTGGACCCGCGTTAAAACGAGGCCTTGTACCCAGCCCATACAAGTGCGGTATGAGGCAAATACCTGTAGATATGGCCAACAGTATTAATAATGTATAACAATTTTATCAATAATCGAGGTTTGAATAAAAATAAGATCATGGAAAATGAGACATAAATAACAAACTGAATTGCAACTTGAGTAGTGATATAGTTTCGGTTACAGACAGACAAACACACAATTTCCATTATAATAAGATCTATATTAAATGAATAATTTTAAAGGAAATGCTACTTCAAATATGGAGTGGCGACATCTTACCTCTGGGTGGGCAGCTGTCAAGCAAGAGATCGACGTCATCCAAAGAAATATCTCCGTAACCACCACCACGTATTGCTTCAAAATAAATCTTAAAACAAAATAAAAATAATACCGTGATTATTTATGCATAGCTATGTAAATTAACGGTTTATAAGGGAGATGAATGCGTAATAATTGAATACAAATGGACTAGATTTTTGCGCGTAAGTAAGTAAAAGTCTATGGTAGCTCATATGGTAAAATTATACTGTGTATTTCTTCAGTAGTAGGCATTAGGGGAGAGAACATTTTTAATACGTTTGATAATCCGTAAACGAATAAACAATCGTAAGTAATAATTTTTTGAATATATAAAAATCTTAGAAAATATGTGGTACAAAATTGCGCATCTTTCTAGATAAATTAAATAAAGCTTGATCTATGGTGAAAATACTGAGTCCAATATGGCACCTTCCAGACGTTTAAAGTTCACTAGTAAATTTTTAAGGGAGTAAAAAAATAAACCATTTGAATCAGAAAAAATCCTTTTTTTAATCATTAAAAAATTAAAGAAAAAATCATTGGTTGAGTTTTAAGAAAATAACTTTTAAATTTTCAAATAACGAAAATTTTCGAGCGGTAATCTTTTAATTTTTGTTTTTTTTTGGTTTTAGATTTTATTTTTTATGTTGTCCTCAGGATTTGCTCTTCCTAGAAATGTACAAATTAGGGACTGGATTTTTTTTTATTCAAATGACCAAATGTTACCCCGCCACCACAATCTGAATTGATAAAAAACTATTTTTCAATTCTTAAAAAAATTTCAAAGGATTCACTACTTTTTGCTAAATTATTGTGAAATTCTACACATTTATCTCCCCTGAATCAGAATTTCTTCTCTTTTTCTAAACAATTTAATAGCATAATGTATTTGTTACATCTATACATATATATAAATAATATAATAAATGAATAAAGAACCAGAAAATCTATACATAGCTGTGTGTATATATGTCCGGAGAAAATAAAACAATTAACAACTAAGTAAATATATATACACATTAAATATCACCAGGCCTTGGTTTTTGAGTAAAAATAATAGAGATTTGATTTATATTCGTGAAGATAGTTAGAAAATAAAATTCAAACGATAACAGCATGGATTTTTTTCATTCAATATTTTAAATAGTAGACATTAACATCCAACGAGGATTCAACTCACGATTCAGTAATAATGGATCTGCGGGACTAACTTTAAAAAACCCTCTACCCAGGCGACGCCGGGTAGCAACTGCTAGTTATTAATAGGTTTCTTACAAATTATGTAACTGGTAATTCTGAATCATAGAAAATATCCGTAAGATGACAGACAAGGCTTAACCTTTTTTGACCTTGTAGCTAGTCTCTGATTGGTCCATCTATTCATGAGAACAGGAAGCAAACTTAGGATTCAGTTTTAGCTGGGGTTTCAGAGGAAACAAATGTATATGGCGTCGCTCTGAAGATTGCTAATACTCCCTCCACATGTTTTGGTTAACTTGGGTGAAATAAAGATGTCTCAAATCTATTATAAGTCTTGTGTTCGTTAATAAGGCCCGGAACAGATACAAAAAGGAAGAAGTTCCAGGGAAAAATATCAGGAGATAGAGAGAAACCAGACCAGATAGCAGAGATATCCAAGAAGCATGGGAAGTGTTACATTATCGGAGGAGGGTAATAAAAAATGAAATAATAAATAAAAAAAAAAAAAAAACCAAAAAAACGAAAGAAAATCTTAAAGTGCGGTCAACAAAGACATAATTAAAAGCAATCTACACACCAAGAAGTGGAAATCTAATAAAATAATATATTGACGGATTTGATGACTGTCCTATGCACATTGAAGTGGGTAAAATGGACTTAGATATAAGATCCGGAAACGGAATTATAACGATACGAGTTTAACGACCGAAAAGAAAGGTGATTATGTAGGCTTGGGCATTCTGACCAGATAAAAGACGTGGTTACGAAATGTGCATGGATGTCGAACCGGGTGAGGTGTGGCCACATGGAAATCGCAGAATATTATTTAAACGAGCTCGAATGTTAGTCGAGAGAGCCTGGCTGAAAGGTGAACCGAAGATTTCCTGTCAATCTCTATGTGTGCAATCCTATCCTCTTCGACACTCTCTTACTCTCTACAGTTGTCGCTTTCAGAGAAAAAAAATTAAAGATATATTTTTATATTAGTATTCGTCGTTCTTTTCTCAAGTCCAGGAAGAGTGTGTAACCCGATACTAAGAACTTAAGAAAAACAGACTACAGGAAGAAGTTAAGTATAAGAATATGGTAAGGAAAGAAGTAAAAGAGGCTATCCAACATAACGATCATTCAGTATGTATCTGAACCTAATTTAAGAATTAAATTGGATTGAATAAAGGGTTGGGTTTAAAGTTCCGTGATGGTTCCCAATTACGACAAGAAGTTTCCCGAGTTCGAAAAGGGTCCCGATTCCGACAAGAAATACCTGAAGAAGGAAGGCACATCGGCCGAAACGTTGTATAAATAACAATAAAGATGAAGACAATAGTCCGAATAATCCAAATAATACTAATTATCCTCTCTAATAAGCCTCATCTAAAACATCAGGAAAATAGTTTTAAGAAATACCAACCTTATTTCCTTTCTCGGGTTTGGCTATCTCAATATCTACATATCTCCAGGCCATACCCTTGTCACCAGAGGTCGTCCAAACGGCATCTTTCTTTTGGCCCGTGCTCTTGACGTAGACATTCAGGGTACCTGGGTTTGCCCCATGCATGTGATACCAGAACGTAAGGCAGACAGGATGATTTTGATAAATATCTTCACTCGTGAGGATCGCAGTCCTATTGACATTCATACTTGAAGACGGCATAATGATATAACCACCTAGAAAGAGTTAACAAAGAAAGACATTTTAGGTTACTTTTATGTTCTTGGGTTAACAAAATACTGTCACTAAAAATGACATTAAGTCAATAAATCCACGATATAAATGTCAATGAAACAGTGTCAACTACAGTTTTCCCTTCATTTTTAGTTTTATCTGAGTTTGCTCTGAATTTGTGGTGGCCCTATATGTTGGTGCCCTAGGCGATTGCCTACTTCACCTAAAAGTTAACACTGACTGGAGGGAGGAGAAGAGGTGGATCTATGCATTTCCCAAGGGCATTAGCACGCAGTGAAACGCCAACAGCCTTGTCCGGAATTTGAACTTGGGTCACCTATTCCATTTGCTACAATGATAATCTTTATGCTAAGTGCACTTGTAAATGTCACAGACTTATCTGAATTTGCTCTAACCATAACCCCGTCTTCTTTTTTCCTAGAAGGTCAATAAATAAATAAATGATTTATTAGTCAACAGTGATTCCCCTTGTTTAAGTTCAAGTTATAGGAAATAACCCTTTTGTTGGGCATGTGGCAATGAAAATTTCCAGTCTATCATTTACATGTGTGGCAGAAGAAATTTAAGTAATAATAACACAGGTAAAAAATGGCATGATAAAAATAAATGACAAATAAGTTTGTTGAATATATATATATATATATATATATATATATATATTATATATATATGAACTTAAAAATCGTGTTGAAACATTGTTCAGACATGGAATACTGTTTTTTATAAACTTTTAAAAACAGAATTTTAATAACTAGAATCTTATGTTGTGAGCAAGTTCACATAACACTTGATAAAGGTTTTTCCTTCCTTCTCTGTCATCTTTACATAAATCAATTAGTCTTTCTTGTAGATCAAACCATAATCCTATTATATATTCACTAAAGGAACCATAACACTAGATATATTCCATAAAGTTAGTATTTTTATTGTGCCATTTTTACCTGTGTCATTATTACCATTTCCCGTAACTGTAGATATGTAGCATCTGTCTTATCCATAGTTCTAAGTCTGTGATATTTACAAGTGCACTTAGCATAAACATTATGATTGTAGCAAATGGAATAGGTGACCCAAGTTCAAATCCCGGACAAGGCTGTTGGCATTTCACTGCGTGCTAATGCCCTTGGGAAATGCATAGATCCATTTCTTTCCCCCTCCACCCAGTGTTAACTTTTAGATGAAGTAGACAATCGCCTAGGGCACCAACACTAAGAGCGTCAGTCACCGTATTCTAGCGTATATGCTAAAAAGGATAGGTTGTTTGCCATAAGAGTAATAGGATTTGTAAATATTTATGATTTTCCGATCTTATTCTTCTTGTGGCAAAAGTCGGCTGGTTACAGTGCTGCATAATCTATGTGGTATCATTTATCATTAACAACACCCTGTAATTCCGCACGTCCAGTTTTTTCATATCATGAAGTGGAAAATCACTGGATAGTTGAACCACGCGAGTCACGTGAGAACTAGTTAGGTTCTGAGATGACAGTCAAACCCCGATGGAACAGATGTGTTTCAGCCCGGCTGTCAGCTCCGCGTGTTGAGTTAGCTACAAAAGGCAAATAAAGTTTTGAAAAGCAACAAGTGTTATTGATTAATTAAGCATGCCTTAGTTAGAAATTGAAGAACAGGCAAGAAAAGAAAGAAGCAACAGGTAAAAAGAAACCAGACTAGACGTGGGTATCACGGCGAAGTAGAAAGAAGAAGAAGTAGAATCCAACATGGCGACTAATGTGAAGAACGGCCAAGTAAGTTATGTAATTGTCTAATCTCTCTCTAATACTCTCTTATCTCTCTCTATCATATAAGAACTCTGGTTATGTACCCGACGAGAAAGGGTTGCATAACAACAGCAAACTTGGACTTGCCGTAACTAACCGATTGATCGAAAGGGGCCTTTCCAACCACCCGTCTAACCCAAGCATGGTCAAAGTGGCGTGTTGCATATCTTGGATTGCTCTGTCAGCAGTATTCCTTCCTTAAGCATTACGGGTCACCACCCACGACCAACAGGGTTTACCCCTTTGCAGAGGTGCAGTGGGCATATTCCACAGTCCTCAGCCGACATGGCTGAAAAGAGATCGTTCATGAAGTTAAAACTAGTAAAGAATATTAACATACCATTCTTGTTATCCTTTGTGTGATCCATTGCTGGTCCTTCTGACTGGGAAAACCCCTTTGTGAGTATCCAGTCCTCAGTGTCCGTTTTGTCTTGTTTCCAGCCACAGAGACTTTTCTCGAAATGACACCGAAACATTGACGCTGGAATGAATGGGGAGAATTTATAAAAAGCGCTGAGATTATATGAAAGAATAAAAAACACATTTAAAAAATAACAAAAGCACAACAGAAAAAACAAAAAACAAAAGCAAAAACAACGATTGTCTTCCCTTGAAGCATCCTTTTAATGTTATATGGGATCAAAGTGAAGGTGCGTGGTGTAATGGATAGAGTCGTAGGAAATGGATTCGTTGCCCCGAGTTCAAATCCTGGACGAAGCTACAGTTCACATAGCGCTAATACCCTTGGGAAAGGTATGAATCCAACTACTCTCCCTCCAGCTATGGCGTTTAAAATATCTATATGAATTTGCTGACAAAAAGTGGCAAAAACACAACACGGAAAATATCCAATATGTGCCGGATATTTACCTGACGCTGGTTCGCTAAAACATAGCCTAAATTGAGGTAAGAGGCCGAGACGCGATAAGATCAAAATTACAAGATATATTGCGTAATTCACAATTTCAATATTACTAATAAAACAAACGTAACTTCTTTTTTTTTTCAATTCATTTTAATTTTACGTTGAGCATTTAAGCGACGCACGACCATTTGGAATGTTTATTCTAAAAATTGGGTAAAATAAAATGAGACAAATTCTCTCTCTCTCTCTCTCTCTGTCTCTCTCTGTCTCTGTCTCTCTGTCTCTATCTCTCTCTCTCTCTTCTCTCTCTCTCTCTCTCTCTCACACACACATACGTTTTTTGAAGAAAAAAATGACTCAACTGAGAAGAATTAAAATACACCATCCAAACAACCCCCCCACCACCACCAAAAAAAAAGAGTTAGTCACTCCATTAACTACGTCGTAAACAATAAAAAGAAACCGAACGAATCGCAATAAGAACAAATATTGCAAAGTGCTCAATACGTACGTAGAGCAGGTTTAGAGAACCGAATCGGTAGCAGAATTTAACTTGCC
>CM042141.1:16096133-16118633 GCA_023376005.1 Doryteuthis pealeii
TCTAAGTTACAATCATATGGATATTGCAAGTTCAATCCTGACTACGGGCGAAAATAACAGAATACTTAGCAAAGCTTAACATTTGTAACCAGTGATGGTTAACGGAACGAGAACATCTACCTCGAATGGATTCGATTCGAAGTTCCGTGAAGTCTCCCGATTACGACATGAAAGCTCCCAAGGACGACAAAAAACACCTGAGAAGGCAAGAGGGCACATTTCCCGAAACGTTGTATACATCTTATTATAATGGAGATTGTATGTTTGTCAGTCTGTAACCGAAACTATATTACTACCCAAGTCACAATTTCCATAGTTATTTACGTCACATTCCCCATGATCTTATCTTTATTCAAATCTCAATTATTAATAAAATTGTTTTATATCATTAATATCGTTGGCTTTATTTACATACTGATAACATGCCATTGTATTTATTTGTACAGCAAAATAGCGGTTTACAGTGTTAACGGGAAGGCTAATTTGCATATTGATATTAAACATTTGATTCTAATAAATATGTGCTTGATATTATTGATTTCTAATTGTTTGGTTTTATTACTACTGTAATGCCTTGATGGTGAAGTTAGTAACCTTAACAAACTTTCTATGAATCTAAAAAAAACAATATTTTGGTTTACAAAGAAAACTCACCTCTTCCGTTCATATTATACCAAAAGGTGAAGCATGAACCTTTTGTTTTTCTTCCACCCACCTGGCGAGTAAAGCTTTTTGGCCTGTACGGACACCTGATGCTTCAAAGAATATATAATGACCTGAAATGAATAAAGTCAAAAATCATATTAATAAAGGAGAAAGAAAGAAGGTTATGATTTAGTTAACGGTTTTAGATTTATTTTATCAAACATTTTCAGCTTAGATGAATTTAATTCTGTGTGTCTATGATTGGCTTAATGATTTTACTGGAATGGTTGCATTTCAGTAGAGAAAGCCACTTACAAAAAAAAAAAAATAGACAAAACGGAAACCATATTAATACGCTCGTATCTACCTACGTGTGTCACGCCCTGCCATCACATTTAGTTGAATTAAGTTAACGATTGCTTTCCTTGAATGTATCTTATTTCGCATTGCAACTTGAATAAGTTCAATCCTGTGTGTCTATTATAACTTTTTTTCTAGACATAACAAATGATTATTGGTTGGTTGCAGCCCTGTCGGTGGGGTTTTAGAATAAACCGACATCACCTCTGTAGAGGAGTAAGGCTCCCTCAATGGGGCCACCTGTTGGTTGTGGATGGCAACTCGTGATGCTTAACATAGGTGGCTTAGCAGTCCATGACATGCAGCACTCAACTTTGGCAAGACGGGCGGTCGGAGAGGTCCTTTGATCAATCGGTTGGTCATGTCAAGCCCTAGCACCTATAAGATTGTCCCAACCTTTTTGCCCTAAAGGCAACTCCAACCCTTTTTATCATATATGTACTAGAAGGCTGTGACCGAGGGTCTTCATGTCCCGTGTATGACGTTAAACTCAGTTCTGGAGGTATGTGGAATGTGGAGTACCCTTTCATTACCATTGTTCTCAGATCCACCCTGACCCGGAGTGGTAGTACTTGTTAGGGTTCCATATTTGTGTTAAATAGAAAAAATGTGTTAATAAGAAAATTGAGTACCTATCAAGAATGAGTTTATTTCTAAATGTTATCGGCATTAAATGACCCACCAAGGTTGATATGCCGTAAAACAAAACACATTATTTTAAAATTCATTTTTCATCTATTTAATCCTAAAGGGTAATATCACTCCAAGTCAAAGTGGACCTGGAAGTAATGGCAAGGAATGGTACCCGCACACTCCCCAGAGCTCCAGATTGGGAACCTCACCACTAGAGGCAGATTAGCGCCACACCCAGGGCACTAAAATTCTCGGCCACCGCCTTCTAGCACATATATGATAAAAAGGGTTGGGGTTTGCCATAAAAGCAATATGGTCGAGGTAGTCATATCTTGATCGGAGGGATACTCTCCAACCAACCATCCATACCAATGAAGAGGCCAAAGTGGAGTGTTGCATATCATAGGCTATTTAGCCATCAAGATCCCGTCCTAAGGCCTCCCGGGTCACCATCCATAGCCAATACATGGCCCCATTGAGGGTAATCGTACCCCTCTGCAGAGGTATAGTCAGTGCATTCTACAGCCCCAGATGACAGGGTGTCGCATTTTGGGAACAAGTAAATAAACATGAAGAAAACTAACATATATTAGGAGTAGTTAATAAAAGTTGAATAGAGAGCGGGAAAGTGACAGGCAGAATGTAAAGTAAGAGATGGGTGAGTTTTTGACTTATTAGAATCAAATAAAATGGAATTTGTTTTGAAACAACTTAATCCCAAAGATAAGAAATAATTTGGGATGTATTTTGTGTCATTAATCTAAATAGGAAAAAAGCCTTTAGCCAACAATTATTGATTCACTCGGCTTTAGTATGATAATAGATATATCCCCAACAGATAAATTGTACATAATGTTCCACGAACAAAGTGTAAGAGAACAAAAAAAAATGGTGAGAAAAAGACGTACGCGTCTTCAATGTTTTTCCCGGCAATGTGCAATAAAATGTTATACCAAAGTTGAAATAAGATTGTCTCTATTCTGATTACCCAAGCTGTGCTACACATGCACTGAGTTTGCAAAGGTCGGTATCGAACCTGGAACCTTGTGTCCCCCAACCGATGTTCTACCAACTGAGAATAGCGTTATTCAAACCACAGCTAAGAGTGATGAGAGGGTCCATTCCTCTCTGAAAGTGAACGGAATAGCACAACTGGTGTTCGAAATCGCTTACTCCGAAGTCGTAGTCCGGTACATTAGTCACTACACCACGGAGGCTCCCCTTGTTTATTTCTATATAAGTACACATCTTAGTAGCGTGACTATATCACTGACGTTCTTTACCTTGTGGAGATTTCAAGGTGTGGTCTGCTGATGGACCCGTAGTAGTCGAATCAGTCCTTCCCTTTCCACGAATCCAGTCGAAGTCGTCATTTTTCATGTTATTGAATCCACATAAGTCTTGTTCGAAATCACACAGATTACTGCCAGAACAGGGACCAGGTAGATGCTCCACATCGTCTATCACAATAACGCCATTACTGGTGGGACCTGGGCCTTGGATAGCTTCAAATATGAACTTTAAAGAAAAAAGAAGAGAATAATATTTGTTTTAATTTTTGGATCAAGTCTCCAATAGGTATCACAAACCATCAATCGTTACCGGTAACTTCTACTTCCAAACTTTTGCAAACAAACAATGATAATCAGAAGTTTTTGGAGATGTTGAACTTACCATAAATCAAATGAACTAGTACAAAATAAAAAACGACCTCCGGGCGATGTAAAAGTAGATTTTTGATACATATTGCCTGAGGGGTGGGAGTAAAAAAATCAATGTCATCGAGTTTGTACCCTAAGTAAGTAAAATTATCAAATTCATTAAAGGATTAGAAAAATGAAACAATTTGAAATGTAAACTTTAAATATGTATTAGAATAAAACAAACTATATATAGATATATAATACCAGTCATGTATTTATTAAAACTTGCTTTAAAAAAACAATGAGGACTGTCTAATGTTGCATTTTCAAATTTTGAGTGTATTTATTCTATGTTTTGACGATTTTGGGGAATGTGACGTAGGCAGTGACGTATTTTTTGGTACAGACAAAAACCGGAAGCGAATCTCCATTATTAATAGATAGATGGTTGGTACACGTAATCAAATTAAAATTCAATAGCAAAATCTGTATTTGAATAAATACTTTTTAATTAGAAGTTGCTGAATATTTTTCAACACTTACGATAAATTTTTTAAAAAGACGAAATGCGTTTTTATACTAAAATATTTTTTACTTAGTCAGAAGTGAAATGCAATTATGTTTATTTAAATAAAAATTCAGTTTCTATTTACAAAATATTTTTTATGCTTATTCAAATAAAATGATGTCGTTCAGAAATAGTATCACACAATTTGTAAAATTTGTTTTTGTCAGATACAATATAAGTGCAAAAAATCGTTTGTTCATTTATTTTCAAATATTTGAAAGCGGATGTTACCGGTGATGAGTTAAGATATGAACCTTTCATTAACTTGATGAGTTGGGGTGCCTATTGGAGACTTTATTTTAGATTAGGCTTGAAAATTTGTATTATTTACATTTTTCGGACTGTTGTCTTTTTTTACATACATACACAACATTGGACACATGGCGCAACTGATATAAGGGTTGATTTAATACAGTCCTAAATGACAATCATTTCGAGGTTGCAGGTTCAATCCTGACTACAGATGAAAATAACAGAATACTTCACACAGCTTAACACTTGTACCCGGTCATCGCTAACAATCTATCTCAATGGAAATGTTTCGGTTCAAAGTTCCGTGAAGTCTCCCGATTACGACATGGACGCTCTTGAATTCAACAGGAAAGTTCTCGAGTTCGAAAAGAAACACCTGAATAAGTCCGAAGGTCACATCGACCGAAACGTTGTGTATATAACATTAAAGATGAGGACAACAACCCGAAAAATCTAAATAATATAAATGCTGTAGAATTTGGTAATAAATGATATTTGATAATATCCCTCTTGGATAGCTTCAAATACAAACTTCACCATCTACCTATACATATGTAAAGGGCAGTTGTGTGTATGCATGTATGTCTGGAGGAAAACTTCGAAAATAAAACAATTAATTGCAAAGTAAATATATATATATATATATATATATATATATATATATATATACACACACACACACACACATACATATATATTTAACTATCACGAGAGCTTACTTTTTGTGTAAAAATAAAGTTGTTATTCATATTTGGAAGATATTAAAAGAAATTAAAATTTGTATAATAACAAAAGGGAAAATCTTTAGCGGGTTATTTTTTTTTCGTTTTGAAATATAATATCTATTAATTATTTAATCATATAATATATATATATATATATATATATATATATATATATATATATATATATATATATATATATACCTTTAATATCTTTACCAGATGTTAATTGAAGAAAGGAAGAAAGAATGAAATAACGTATTAATCTAGATGGAAAAGAGATAGAGGGGAAATGTAAAGATGTTAATTGAAGAAAGAAAGAAAGAAAGAAAGAAGTTTTAAATTAAATGGATAAAAAGATAGAGGAGGAGGGTAAGTATATTAACTGGAGAAAGAAAGAAAGAAAAAAAGAAAGAAAGAAAGAAAGAAAAAGGAAATAAGAGTTCATAGTCTTACATTGTATGGTTGAATTATTGAAACCTGTGGCTCTCCAACATTCATGTGAGCTTGCCACCATGTATCGTCTTGGTGTCCTGCACGTGACCAAATCCTTTTCTCCGTGTATGGCAGCTTGACGTAAACGTTTAATGTCCCGGGATTGCGACCGGCTATGAAGTACCAAAATTTGAGGCACGATTTTGTGGCCGGTGGGAAAAGTGGCGTTATCATGCGGAAAGACGTTAATGATTTCACCGGAATCGTTGCATTTGAGTAGAGAAAGCCACCTGCAAAAGAAAATAGACAAAAGCATATTAATACTACCTACGTGTGTCATGCCCTGTCATCACATCACAGGTAAATAACTTGCTTAGTAAGAGTCCAAAGTGGATTGTTGCATATCATGAACAATCTAGCCTCAGGATCTCGTCCTAAGTAATTACGAGTCACCACCCATGGCCAATACGTGGCGCCAGTGGGTTGTCGTACTCCTCTGCAAAGATGTAGTCAGTGTATTCTAGTCCAGAGTTTAATTGTTCCCCATTGAAATAAAATAATTGCCATTAATCTGTTCCATCCCAAGTACCATAATTTCTAATATATATATATATATATATATATATATATATATATATATATATATATATGGAAATACGATGAGGAAATTAATCCGACAACATGAAAAGAAAATATTTTTTAAATATAACAAACACAGGATGTTACGATCAGGAAACAATTTTTAGTGTCAATACTTAAGTATTTCGGTATTTTATACCATCTTCAGGACACTGTTAGGTAAGGAACAAAATGAAAGATGTTAAGTGTATAGTGGTTGTGTGAATCTGATGCTGTTAACCGTTAATTTTCATATGCGTGTTTGTTTACGAAAAGCATTAAAGCATGCGCCATTATATGTTCTTCGCCTTCCATTTTTGCACATGCATTGATCACGTCATTTGCTTTTCGTAAACAAACACGCATATGAAAATTAACGGTTAACAGCATCAGATTCACACAACCACTATACACTTAACATCTTTCATTTTGTTCTTCACCTAACAGTGTCCTGAAGATGGTATAAAATACCGAAATACTTAAGTATTGACACTAAAAATTGTTTCCTGATCGTAACATCCTGTGTTTGTTATATTTTTAAAATATTTTCTTTCATATATATATATATATATATGTGTGTGTGTGTGTGTGTGTGTGTGTGTAATACATTGCTTTGACCGGCAATGAACCCAGCGTATGAAATTGACAGATACGACTGATCATTGATAAAAAGAAAGTGGCTACCGGAAGACGCCAACGCATTTTTTATGTTTATACCACGGGTATCACACCCACTGTGATTACCCGTGGTATAAACATAAAAAATGCGTTGAATTAAACAATGGCCAATGGAAAACGAGCATTTGCGTTGGTGTAAACCATGACCAATGCATAACAAAGAGGCATGGCTATGTTGGTCGCGTGGGAGTTTTAAGTCTATATAAAGTCTAGAATTTTGACGGAACTTCAGTTCGCTGGCTGTTTCTGACTGCCGACTACTTTTTGTATGTGTGAACACTATCCGACTGCCCTCCTGCCCCACACAAGCGTCACCGACGAAGAATAAATATATAAGATTGATATAAAATAATAAAATTCGAAGGCAATACAATGCGTAAAAAATAAAGACAAAAAGATGTTTATATGTCTAATCGATTTCAAAGCGAAGCTTTATCGTCAGAGACTTATTTCAGAAATGACGTGCTTATGTTTTTTTTTATTTGTGTGGTTATAATTTCTCTTCTTATTTCCTTTTCCTCTCCTTTTTTTCCTCTCTTTCTTCTTCTCCTCCTTTATGAATGGGCGAATAACTGCGACATCCGGCAACATTGCAACATCTTACCGGATGTCAACCTTGTTCTCAACAAACTTTTAAGAAGAAAAAAAAAGAAAGAGAGAAATAAGAAATTACAGTTATTCGCCCATTCATAAAGGAGGAGAAGAAGAAAGAGAGGAAAAAAAGGAGAGGAAAAGGAAATAAGAAGAGAAATTATAACCACACAAATAAAAAAAAAACATAAGCACGTCATTTCTGAAATAAGTCTCTGACGATAAAGCTTCGCTTTGAAATCGATTAGACATATAAACATCTTTTTGTCTTTATTTTTTACGCATTGTATTGCCTTCGAATTTTATTATTTTATAACATACTTAACAATGCTTCAAGCAAATTACCAATTACTTTTAATATAAGATTGAATTTTTATATGTACGTGTTATCCGTTCTTTGTCAAAGTCCAGCGGCAGTATACAACGTGTGTTTGTATGTGTGTGTGTGTGTGTGTGTGTGTGTGTGTGTGTGACTGGATTATTTGACAAAACGAAACATTTTAGCATACATTCATCTATGATAAAATACTTAATTATGTTAAATTACCACAACTTGAAAATTCGGCAAATACCGTGTACGACATGCGGAACATTATACTGCTGTTTCGACCTTATTTGGTCCCCTCAGCAATGCATAGCACAATCTCCGTCAGTTGAGATTCAACCAGCGACTACAGATTGCGGCTCTGAATTCTGTGGTCGCTGGTTCGATCTCAAGTATCGGAGATCGTGGTATGCACTGCTGAGGAAACCAACTAAAGATGAAGTAGCTGTCCAGTGTTTGCCGAATTTTCTAGTATAATTTTTCTAGTGGTAATTTAATTCAATCAATTATACTCAATTCCTCTATCTATTTCTATTGGCATTTCAGTCTCGGAAGACTATAATATAGTTTTTGTGCCCCTGAAATTACAGTGCCTCCTGTGACTGTGAAGTCCAATGTTGGAAAAACATGCCCAACCACAGATGTCGCTTTTGAAGGCTGTCCCTGAAGATGTTAATGTGTCAGTATTATGTTACCACTGCTTCTTCTGGACCTCTTAGCTTCAGGGTGTTGCGTCAGGGTGACTTCAGACATGAACAGTCCTCTACGGAGAGCTGCCGCTACCGAGGTCGGTTCTAAGCCAAATTTTCCCAGCTGGAAGGGGCAATGCCAAAGCACCTAAGATCATTCATGCAGACATTTGGATAAAATACTCCTAGATTTGCCCAGCACTGAAAGGGATTTTTTTATCATGTTTCAAAATAAATAAACCAATCAACCAGACATATATGAATCTTACCTGTGAATGTTCCGGTGGTATGATCTGCTATAGGTGTTACATTCATCGAATGAATCCATGGTTTAAAATACTTTGGTGTTGTCCAGCCGCAGGTATTAAAGTCAAAGTCGCAAACACCTAAAGAAATAAAGAATAAATGAAATGAAATAACAAAAGAGTATTTACGTTAACGAAATGTCAGAATAGTTTTATCCTTTTCACTACTGTGGTATATTGGTTAATAAGAAACGGAAACACCGTTTCGGCCATTGTTTTGATAAGAAACGGAAGCACCGTTTCGGCCATCTTTGGAGTTGTAATAATAAAAAGGCAGAGGTGATTACTTCTCGCAGTTAACGTCAGTTAACTGGACTACGTGTTGTGTTCTTTATTTCGATAAGCAAGCTGCAACAACTACCCTACCGTATGTGACTATATTGACACAGGAAATAACAATATATATATATATATATATATATATATATATATATATATATATATATATCAAAACGCCGTAGAGCCCTCAAAGGGATGATTTAAGTTAACTTTCATTGACAGCATATATAAAGCAATGATCGTCTGTTCGTAGACTGGATCCCTCTAGTGATCGCAAAATATATAAACAAACGTATGTTATACAAACCTATATATATATATATATATATATATATATATATATATATATATATATATAGAGAGAGAGAGAGAGAGAGGCAGAGACAGATAGAGAGAGAGAGAGAGAGAGAGACAGATAGAGACAGAGAGAGAGACAGAGAGAAAGAAAGAAAGAGAGAGACAGAGAGACAGAAAGAAAGAAAGACAGAAGAGAGAGGGAGAGAGAGGGGGGAGAAAGAAAGAAAGGGAGAGAGAGAGAGAAAGAAAAGAAGAATTTTTTCTTTCCTTGCATCTTATAAGTCCGTAGAAGGCTGCAGAACGAACCAGCTGAAACCTTGTGCGGCACAAACATCAACACAGAAAAAGAGTTCATTTGTCTGAGGAAAGTTCTTTTTAAAAGGTTTGTAAATACTCACGTCGCGCTGAACAGGGACTGCTATCCAATACAATATCGTCAAGGGCAATAACGTCATAGTAACCTCTTGAGGAAATTCTCTCAATATAGATCTGAAATAGTAAATAAGGGATAATCATTTTTTTATCTATTCTTTGTATCATTTTTTAATTCATCAATCGAATTATATATATATATATATATATATATATATATATATATATATGATGGAGTAGAAGATCTGAGTGAATCCGACAAAATGTGGTTGAGATTAGAGGAAATTGTGGATAAAAACAACACAAAAACAGCATAAATTTTAATGGATATTTCGCCTCATATTGAATGAAGCTTTTTCAAGCTTCATTCAATATGAGGCGAAATATCCATTAAAATTTATGCTGGTTTTGTGTTGTTTTTTTATCCAAAATTTTCTTTAATCTCAACCACACATACACACACACACACACGCACACACACACACACACACACACACACACACACATATATATATATATATATATATATATATATATATATATATATATAAACTTATTGGTAAACCCTTGCGGTAAGAAAAAAAACAAATAGTTTATTGTAAAAATATACTACCAAACATCACCTGGGAAAAAATGAAAAAAGAAAAGACCAAGTTGGTCGGACCAACTGAAAGTAATCGGTTAGTACTATAACACTTGGCCAAAAGAAAATATATATTTATATATGATATATATATATATAAACCGCTAGGATTATCTAAAGCTAAAAAGTTAAAAGTGCTCAATACTTAAGTAGAGCAAATAATAAAGTTAAACCTAATGAGTCTGATATACTTACTAACAGTTTCGTTTAGTAGCTCATCAGGGCAAGATTCTTGCCCTGATGAGCTACTAAACGAAACTATTAGTAGGTATATTGGTCGAGGTAGTCTGGTCGAGGTAGTCTGGTCGAGGTAGGCTGCTTACAAAAGATATGGTCAAGGTAGACTGCTTTATGGTAACACATACAAAAGATATGGTCAAGGTTAACTGCTAATAAAGATATGGTCTAGGTAGACTGCTTAAAACAGTTATGGTCGAGGTAGACCACATACAATAGATATGGTCGTGGTAGACTGCTTATAAAAGATATGGTCGAGGTCGACCACATGCAAAAGCTATGGTCGAGGTAGATCGTTTAACAAAACACTGCGTTCAAAATATTGTTGAGGTAGACCACATACAAAAATATGGTCAAGCAAGACCACCTACAAAATGTATGGTCGAAGTATACCGTATACAAAAGATATGGTCGGGGTAGATCGCATACAATAGATATGGTCTAGGCCTGTGTAGTAAAGTGAGGGGCTGATGGTAGGTGTGGCGCTCCATCTCAGATGATAAAATAATCTCCTTGGTCTAGCGCTAGTGAAAAGGGAATAGACTCCCTCGCTGTCTGATTGATACCGACATTAGGCCGCCCCCATGATGATACCATGTGCAACAATAGCACCAGGGATTGTTTGGGTATGTTTACCACTAGGCGAAATATCTTAGAATTAAAAAAAGAACAAAAACAAAAAATCTTACCTGGTAATTAAATTTGCTGATGATGTTGAAGTCAGCATAGATCCAGTTTCCACCTTGGTCCTTGGATTTGGTCCAGCGCAGTGTTTTCTCTCCATTTACAACTGTGTAGACATTCAGCGTTCCTTCTTGCATGCCGTACATGTGGTAATAAAAGGCAAAACAACTTCCCTTGCTTGAGGTTGGCCCCAGTATCGGGCTGGACAAACCGATTTTTCTGCCTTTCGCGGCTATGCGACTATGGCTATAGAGGTATTCTTTTGGGTGAAGAAAAGAAGGGAAAAAAATAATACAAAATTGCTATCCATTATTTGTTAAAATACTTAATAGTGTTACGTAGTGAATATGCATAGCCTCTCATTTTTGTAAGGAAATATAGTTTAGAATTTAAATGTCTTTCGCGGATACGCGACAATGGATATAGAGATATTCTTTTTGGCAAACAAAACAGAAGGAAAAAGGTAGAAGGAAAAAAAGAAGAAAATTGCCATCCAGTATTTGATAAAAGACTTAATAGTGTTACACAGTGAGTATGCATATCCTATAACTTTTGTAAAGAAGTATAGTTTAGAATTTAAAATCGAACGGTAAAACGGTGAAAACATTGTGGAAGTAAGTTCATAGGGTTAAGATAATATCTGAGGAATGAATGAAAGAATTATGTGTACACGGATACAATTTTTCGTGTACACCTAATTTTATTATTCCTTATTCTAGTTTTTGGAAATATTCAGTTGAGTGTCTACTTTATTCGGTTAGAAAAGATAAAGATTTGGTTTAGTAATCCGTACGGTCATAAAGTAAGTGTTTAGTCTAGCATTATAAAAATAATGACGAGAAGTATGCTATTGATGATGTTGGATTATTTTGGTATATAAGGCGTATCATATTATAGACGTGGTAAGGTAACGTAGATTAAACCACAGTGAATAAACAGCTCGATTACGTGATTAGTTAACTATTTAATCGTCAATATGGACTGCCGTTCATTTGCACATAATTCAACATTGAAGAACGGACATACAACGAGGGACTTTGCTGAACATAAGGATTTTACCCAACACCAAGGAACAACCAAAGGATCATACCGAACACTAAGGGACACCAAGGAACAACCAAAGAT
Source organism: Doryteuthis pealeii (assembly GCA_023376005.1). Classification (NCBI taxonomy): domain Eukaryota; kingdom Metazoa; phylum Mollusca; class Cephalopoda; order Myopsida; family Loliginidae; genus Doryteuthis; species Doryteuthis pealeii. Next base: position 16,108,235 of record CM042141.1, read on the forward strand.
CACACCCAACACTAAGGGACAATAAGGAACAACCAAATGATCATACCCAACACTAAGGGACACCAAGAAGCAACCAAAGGTTTCTTCACTAAGGATAGCGCTCTGCTTAACACAAGGGATCTCCGCTGGAGAGTGCCCTTGCTTCAAGACAAAGGAGATCCACAAAAATCGTAACTGATGAGGATTAAAGGCTGGCAGCTTTAACAGATAGCTAAAAGATTATTCCTATTGCTATCATATGAAGTTTCAATCTTTTTTTGATCACTTACTTGAACCTGAGTGAGCTTCTTTTGGTCCACTGTTGTGTACTGCAAGGCGACCAGAACCGATTTTCCATGTAAGTTTATCTTCATTGCTGGTCTGCTGCCAGTTGCACATGTCATTCTTCTCAAAATTGCAGTCCACTTTTCTCAAAGCTGTTAAAAAATAAACAATATTTTATAAACACCTGTTAAGTAAAAATATAATTATATATAATGAATATATATATATATATATATAATGAATAAATATATAATAAATAATAGAATTATATGTACAGGGATACATATTTTCGTGTACACATAATGTTATCATTCATTATTCTAGTATTTGGTTAGGAAATATTCAGCTGGATGTCTACTTTATTCGGTTAAAGTATATGTTTAGTCCACTTGTAGTCCACTATTCTCAAAGCTGTTAAAAATTTTTTATAAATACTAAAAGTAAAAATAGAATTATATATAAGATATACATTTAGACAATTAATAACATCACGTTCTTGAAACAAGAATCAAGCAGTCTATTTATCTTTTATATCATTTTCATGTTTATTTCCCTATGCTTTGAAAAAGACGCAGTATATATATATATATATATATATATATATATATATATATATATATATATATATATATATAATGGAAAAGGAATTGAATCCGACAATATGAGGAAAAATGAGTAAAGAAAAGAAATGTAAATGGATAAAATGAATTTAATCGATATCACATTAATCGATATCACTTACAATGTGTTTCGGTCAGTTTATGTGTGTGAAAATATTTCGCACACATACAAGAATCGACCTTCATCAGAGTGAACATTTATTTTTATGAAAAAATTCGTTGGGAAAAAACAACAGAGATTTTTGGAAATATTCGAAAATCGAATTTCTTTTAAAATTTGGAACGCTGAGAATAGCTAAGATAGACCGTTATGATTAGGATATTTGTTTTTTTCTAGGGGTTATGGTACAAAATAGTTTTTTATTGTTACAAAAAATAAATAAAATAAAAAATAAAGTGTTATTATTTATCAATAACATGTTGAACATTTTTCTCGGAGCTTAGTTTATGTTTTGAAAAAAAATCGGTGAAATGTTAAAAAAGTTGTCGATTAAAAAAGGGACCACATACATATAGATAATTTTGTATAAGTTGTTTAATTTATTGAGATGTTATCGTAAGATGGTTCAGTTTAAGTGGTGAATATATTTTTATTTAACAGATTATGTAAAGAAGAATTAGGTATAATACATGTTGCGTTATATAATAAGTGTGGAATTATGAAAAATGTTCAACATGTTATTGATAAATAACAACACTTTATTTTTAATTTTTTAAATTTTTTGTAACAATAAAAAACTATTTTGTACCATAACCCCTAGAAAAAAACAAATATCCTAATCATAACGGTCTATCTTAGCTATTCTCAGCGTTCCAAATTTTAAAAAAAATTCGATTTTCGAATATTTCCAAAAATCTCTGTTGTTTTTTCCCAACGAATTTTTTCATAAAAATAAATGTTCACTCTGATGAAGGTCGATTCTTGTATGTGTGCGAAATATTTTCACACACATAAACTGGCCGAAACACCTGTGTAAGTGATATCGATTAATGTGATATCGATTAAATTCATTTTATCCATTTACATTTCTTTTCTTTACTAATTTTTCCTCATATATATATATATATATATATATATATATATATATATATACCAACACCTCCGCACGAGCAGGGTGCGACACAAGTTCAATTTCTTAAGCGGAGTTTAGCAGGTTTGAATTCAGAGTTTTCCTTCTCCTAGACAGATTGCGTAACCAAGTTTGAAGAGCCCAGTAAGCCCTACTATTTTCTCGTAGCTGGAGGGGGAATAATCATTAGATTCATACCTTTACCAAGGGTATTAGCGCTATGTAAAATTCAAACAGCCTTGTCAAGGATTTTAACTCGGTTCGACGAATCCATTTCCTACAACTCTAACCATTATCCTACGTGCATCCATTCTATATATGGTGGACTCTCCTATCGTAAACGATAATTGAGGGTCAGCAGTGAGTGATTCGTTTTCTCTCACGTTGTGCATGCTAGCAAGAAGTGGACGTCCAATAGAACGCTTAGCAATTGGTAGTTGTCAGTATAATATCTTTTTGGGAGCTGTTCTCATTCATTCTGACAAAGTGACTAGCCCATCTAAGTTGTGTTGAGATTTGTCTATATATAAGGTATGTGCCAGATGCCTACTATTATTTATAGACTGGGCGATAATCATGTGACTATATTCTTGGCCAATCACTGGCAGTACTCTGCTGCTGATATTGTTATTTATACCCGCTGTTCTGGTCATATCTACTCATAACTACTTGAACCTTCGTGGACGACGGAACATAGGATTATATCACTGGGCCTTTGACATTACGTAGGATTTCATAACTCAGGACTTATTCACTTACCAAAGGATTCTATATGTCAGGACTTACTTACTTTAAGTCCGTTTCAACTGACCAAGGATGGCGGTCAGAAACTTAACAAGTTGAACCTTTGCTAGTAAGGTTTCAATTCCTGCAATGTTCTTCCAATTTTTAGTATTGCACTATTTTTTCACTCTATCATCCTATTTTGTACCGCAAATGGTACGAAGACAGCTCGTGTGAAAGGCGTCAAGTTGATTTATGTGCTTGAGGTAAATTGTCCAAGTTTCGGCATCATAGAGTAGAATTGAAAGTACGACTCATCTGTAAATGTATATATATATATATATATATATATATATATATATATATATATATATATATATACTTAGCGTTATTAAATTCACCATGTATATATATATATATATATATATATATACATATATATATATATATAAAACCAATCCATGCGAATTTAACCAGTCGATAGTTTTTATTAAACAATAGACTTGTCTCGTTTGACTACATTTTTCTGAAAATAATTTTTGTAGCTTGTCAAACACTTTTTAAAACTTTCTAAAAACAATTTCTTTGACAAGAAATTTTCTCCTGAAGATTACCTAAGGCCAAATAATTGTAAAACAAATAACATTCAAAAAATATTCCTGTTTGACTTATCATTTTTTTCCATATTATATTATACTAACCAAAAAATCGCCTTCCTGTTAGTGTATAAATTAATTTTCGCCACGCTCTTTCGTGAAAAAATGTAAACATTTTTGAAATATCATGTTTTTTGATAATAGTCATAAAAATGGTTTTGCTGTTGTGGGGATTATCTTCTCTTTGCCAGAAGAGTTATCTTCCCGCGGTGTTGCCGTTTGTTCCCACTAGGGGACCTCTGGTATTTAAGCGCCTTATTTGAACTTCTCTTCCTCTTTTAGCTAAATCTCCGGTACGAGCACATGGGTTAGAATACTGTCTACCCTTTCTAGTAAGTGATTTCTATATACGGACGCTCCAGTCCTTTTATGTATGTATGTTTATGTACACTATCTATTCTATCTCCTATTGTTTATGTATCTTGTTTATTCATGTGCTGTATTATATAAAATGTTTTGTCTCAGAAATGTGTCGGAGTTGTATGTTCAATATTGACTTTGAACCTTACACTGTCATAATTCAAATAGATATGTTTTCTTTCTACGATAATAAAAATAGAACAGTTTTTTTTTCACAGTATAATAAAATATAAATTATTTATTAATATTAATAAGATTATTTTATAATTGTTTGTAAATAATTACATTGAAAAGCCCTATACGTTAGCCTAATTTAGATAAAATGAAAATGAAAATGCAACAAAGTATATATTAAACAATTAATACGCATTAAAAACTTTTTCTTTATTCTATGTATTAATGATTTTGATTATAAATTAACTACTCATTGATAAACTTAAGCAATATCTGTGGGGGTATTGTGACGTAAGCAGTGACGTAGTTTTAGTTACAGACAGGTAGGCACCGAATCTCAATAATAATAATAATGATAATATATATATATATATATATATATATATATATATATATAGAGAGAGAGAGAGAGAGAGAGAGAGAGAAAGGGGGAGAGAGAAAAAAGAGAGAGAGAGAGGGGGATGGATAGTGTTGCTTAGTTGTGGCACAAAGGTGGAAGTATGGGGCACCCAGTGAGATTCTCACTTACTAGTAATTGTTGGTTGGTTGAATTTTACGGCATATCAACCCCTGGTTAAAGTCATAGGAAATGGACTCGTCGCCCCGAGTTCAAATCCTGGATGTGGTAATTGCATTTCACTTAGCGCTAATACCCTTGGGAAAGGTATGAATCCTACTCTCCCTCCAGTTATGGGTAAATAGCAGGGCAGACTGGGTTCTTTAACCCTAGCTAGGTAACCAGTCTAAGAGAAGGAAAACTCTGAATTCAAACCTGTTGAACTCCGCTTAAGAAATTGACCTTGTGTCACATCCTGCTCGTGCGGAGGGGTTGGTAAATATATATATATATATATCAATTATAAATTTTATTTAAATTAAAATTTTATAATTAATGTGTTGTTAATATATGCATACATTTTTTTAATAAGTTAATGAATACGTGTATTAGTATTCATTATATCCCTGGGTTGACATGCCGTAAAAGCGAAAAGGGGGATGGAGTCCCTTGTCGTCCGGCTGATACCGACAACAGGCCACTCTATCGACTTTACATCTATTTTTAGTTGTAGAGGTTGCTAATAGATTATCGCTTCCGATATATCCGTTTTCAGAATAAAATGATTACTGAAAAGAAGAGAAAGATAAAACATATAGAAAGAAATTATATATACGACTTTGATATTTCTTAAAGGTAGATCTCAGTTGATATTTATTTAAATGGAGGCGTGTGGTGTGCTGGTTAGAATCGAAGGAAATGGACTCGTCGACCTTAGTTCAAACCCTGGACGAAGACACAGTTCACATAGTGCTAATACATCTGTGAAAGGTATGAATCCAACTATTCTCCCTCCAACTATGGGAAAATAGTAGGGCAGACTGGCCTTTAACCTTGGTTAGGCAACTAGTCCAGGAGAAGGAAAACTCTGAATTCAAATTACTTATCTATTTATTTGGGGAAGTGGGCGGCGTACCATCGTTGTGTGATGATTAGCAAGCTAGTCACGCATTTCTTTTACTTTATACTAGCAACCTTGTGTCACATCCTTTTTGTGGCGAACGGATTGGGTAAATACCAACCTATTTCTTTGGGGTCTGCGTATTCAGGCATACGAGCACATTCGCCATGGCTGACCTCTATATTCATCGATTGCAATGTCTCCGTTGAAACCATCTCCTCGGATTCCCTCAAATAACAACTGAAAAATGTTTAAAAAAAGGAAAAATGGAAGATTTCATCTTGAAAGTTAAATACAGGTGAAGAAGAGAGACATTATAAACATCTACAGTAAAATCATCTATATGAATCTCTATGAATTTCTATATGGAAATCATATCCTAGGAATTTCTATAGTGAAATCATCTCCTATTAATTTCTATAGGGAAATGACCTTCTATGAATCACTACAGTGAAATCATCTTCTATAAACATCTACAGGGAAATCATCTATAGACTTCAATCAAGAGTGAAATCATTTCCAATAAATATCTAAAGTAAAATCATCTCATATGAATCTCTGTAGAAAAATCATTTCCTATGAATCTCTATAGAAAACATCCTTGAATTTCTACAGCAAAATACTATCTTATAAATCTCTATAGCAAAATCATCTCCTATGAACGTCTACAGTAAAATCATTCCTATGAATATTTGCAGTAAAATCATCTCCTATGAATTTCTATAGCAAAATCATCTATGAATCTCTACTGTCATACCATCTTCTATGAAATCATCTTGTATGAATCTCTACAGTGAAATAATCTTGTATGAATCTCTATAGCAAAATCATCTCCTATGAATCTCTACAGTGAAATAATCTTGTATGAATCTATATAGCAAAATCATCTCCTATGAATCTTTACAGTGAAATAATCATGTATGAATCTGTATAGCAAAATCATCTCCTATGAATCTCTACAGTGAAATAATCTTGTATGAATCTCTATAGCAAAATCATCTCCTATGAATCTCTACAGTGAAATAATATTGTATGAATCTCTATAGCAAAATCATCTCCTATGAATCTCTACAGTGAAATAATATTGTATGAATCTCTATAGCAAAATCATCTCCTATGAATCTCTACAGTGAAATAATATTGTATGAATCTCTATAGCAAAATTATCTCCTATGAATCTCTACAGCAAAACCATGTCATACGAAATCATCTTGTATGAATCTTTATAGTGAAATAATCTCTTATGAATCTCTACAGTATAATCATCTTGTAAGAATCTCTAAATCAAGATCATCTTCAATGAATTTTTTCACAGAAATCATCTTGTATGAATCTATATCAAATTCATCTCCTATGAATATCTATAGCAAAATCATCAAGGAATCTCTACAGCAAAATCATCTACTATGAATCTCTACAGCAAAATCATCAAGGAATCTCTACATCAAAATTATCTCCTATGAATTTCTACAGCAAAATCATCAATGAATCTCTACAGCAAAATCATCTCCTATGAATCTCTACAGCAAAATCATCTCATATGAATCTCTACAGCAAAATCAAGGAATCTATACAGCAAAATCATCTCCTATGAATCTCTACAGCAAAATCATATACTAACCGTTAGAGTAAAATCATCTGATATAACTCTCTATGTACGCCTTCTGTATTAGCCGTGTTCCAATATATGTAATCAAATCGAGGGAAAGTTTTGAACTATTTGATCAATAAATTCTAGTTGTGATAAGATGGATTACATAAACAGCTTGAAACAATAGTGAAATATTAAAACAGAAAAGTTCCACGAGTGCATACGGTAAATGGTCACTTACATAAAATGGTTTCTTTGTATAAATCCGGTCAACACTGAGTTGCCCATTTAACCATTCCGGTCCGTTGTTTCCTTTCTGAGTCCACAAATAAGCCTCTCCCTTTTCATTAACGTTTTTCACAAGGACATTCAAAGTATCGACATCTTCTCCATTCATTTGGTACCAGAAACGAAGGCACAAACTCATATCCGAAGGAAGAAAGTCGATACTCTGAAGTCGAGCAACGTCCCCAGGAGCTTGTGGATCGCTTGTCTCGATGTAAACGTAATATCCTCTTGTATTTTGCAATGTGTGGTCAGAATTGGGACCTGTTTGTGGGGTATCTGTGTAGCCTCTGCTTCTTAGCCAATCAAATTGGTCGGACTTTACATTTTTCCATGTGCACATATCTTTCTCGAAATCACAAAAACCTGAAAATAATTGAACAGAATGTCAAGAATGTTATGTTGGTAACAACGAAATTGCGTAGGGATATACGAGATAGAGTGAGAACATAATTCGAGCTAAATTAAGATAAAGAGAGAGAGGGGGAGATGCACAGAGGGAAAGAGATAGGGAGATGCAAAGAGCGAGAGAGAGAGAGAGAGAAAGAGAGAGTGAGAGAGAGAGAGAGAGAGAGAGAGAGAGAGAGAAGGTAAAAAGGGAAAGAGAGTGCATACAGGAAAAGGTGGATAAAAGACAAAAAGAGAGAGAAGGCAAAAAGGAAAAAGAAATAATGGATGAAAAAGAAAGAAAGGAAAACGAGGTCAAAAGAGGAAAATGGAAAGGAAAAATGAAAGGGAAAAAGAGAATATACGAGTTAGTGTGAGAGCATAATTCGAGCTAAAGTAAGATAAATAGAGAGGGAGATGCACAGAGGGAAAGAGGTGGGGAGATGCAAAGAGAGAGAGAGAGAGAGAGAGAGAGAGAGAGAGAGAGAGCAAAAGGTAAAAAGGGAAAGAGAGTGCAAACAGGAAAAGGAGGATAAAAGACAAAAGGGGAAAGAGAAAGCAAAATGGGAAAGAGAAAGAGAGGACGAAAAAGAAAAAGGGAAAGAGAGGGTGAGATAGAAAACGTGAGAGGGCGAAAGGGGAACTGGGAACGAGTGGACGAAAATGGAAAGAGAAAACAGAAAGAAAAGCGAAAGGGGAAAAAAAGAGAAAGAGAGGGTAAAAGAGAAAAAAGCGAATATAAGAGTTAGTGTGAAAATATATTTCAAACCAAAGTAAGATAAAAGGAGAATGCCATGCAAAGAGGGGAGAGAGAGGGGGCAAAGAGAAGAAAGGGAAAGAGAGTGCAAACAGAGAAGAAAAAGAAAGAGAAGGCGAAAGGTAAAATGAGAAAGAGAGACGAAAAAGAAAAGGAAAAGAGCGAAAGTAGAAAAATGGGAGTGTTAAGCTTTGTGTCAATTATACAGCTATGGTTAGACGAGAACAAGATACACTCGTGGATTGAATAAAGGGTTGAGTTCAAAGTTCCGTGATGGCTCCCGATTACGACAAGAAGGTTCCCGAGTTTGAAAAGGTTTCCAAATTTGAGAGAGCTCTCGAGTCCGCCAAGAAGTACCTGAAGAAGGCCGGAGGGCACATCGGATGAAATGTTGTACAGATAACAATAAAGATGAGGACACTAGTCCGAATAATCCAAATAATATTAATTATCAAGCCTCATCTCAGACATTCAGAGAAATAGATGACACCCCTCTCTACAGGGGATACAGTAAGCGTATTCTAAGTACTGCCGACAAGACTTCAAAGAGACAGGTAGGGCGAATGGCAAAGAGACAGGTAGGATAACAAGCAAAGAGAAAAGGATCCTAAGAGAAAACAACTTTATTGTTGGAAATTTATCTTACCTGGAGTTTGACAAGCTCCATCTGTCATGTAAATGTCATCAATCGCTATGTCACCTCTCAAAGATTTTCCTACTTTTCCTTCAAACATGATCTGAAAATTTAAAAACAAAAATTAATTCAATAATTTTAAATGATATGCAGTAGGTTTGGCTGGGTTAGAAACGGTTAATCATATAATAAGCGAATGCAGCAAACTAGTACAACGAGAGTACAACCGACTGGGTGGGAAAGGTGATCCACTAGAAAATTCACTAAGGATCGCGCTCCGCTTAATACCAGGGATCTCCGCTGGGGAGTGCTCTTGCTTGAAGTCAAAGGATTCGTAACAGATGAGGATTAAACGCTGGCAATTTTTACAGACAGCAAAGAGATTACTCCTATTGCTATCATATGAAGATTCAATCTTGAACCTAAGTTTTGGTCCACTGGTGTATAATGGAAGGCGACAGGAAACGATTTCAAGAAATTCGGTTTTGGACATGCAACTAAATGGTATATGTACAAACCAGAATCTGCCTTAGAGAATAAGACGCATAAAATCCTTTGGGATTTTGATATACAGGCGGATCACCTAATGCCGACTAGGAGACCAGATTTTGTGTTATTTAACAAGAAGAAGAAAACGATTTCAAGAAATTGAGTTTTGGCCATGGAACTAAATGGTATATGTACAAACCGGAATCTGCCTTATAGAATAAGACGCATAAAATCCTTTGGGATTTTGATATACAGTCGGATCACCTAATGCCGACTAGGAGACCAGACCTAGTGTTAATTAACAAGAAGAAGAAAACGTGGATTTTGCCGACCTGGCGACTCACGGAGTGAAGCCCCCGTCCCCCCCAAAAAAAACAAACAAAAAAAAACGAAAAGGTAGGTTCAAATACTTGGATCTAGCCAAAAAGCTAGAAAATTTTGTAACATGAAGTTAAAGATCGTACCAATTGTAATTAGGGCCCTCGTAACGATCACCAAAGGTTTGTAAAGGGAATTGGAAATTCGGGGAAGATGGTTTGGTTTAGTTTTGTTTTACGGCATATCAACCTCAGTGGGTCATTTAATGCCGATAAAGTTTTGAAATAATTCAATTCTTAATGGATAATACAATTTTGTTTATTAACTAGTGTTTTTCTATTTAACCCATAGATGGGACCCTAACCGGTACTACAACTCCGGGTCAGAATGGACCAGGGAGCAATGGTGATGAAGGGGTGCTCCACATTCCCCAAACCTCCAAAACTGGAACCTCACCATCCGATAGAGTTTAACGTAATTCCCAGGACATGTAGACCCTCAGTCACCGCCTTCTAGCACCCATATGATAAAAAGGGGTTGGGGATTGCCATAAGGGCAATAGGGTTGGAAAAATCACATTGGTGCTAGGGCTTGACGTGACCAGCCGATTGATT
>CM042141.1:16126133-16255299 GCA_023376005.1 Doryteuthis pealeii
AAATGTAAACAGCCTACTATCTACTATAGCTGGTGGACTAATAACAAAAAAGCTAAGGTTTGAATTAAGAGTTTTCCTTCTCCTAGATTAGTTACCTAACCAATGCTAAAGAGCCTAGTCTATTTACCCATAGTTGGTGAGATAATAGCTGGATGCATACCTTTCCCGAGGGTATTAGCGCTATGTGAAATGTAAACAGCCTACTATCTACTATAGCTGGTGGACTAATAACAAAAAAGCTAAGGTTTGAATTAAGAGTTTTCCTTCTCCTAGATTAGTTACCTAACCAATGCTAAAGAGCCTAGTCTATTTACCCATAGTTGGTGAGATAATAGCTGGATGCATACCTTTCCCGAGGGTATTAGCGCTATGTGAAATGTAAACAGCCTACTATCTACTATAGCTGGTGGACTAATAACAAAAAAGCTAAGGTTTGAATTAAGAGTTTTCCTTCTCCTAGATTAGTTACCTAACCAATGCTAAAGAGCCTAGTCTATTTACCCATAGTTGGTGAGATAATAGCTGGATGCATACCTTTCCCGAGGGTATTAGCGCTATGTGAAATGTAAACAGCCTACTATCTACTATAGCTGGTGGACTAATAACAAAAAAGCTAAGGTTTGAATTAAGAGTTTTCCTTCTCCTAGATTAGTTACCTAACCAATGCTAAAGAGCCTAGTCTATTTACCCATAGTTGGTGAGATAATAGCTGGATGCATACCTTTCCCGAGGGTATTAGCGCTATGTGAAATGTAAACAGCCTACTATCTACTATAGCTGGTGGACTAATAACAAAAAGCTAAGGTTTGAATTAAGAGTTTTCCTTCTCCTAGATTAGTTACCTAACCAATGCTAAAGAGCCTAGTCTATTTACCCATAGTTGGTGAGATAATAGCTGGATGCATACCTTTCCCGAGGGTATTAGCGCTATGTGAAATGTAAACAGCCTACTATCTACTATAGCTGGTGGACTAATAACAAAAAAGCTAAGGTTTGAATTAAGAGTTTTCCTTCTCCTAGATTAGTTACCTAACCAATGCTAAAGAGCCTAGTCTATTTACCCATAATTGGTGAGATAATAGCTGGATGCATACCTTTCCCGAGGGTATTAGCGCTAGGTGAAATGTAAACAGCCTACTATCTACTATAGCTGGTGGACTAATAACAAAAAAGCTAAGGTTTGAATTAAGAGTTTTCCTTCTCCTAGATTAGTTACCTAACCAATGCTAAAGAGCCTAGTCTATTTACCCATAGTTGGTGAGATAATAGCTGGATGCATACCTTTCCCGAGGGTATTAGCGCTATGTGAAATGTAAACAGCCTACTATCTACTATAGCTGGTGGACTAATAACAAAAAAGCTAAGGTTTGAATTAAGAGTTTTCCTTCTCCTAGATTAGTTACCTAACCAATGCTAAAGAGCCTAGTCTATTTACCCATAGTTGGTGAGATAATAGCTGGATGCATACCTTTCCCGAGGGTATTAGCGCTATGTGAAATGTAAACAGCCTTCTATCTACTAAAGTTGGTGGACTAATAGTTGGAGGCATACCTTTCCCATTGGTTCCCAGTGCTATCTGAAATGTAAACAGTCTTGTCCCGGATTTGAACTCCGGTTGCCGATTCCATTTCTTTCGATGATAACCACTGCACTGCGCTCCTGCATATATGTGTGTTTATTAAGCGTAGCTTGGATACGGCATAAGTACATGGCACCCAGTGAGGATCGACTTCATTGTTCAGTAATAATTGATTTGCGAGAATATCTTGTTAAACATTACACCACGAGAAGAGGTTCTAACCTTGTTTAATAGATAATATTATCTACTTACGTGGAGTTGGTCTCATGGTGGAAATTATTGGTGTCGTTATCGTTGGTGGTATTGCAGTTGCGTATCGTGGAATCACTGAAAAAATTTAAAGAATACAAACAGGTTTGATATAAAACATGATCAAATATAGATTCTTATATAATACAAGCACAAAAAGTGAAAACGCTCACCGGGAGGTGTAAAAATTAATTTTTGAAAGATTTTGCCTGACGGGAGTTAAAAATTCAGTGTCAGACGGTTTGTATCATAAGTAAGTAAAATCATTACATTTATTAAAGGTGTAACACCCCTCCCCCCCAAAAAAAAACAAAACAAACAACAATTTGAAATGGAAACTTTCTTATGTCCCCGTCAAATAAAATGTTGAGCGCATCTATTAGGTATTAATTAAATAATTATTTTGAATATGTTACACATAAATTATACACAAAATCGTAGGTACTTATTTATTTGTAAACTTTTTCGTCCACCCCTTGATACTGAAAAAATTACTTTTTTTTTGTTGATAATTTTCTCGTAAAACTCCATACGTTAGATAGATTTAAACATATATTAAAATAAAACAAATATATATATATAAATATATAATACCGGGCATGTATTTATTAAAAACTGTTTAAGTTTGCAGACTCAAATTTTAAGTGTATATAATACAAGGTTGTTCTTTATTCTAGATATTGACGTTATACGATGTACCACAAGGGGATCAATATGCTGGCAAAGTCAAGATCTAGCCCCAATATGATTGTCCCAACCCTATTGCTCTTATGGCAAGCCCCCATCCCTTTTTATCATATATGTGCTAGAAGACTGTGGCTGAGGGTCTTCATGTCCCGGGAATGACATTAAACTCTATCTGATGGTGAAGGTCCAGTCTTGGAGGTCTGGGTAATGTGGAGCACCCCCTCATCACCATTGCTTCCAGGTCCACTCTGACTCGGAGTGGTAGTACCTGTTAGGGTTCCAACTATAGGTTAAATAGAAAATGTTTTTTTTATAAAGAAATTGAGTTTAGATAATTTTCTACCAAACTATCAATGCGAACCTTTGATAATTTTGTCGGTATTAAATGACCTACCAAGGTTTGATATGCCGTAAAACAAAACAAACAAAAACTTCAAGAGGTACCCAAGTTCGTTTAGAAACAGGTAACATGTTGTTTTTTTAATCAAGTACCGTAGATACACGTGTATAAGTCGAGATTTTTTTTTAAAAGTTACTTAAAATTATGGAGTTTAACCGGTTTGGATTTATTTTTTTTTTTCCTCACCGGTTGCCATACCAAGGTTAAGGAACCCAATCTGTCCTACTATTTACCAATAGAGGTGGAATAGTTGGATTCCTATCTTTTCTAAGGGTATTAGCGCTATGTGAAATGCAAACAGCCTCGTCCAGGATTTGAACGCGAGTGACTGGGTCTATTTCATTGGACAATTTGAGAATTTGAACTCGGTTGTATATTGTTATTGTTTGGTTTGGGTTCTTTGTTTAATGGCATATCAATCTTCGTGGGTTATTTAATGCCAAAACCATCCTCTTAGAAGAACAGTAGAGGTATTATTTAACTCATAGCTGGAGGGGATGATGAAGTTCATACCTTTCCCATTAGTATTAGTCCGAAAGTGAGCGTAATAGCGTGACTGTGGATCGAACTCACTTACTTCAATGTTGCAGTCTAGTACGTTAGCCATTACACCACGGATCTCTCCCTGTATATATCATTACAGGATGTATACTACCAACATTACTTAATCTGTGTTATTTTTGAGGAATTACATCATAGGAAGATTCAGATTGCCTGAGTGATTTTAACGGCATGCTAACCTGTCTAGGATTATTTTATACTTAGATGTAAGGGTATAGCGTTTATATCTACATTGTTTGTATAGTAGGTTCTTAAGTGGTTTTTTTTTTGCACATAGTCATATAAAATGTGAATTGTTTTAAACTTGCAAGTCATTACAGGATGATGGGATGCCCAAATCTACCCAACCCAAATTTCTCTGAGATGGATGGACAGAAGAAGAAAAACAAGAAGAACAAGAACAAGAATGAGGAGGAGACAAAGAAGAAGAAGAAGAAGAAGAAGAAGAAGAAGAAGAAGAAGAAGAAGAAGAAGAAGAAGAAGAATTACATTAAATTAACGGTTTCTGTTGTGAGCAAAAACCCTGCATTCTATGAATAAGTGTTTAACAGTCAAAGGTGTTTGACATGTTTCACACTGTGGTTGTTGTTCTTGTTTGAGTATATAGGAGTGCGTTAGTCTTTTGTGACCAATGCATAATTATAAGTTTAATAGTAAAAAGTTGAACTTACATCTACATTTATCATTTGAGAAGAAGATATCGTCAATCGCAAAGTTGATTTCACTGCTTTCACCCTTGATTCCTTCGATTAGGATCTTTGAAAGAAAAAGAAAAGAAAACACCAATCAGTATAAAATCGATTTTAAAAGTCACATTGTTTCTTTCACCAAAATAACAAATTATTTATCACTATATTTCTTAAATTCTGATTTTACTGAGTAAAAAGAAATATATTGTAAAAAACCCGGCCGTAAGTTAACAGCAAGAGACTCGTGGATTTAACTGTTTTCTACGCATCATCGACGTTTTTCTCTTTTTCCTTATGGTCATAGATGTCACTATGATGTGCTATGGAATGCTAAACATTCTTTATTTTCATAACCGCAATAAATCACACACACGCGCACGAGCACACACACACACACACACACACACACACATGTTATTTATGCAAGTTTTGTTAAAGACCATGGAATATATTTTATTTATGTTCTTCAAGTATAGACATTCAAATCGTTTTGTTTTCCGTATATCGGGGTCCAAACATAAAATCCCCACAAATCAAACAACCACTACAAATAATAATCCCCCTGATGACGACTAGTGACATCTGATATAAAGAAAACAACAAGAAAACTTGAACGTCTACACTTGAAGATCATAAGGAACTATCCCGTGGTCTTAAAAACAACTGCTTAAATAATATCCTGCTACCAAAATATACAATATATATATATATATATATATATATGAAGGAGAGTAAAAATGTATCCGCACTCTTGTTTTTTCAATGTATTTACCGAAAAGCAGAGGTTAAACAAATATGTCATTTTTCTATATAGTGTCCTTTTTCAATGCACTTGGTCCACAAGATTGCATATTCCCGTCAAGAAGAAGGTTTTCAGTTGGTCATGCAACCATTTACACACTGCTTCTTTCACATCTTCATCCATGCATCACACTTGTCTGGCCAATTTTAAACTTCTCTATCTATTTATTCATACTCCTGATCTAGTAGAATGTAAAACCTTTGTAAATAAAAATAAAGTCAACGGGGTGGGCGCTATCAGCAACAAAGCGAAAAAAGTATATCCCCTTTTCCTAGTGCTAGACCATGGAGAAGGTTTTGGTACCTGAGGTGGAGCGCCAAACCTACCATCAGCTCCAGACTTTACCACACAGATCCCTGTACTACTTATACACTGAGTTGGAGAGGGCCGTTATCGAAGTAGGAACCTTGTGGTTCCTAGTCGGACACTCTACCGACTGAGCTAAGAGACGTGTGTGACAATTTCTGAAAGTTTTTTTTTTTAAATTGGACAAAGAAAAGGATGAACCTTACACCTTTTTTTCAAATTAATTGGGATAAAACTTATAATTTCGTTATTATTATATCTGCGATCTCTCTGTAAGGTTTGTCAGCGTTACAATTTTCGTACGCTTTCTTGGAGTAACGACCATCGCAGACAATGGTCGTAGGTCAACTGATCGACTGTCGAAACAATAGTAACTGGGTGTAATAAAATCACGGGTGAAGCAATATTGTTAATGTCAAATAAATTTCATTATACACACCGAAAATAGATTTATATTACTGCAAGCCACTGCAACTTACCTAATCCGAGGAAAAATAGAAATCGATTACGTCCGGTTGCTCCATTGGGTCTAAAACTGAGCGTATGGTGAAAGAAATGAAACTAAAGCGGTTCTTTCAATTAATTTGCACAAGGGTGTAGGTATATGGACGAGTTTTGGGTGGTCGTACTGATGGACATTAGGGTAGATCGATTTTGGAATTGTATCATCGCCCATGTGGTGAAAGTTGTAAATTAACATAAATCACCCAGAAAATATTTTTCTTCAAAACTTTTCCTTCACTTGAGGAAGTAGATTCCAATCTTTTAAAATCTTACCACTGTTACAGCTTAATTAATGAGGTAAAAAGCAGCACATCGGAGGTGTCGATGATGAAGGGGAAGGGTGATATATTCAATTTTAATTCTACTTATAATATCTTATTCGTTTCATCTTTGTAAAATAAATTTCTGTTTTAGATATTGAAATTACTAAATTTTTTATCAATTTCTGGGCCATATGTTCAAAAATGAGGATCTTTCGTGCATTTCATTTGACAATCTTTGATGCTATTTCCTCAAACAATGGTGCAAGTAAGTGATCTAGTTTTTGGTATCAGTATTTATTATACCAGCATACTACTTTTGCTATTCGAGAAAATTTGATTTCTTTCAAGTGAAGAATCAACGTACCCTAAACCATCTGTTTATTGTTCTACATAATTATTTTGTTTGCTAATGAGTTTGATTCTCACTGGGTTCCCCATACTTCAAACTAAGTATGTCAAACTAAGTTAATATTAGTAAATGACTACTAAATCTTATTAAATGCTATACCCGCCTCACAAATTGAACTTTTGTCTCATCCTGCTTTTAGCGGAATGTATTATGTACCGTATAATTGGTTTTAACAATGTGTTAGCACCACCCTCAGTTATTTTAAAAACAAGATAACATTAACATTAAAATAGAAAAGTAAAAAATTATGACCTGACCTGAAGATAAACCGGCCTCTTTAATAGGAAACTTGAAACCATATAATTGTCCATAAATTATTAGTATTAGATAGGAATAAAGTCGTCGGGGTGGCCTAAAGTCAGTATCAGCCAGAGAGCGAGGGAGACTATCCTCTTTTCACTTTTTGACAAATACTATATAAACCCTCGTGGTACAACAGATACGTGAAGACCACAAAGATCTGTGTGTATGGAACAATAGTTCTTTTCCTATATAGCTTGGAGTTGTAGCTCACTTATCGTCACCACCTACGGTTCCTCGAACGTTTCCACCAGTGCTGCCTCCGCACCACCCTCAGCATTCACTGGAGTCAATTCGTCATCAATATTGAAGTTCTTGAACAGGTGAATATCACTAGCATCGAGGCCGTGCTACTAAAATCCCAGTTACGTCTTCAGAATAATTGTTTGTTTGTTTATTTATTGATTTAAACGGCATATCAACCCGTCTGGGGTTATGTCATGACTAACGGTTAGGAAGTATTACATATCGTGTATTTATATTTATACTTTTTAGTAATTGGTTTTAACAATGTGTTAGCATTATTGGGGATTATGTTGTATGGTATTGATTAGTTTCATTTCTATATTTTATGGTATAATTTTATTTCTCTCAAAAAGGAGAGAATAAAGAACCATCACTAGGACAAGATCACAAACTACGGCGAACTTTCTAATGGTCATAATCAGAGAGGGACACCAAAGAAGTAATAGAAGGACTACTTGAAAAATGTTTAATATCATTGATAAAGCTAGTATATCTAAATCAGAGTAGCAATAGCATGAATTCATCAGCACTTGGTATCTGACACTTTCTTGCCCATGGGATTTTCAAACCAAACCAATATATATATATATATATATATATATATATATATATATATATATATATATATATGAGAAGTAAACAAACAAACAATGTGTTTTTTTATATGGCTTTTAGCCGACAATTTTTGGGAGAATATGTGCTTAACTAAAGTCATACCTAATTTTGAAATTTAATTAGTTGATAATTAATGAATTAGGCGGGCATATATGTTCAAATGTAAGGCTAAACATATATATATATATATATATATATATATATATATATATATATATAACACTAAAATAGCACTTTAATATGCCTTCAAAATTGAGAGAATCTAAACACTTTAAATTGGTATGCAACATGGTAATTATGCTGTTTCCTTTTTAAGAACTTTTAGTGAATTTTATCTGACAATCTTTAATGCTATTTCCTCAAACAATGATGCAGGTAAGGGATCTAGTTTTTAGTATCAGTATATATTATACAAATATACAACTTGCGCAGATCGAGAGAATTTGACATTAAAAAAAACTGGAAAAAAAATCAACCGACCCTAATGGACATGGTCTCTGAATTTAGAGACGCAAATTTTTAGAGAGACAAAGATCTTTGATTGTTCTTACCATAAAAGCTGTTTGATTATGAGGAACTCGGAATTGAGCAGGAAACCAGAAGATGTAGGGCTGTTGGCCAGTCAGTGTCCAACTCAAATGCCTCGACGTAGGGGTAACAGTATAAATGTTAATGGTACCAGCACCAGCACCGTTCATGTAATACCAGAATTGCATGCAATCGTGATAGGTGCCGTCAAAGACTTCGCTCAACAGTGAAGCGTTCGCTCCTTTTTCGAGTCTGTAGTCATTTGGAAGGTAGAGAAATTGACCTGTAGACGACAAATAAAAACATTATATATATATATATAAAATAAAATAAAAACATCAAACAAACCATTCCTTGACCCATTTGAAAATCTAAAAGTCACACATAGTACCGAGATGCACACACACACTCACACACACATATGTGTATGTACACACATACAGTTATATGTGTACATATATGCATATACATACAACTCCTAAAAAACCTCCACCACATATATAAGAACCTTAAAAAAAGAACTCAAAGAAGTTATTTTCCCGAAACAGATGGACTCGCTACTTCTAACACACTTCTCTACACGGATTATAGTGGCCTGTCAAACCCTAAAAAAATCTTTTAATTTTGATATTTTTTAAATAACAATCTCTTAAAAAAAAATTCTAAAAACAATTTCTTCGAACAAGAAATTTTCTCCTGACGATGACCTAAGGTTGAAAATAGTTGAGAATGATAAACATAAAAGAAATATTCCTGTTTGTCTCATCACTATTTGTTCATATATATATATATATATATATATATATATATATATATATATATATATATATATATATATATATATATATACAAAGGATGTTTACAAATGCATGGGCTCATCAGGAGAGAATGTACAAACCGTTTCGGGGCCTTCCTCTCTACGGTTTTAAAAAGCAACACCGGCCCTACCTCACTTTTTAAAACCGTAGAGAGGAAGGCCCCGAAACGGTTTGCACATTCTCTCCTGATGAGCCCATGCATTTGTAAACATTTTTTTTCAATATATCATATTCACACTGTCGGATTAATTTCCATTTTATTTTCACACACACACACACACACACACACACACACACACATATATATATATATATATTATATATATATATATATATATATATGTCACTAAATTAAATAGCTTTGAAGAAAAGAGATTGAAACATCGAGATTAGTTCCGTCAAACTTTTAAGCAAAAACATCGGAATCCCACTTTAGAAAATTACATCTGTCAGTGTGGCTTAGTAGCTCGCAGCGAGGCTGGGCTAGTATCCCACTCAAAAAAACACAAATAAAATTTCTTTTTGATAGCATGCACAACGTGGGGGAAACGAGTCACTCACTGATGACGCTCATTTATCGTTTACGATAGGAGTGTCCACCATATATATTTATATATGATTAGAAATTTAGGAATAACGGATAAAACACAAATAACTTCATTGAATTGATATTTCCCCCCGGTATGTTAACGAAGCTTCATCAGAATTTGATAAGATTCGTTAACATACCGAGGGAAATATCAATTGAATGAAGTTATTTGTGTTTTATCCGTTATTCTAAATTTTTAATAACTTTTGTTAGATTTTACCCAGTCTGTTACTCCTCATATATATAATATATATATATATATAATATATATATATATTATTATTATTATTATTATTATTATTATTATTAATATTTTTTTAAGGAAATTACAATGCGTATATCGTATAAAATTCGATAATTATTGAGAATAATCATAACAAGATTTTTTTTACTTCTAAACTCTACCGGTTTGGGAAAAACTCAGGTAATTCAGTTTTTCAAAATAAAAAAAGTTTTTTTAAATTGATATCTAGTGGGGGGGGGGGCACATCCGCACTTTCAGAAAATAATGGGAGTAAAATATGGAAATAAATCCGATTCTATGTAGAAAAAAGAAAAACATAAGAATTCCAAAAAGTTGAATCTATTCCAGATGGTGAAGTCAACGTTAAAACGTTTCGGTTTTCATCAAACCTTCATTAGGACCTTAGGACGGAATATGAGAAAGCATTTAGAGAGAAATATTCAAAACTGTTTGGCAGCGTTGCTTTTTTTGAAAAATTGTGACTATAATTCTATTGTGATCTAAGATTTTATGATTGTTTTTTGTTACTTTGCATTAAACATGTAAAATATTTATTTATTTATTTATTTTTTACATATTTACAGATACCAGCAAGAATATTTACCCTTATATATTAAAGTGTTGCTGCAATGAAATATATTAAATTAGAAAAACGGAATCAAATAAAAACGCATATTAAAATATAAAATTTATTTTAGTTATATTCTAATTGGTTTCTATATAAAATCATTCATAGAATTGATTTTGATATGTTGAAGAATAAAACAATAATATTAGAGAACGATAACACCAAATGATTATCTATTAAAACTGGTTTGTTAAAACCAGTATGCAAATTATCCACACCATTTTTTATGTAAGTCTTTTTATTTTAAGTTTCTTGGTAATATATAAGACACATTGCAGGATTTTAAACTCACTAATAGCATGGACTATTTTGAGGCAACTCTTGCTCAGATTTCCCCAGAGACATCGTTAATAAATAAGATTTATTCTATGTGCAAATTATACCGACAATAAATTAAATAGATATTGATAAATTTAGGCAATTCCTGAGGATATTGTGACGTAAGCAGTGATGTAGTTTCGTTTACAGACAGACACCGAATCTTGATCAGAATAAGATATGAATTTATCAAAAATACATAATTTTACAAATTGATCTCATAAAACGTGGTGAGAAAAAAAGCCAAGCTCGCGTCTTAGTGTAGACCATATGTCACGTGACAATGATGAAATAATTTCTTTTTTTAGTTAATTGGTTACTTTTTTAGTTAATTGGTTACTTTGCCATCGTTGACAGTTTAACTTAATTCTAATCATGTTAAGGAGTCGGAGTCGGAATTATAGGAATTCTAGTAATCGGAGTCGGCATTATAAGAAAAGTAGGAGTCTGACCTTATAACTTCCGACTCTGCAATCCTAGTCTTGAATATTCCTCTGTAACTTTAGGGGCACAAGAACTATATAGTCTTCCGAGACTGCAATGCCGATGAGAATTGAACTAAGTTCAAATTTATTTGTTGCTGTTAGTCTTAGAATAATTGATATACTAACAGCTGAATCGTTGATCTATATTAGCAAGAACTTACCTTTTACTGAATCTGTGGTATGGTCTTGGCGCGGGGCTCCAAAAGTTCCCATGTAGCCATTTCCAATCTGCCAATCAAAAGCATCCCTGCCTTTGACGTTTTTCCATGTGCACCAACCTTTCTCAAAATCACAGTTGCCTTTAAATAAAAAAAACAATTAAAATTACCTTTCTTTATATACTAACAGAAGTACCTATACAAATTGTGCCCACAGAGAAACTGGATATAAGAAGTTCCTCTTGTGGTAATTCCATGTTAAATCATCCAGAAAAAATAAAATTGTCAACCGCCACTTCAATTTTTCTGAAATTATTGATGATTTCCGTTTTTTTTTTCATAGTAAAATCAATATCCCGATGTGGCACTGCATCTATGACAAAACATCTTTTTCTATTATTATTTCACATATATTGAATATTATTTGTACCAAAAAGATAGTTTGGTTTTTAATCAGAACTGAAGCTACAACACCAGTTAAAATTTTGCAAATCAGACATCATTAATAACTTAAAATTGGTTAAATCTCAAACTATTTTGATAGCATTTCTGGATTTCTTGGGCAAAAATGCTTTTATAAACCAATTTTTAGTAGTAGGGAAGCTCTAGAACTCATTTTACAGACAAAAATAGATTACAAAAAATGTCATTTTTCGCGAACCCCACCCAAATTTGAAAGCTAAAAATCGACATAACTCCGCGCATTTTTGGAACTGGAAGCTCAAATTGTGGAGATTGTCTAACTTTTCCACATCTGTACAAAATTTTAGAAAAATTGAGAAAGTGGGTGACATGGCCGTAATGATTTGACATGAACCCTTTGGTTATTTCGACAGTCGTGACTTCATCGCGAATGTATATTATCACTGTGACTTGTACGTAACAAAGTCTGTAATTGAGAGACGTACACGTAAGGAAGGAGGAACGACCCAATGGAAGGACCAGGTCCCGAGGCAACTAAAAATACTGCAATATTTGTCTAAGAAGTTTGTTCTCAGAAAGTTGTATGATACGATATTTTGATAGCATTTTTGGATTCCTTGGGCAAAAATATAAACCAATTTTTAGTAGTAGGGAAGCTTTAAAACTCATTCTACAGCCAAAAATAGATTACAAAAGATTCCATTTTCACAAACCCCCAGCCAAATTTGGAAAGGTATCAGCAAAAAAACGAAGGAGTCTATCCCCCTTTTTAGTAGTGCTAGAACAAGGAAATTGTTTTGGCGTCTTGGGTGGAGTGTCATATCTACAATCAGCTCCTCCCTTTACCACACAGATCACTGTGCTACACATACGCTGAGTTGGCGAGGGCCGGTGTCGAATCATGAACCTTGTGGTTTCGAGTCGGACGTTCTACCGACTGAGTTTTTGCGTCAACCGCATTTCAAGTATCTTTCACTAATCTAATAGCGATTTTCGTAGCTTATGGACCCCCCATCCATTGATATCGGCCCGGGTTTATTTTTTGGTCCGGGTATCTTTACTTTTTTTAAAGTGTCTTTAAAGTTATTCAAGAGTCATTGGATTGTTGTTGTTGTTGCTGTGTGTGTGTGTGTGTGTGTGTGTGTGTGTGCATAATTTCTCAAGTTAAACTCGGGTTCGATCTTTACCGACTCCTTTCTTCGGATCAATTTATCGGAACCAATCAACCTTTTCGATTAAATCCTTTAATACTTGACGCCATACATCTAAATTAGCACACACACACACACACACACACACACAAACACACACACAAACACACACATATATATATTTGACTGTTTATGTTTGAAGCCGCCCTGATGCAACATTATGAAGCCAAGAGGTCCAGAAGAAAGCGGCGGCAACAAAGCACCGGCACATCAACATCTTCAGGGACAGCCTTCATATGCGACATCAGTAGTCGAGAATGTTTTTCAAACATTGGACTTCACAGTCACAGGAGGCGCTGTAACTTCAGGGGCACAGAAACTATATTATAGTCTTCCGAGACTGCAATGCAAATGATGATAATGACAACTAAATTATTCGTATTAAGAATATTTACTTGATTAGACTAATAAAAACTTACCTGGTTTTGGGCATTCGCCTTCGAACAAGCCGAAGTCATCAATTGAAATGTCACTGACGGTTATATCAGCTATCGCCTCGATTTCAACGTGGAAACTTCCGGCGATGGCCACGTTCACTTGTGCCAAAGACCAGACATCGCCCTGCTTCCCGCTTCTCATCCACAGCTTCATCCGCGTTGAATTTACTTGGACAAAAACGTTTAACGTACCGGACTTTTCTTTGGGCATGTAATACCAGAATTCAACGCACTTGCCGACCTTAGACGTGTAAGTCGGACTAATGAGAATACCTCTTTGTCCAGGTTTGAAGTGTGTTCCCGATACCAGCATATAATGGCCTAAAAAATAAATAAAATTGTTTTATAATTTGTTTGAAGCATTGTGTTTATATTGGTGTGGTAGTTGGTTTTGAAGGCTATCAAAATGCAAGTGTAAAGAAAAATAAGGTAACTATGGTGTTGTTTGTTAACCTTTGATTTATTTGTAATACTTCGAGATGAAGATCTCTTCGTCAGAAGATTTCTGAAAGTCTGAAGTTGTTGCTAGTAATCGTTCATTCTACTTTGTGTCTTATATCTTCCAAATTCTCTGCGTGTGTGTATATGTGTGTGTGTGTGTCTTTATGCGTGTTTATGTGTGTGTGTCTGTTCAACAATATCTTATTATCATTCCAGGTTTGGCCTACCCTTTTTTGTTTTATTATTAGTCATTTATTTATAAATGTATTACTAAAGGGATATATAACACCGATAAGTATAAGAAAGAAAATGACTATAAGTTACAAATAACAAAACTAGCACGTATCAAAATGTTGAAAAACAATTGACTCATCCTAGTATTTTCTGGTGATTTAAATGTTTTAATGAAACATTATTCAGTTTTAGTTTTGATGAAAGATGCAGTAGTGAGAGCTAATGAATATTTGTGTTATGTAAAATCTCAATGTAAACAAATTCTCCTGCTACAAGATAATGACATCCAATGTGACTGCCTATGGCTGATCAATGAACGCCTATAACATTTCATAAGGCCTGCTTCAGCGGTGATTGAACTTTGACCAGTCCCCTGTCAACCACGTCTCCACAAATGTCTTACACGTTTAACATACGACAAGAAATAAAAATAGAAATAAAAAAATATTGAAAAAAAATTATTACCCTTCCGGGTACCGAAGGTATGATCCATTTGTCGTTTCAGATGAAAACGGGGCGTAACTAATTTCCAGTCAAATACATCCTTCTTACTCTGAGTAAAGCCACACATATTACGGTCTTCAAAGCCGCATGTCATGTCTGTTAAAAATAAAAATAAAAGAAGTGATTACAGATACATGGAAAACAAAATTGCTTTGTTTTTATATCTCTTATTATAACTGAGATTGTGCGTTTTACTGTCTGTAACCGAAACTATATTTCTACTCAAGTCACAATTCCCTTAGTTATTTACGTCACCTTCTTCATGATTTTATTTTTTATTTAAACCACAATTATTCACAAAATTGTTTTACATTATTAATACTGTTGACCATATCTACGTACTAAAAACATGCAAGTGTATTTATATATACAACAAAATCACAGTTTACAGTGTGAACGAGAAAGCAAATTTGCATATTGATATTAAACATTCTATTTTAATAAATATGTGCTTTGTATTATTGATTTTTAATTGTTTGATCTTATTTTAATGAATATGAGCAGGTGTAAATCTTAAAAGAAATCGATTAACAAGAAGAAATAATAGTAATTTTATACTTTATTCCTTTTTAAATAAATAGTTAAATTAGGAAAATTTTGCAATGAAAGACGGGAGTAATGGAAGAGTCAGTAATTGTTCTATTTTTTATTATACTTCTCTCTATTTCAAATCTTTTTATCTGCATTCTTATTTAGTATCATTAGCTTTTCTAATTTAATATATTTTATTACATTAAAACGTAAATATTTTCAGCTGGAGGGAGCATATATTTGCTCCCTCCGTAAAAAGTAATTAAAAAAGGACATGGAAAATTAGGATGTATAGGTTTTTGCAATGACTCAAAAGAGCATGAAGAAAGAAATAATGAAATATTATGAAGTTGATCGATGGTTTTGTTTTACGGCATATCAACTCTTTCGGGTCATTTAATGTCGAATCAAGTCTTTTTTATATCAGTTTCATTAGGTAGTTTGTTTTATGGTTTACGGCATATCAACCCTTGTGGGTCATTTAATACCGAATCAAGTCATTTTGATATAGGTTTGTTTGGTTTATTGGTTTACGGCATATCAACCCTTTTCGGGTCATTTAATCCTAAATAAAGTCATTTTGATATTCGGGTGCTGTAGCTTAAAGTCACCCATCTAATTATTGAACAGATTCATCGTTGCTGAACTTCAGTGATCTAGCGAGAACCTGTGCTTTCAATGTGACTTGGGTGTAAACCTTGATATCAGGTTGATTACAGTACTTGTTGTTACTTAAATGGGTGACCATTTAAGTATTGAACAGGCTCATCACCTGGTAATTTGTACATTGACACATTGTGTATTGCTTCTCACCGTGTGTGATTTGAAAGTCACACAGCTGAGCGTGCAACGTAGTCAAATTTGGGTAATTATACTTTAAGAGTTCGAACTGAGCCCTACTGCCGCGGAAGTGTTAAAATTTATGAGAAGTCATGAATTGTGAACGTACCTGTAAGTTTGTTTTAAATGAAATTCTTTAGATTTAAAAACGGAGGTCGGTAATTTTCCATAACCGGTGGGGATTATGATTGGCATTTTGGAACTGACCTCCGAAACAGACACGAGAGAATGGTTTATAGTTTTAGTAAACAGATGCAACCCAGCTTTCAAGGAGTGCAAATGCTATTGTCGACTCTGACGGGATCCATCTCTCCCCGCGGCGGAATCATGGGCTAAGAAAATAAATATCCCATGAGAAAAAGAAGTGACCTGGTGATATCACTAAAAATTCTAAATGGAGCAAGGCAATATATCCCTCAGCACCCCAAGTTGGTATCCAGACTCCAAACATCCAGGAATTATAAGCCAACCCCAGCATCGACTCAGCAACGAAGATTCGAGCCTACCCGATTTAGTACCGGTACAAAGATAAGTATACAAATATTTCTGCTATTAACACATCATCACTCCATTCTGAAGATAAGACCCATAACATGATAAACGTTGATAAGTATACAAATATTTCTATTATCAACACATTACCCCATACGGAATTGTAACAAGTGTCTCCATTCTGAAAGGAGAGCGTAACGTAACATAAAACCTTCGATTCCGAGGCCGTGCTGATAGCCATAGAGGCAAATCGGGTGATTTCAACATCTATTAGTACAGTGTGGTTCGTCATCATCACGACCTATGCTAAACAATCCGGAGATGCCGAATTTCACGTTACCAAAATATTGCACCAAATTTTACGTTACCAAAATATTGCACCAAATTTTACGTTACCAAAATATAGTACCAAAATTCACGTTACCAAAATATAGTACCAAAATTCACGTTACCAAAATATTGCACCAAATTGTACGTTACCAAAATGTTGCACCAAATTTCACGTTACAAAAATATAGTACCAAATTTCACGTTACCAAAATATTGCACCAAATTTCACGTTACCAAAATATAGCACCAAATTACCGAAGTCATAAAGAAGAATATATTGACATAGATTTGATTTTATTAGAAATGAAATCGTAAAATTCTCACATCTTGATGGTTTGATTTCTGTATTTTAATGGCATATTCATTTTCGTGGGTCATTTAATATCAAAATCATCCTTATAGAAAAACATTAAGTATATATATATATATATATATATATACCAACCCTTCCGTACGAGTAGGATGCGACACAAGGTCAATTTCTTACGCGGAGTTTAACAAGTTTGAATTTAGAGTTTTCCTTCTCCTAGACTGGTTACCTATCCAAAGTTAAGAGCCCAGTCTCTCCTGCTATTTACCCATAGCTTGAGGGAAAATAATTGGATTCATGCCTTTCCCAAGGGTATTTGCGCTATGTGAAATGTAAACAGCTTCGTCGAGGATTTGAACTCGGATCGACGAGTCCATTTCCTACGACTCTAACCATTACACGACGCACCTCCATAAACATTAAGTAGTAAAATAAATTAAACTCTGCAGCGTGGCCTATTGTCGGTATCAGCCGAATAGCGAGGGAGTATATCCTCTCTCACTTGTGCTATACTAGAGAGATGGCTTTGCTGAGGTGGACCACCACACATACCGTCAGGCCCAGATGCTTTACCGCAACTGATCAGATCACCCAAGCTGGGCTACTCATACACTGAGTTAACCAGTACCGGTATCAAACCCGGTTTGGTTTGGTTTGGTTTGGTTTACGGCATATCAATCTCAGTGGGTCATTTAATGCCGACAAAATTTTGAAATAAATTCATTGTTAATGGATACTCAATTTTTTATGAACACATTTTTCTATTTAACCCATAGATAGGACCCCAACAGGTACTACCACTCCGGGTCAACGGATCAGGAGCAATGGTGATAAAAGGACGCTCCGCATTCCCCAGACTTCCAAAACTGGAATGTCACCATCAGATAGAGTTTAACATCATTCCTAGGACACAATGACCCTCAGCCACGGCCTTCTAGTACCCATATGATAAAATTGGTTGTCATAAGGGCGATGAGGTTGGGGTGATCATATAGGCGCTAAGGCTTCATATGACCAGCCGATTGATCGGAGGGGCCTCTCCGATCGCCCGTCTAGCCTAAGTAAGGGCCTAAGTGGAGTGTTGCACGTCAGGAACTGCTCAGCCACTTGGGTTCCATCCTTAAGCATCATGGGTCACCACCCTCGGCCAACAGGTGGTCCCATTAAAGGAGTCTAACCTTTCTGCTGAGGTGCAGTCGGTGCATTCTAAAGTCCCACCGACAGAGTTGATCAAACCCGGAACCTTGCTATTACGAAGTGTGTTCTCTGCAGTATTGCTACTATTTGACCCATAGCTGTGCTCACATCTTGGGGTTTCTGAGAATAATTCAATTCTAGGTGTTAAGATATCTTACCAGTTGTTGTGTGACAACCACTGAAAGAGAAGTCAATGTCATCTATCGCAATATCTCCCATCCAATTTGCTCCTTTGCGACCCTCGATGACAATCTGGAAAAAAAACAAATTGAAGGAACATTAAATAAATAACACTAAATGAATTAACTAACCACAAAATAAATATAATATAGTGACGTAAATAATCACGCAGTATAAACTACACCACTTTTCACAGATTTCCCCTCATATAAAATATTGGGTTAAATCGAACTTAACGGATCTAAATCGTATGTCACCCTGCCGAGAGAAAAAAAAATCAAGGAATTAACCGAATTTAATGAGATTTTCAGTGTTGATATATTAATGAATAAAATATATAATGCACCAGTTATTTTATTCAAAAACTTTTAGATTTTTTCAACTCAGTTAACTTTGAACCACGTATCTTTGAGAATCTGTGTTACGCCTCAAAGATACGTAGTTCAAAGTTAACCGACCTGAAAAAATGTAATCATTTTTAAATAAAATAACTGGTGCGTTATATTTTTTTATTGATTGATATATCAACACTGAAAAGTTCATAAAATTCGGTTAATTCAATGATTTTTTGTATTTTTTTCTTTCGGCGGGGTGACATACCATGGTGGAATTTAGGTGCGTTAAGTTCGATTTGATCGAATATTGTTCTCAAGCCTAAGCTCTAGTGTCTTGACATTGAAATTTGAGTTTAATATTGAAATTTTAGGGCGTGGAAAGAAGAGTAACAAAAGTAATAAAAACAGTAAACGATTACAGTTATTGGGAATCTCACCTGAATGTTATTATCACTATGAATTGGTACAAGGGCTTTGTGCCAAGCAGGATCAACGGTTCCAGTTTTGGTCCAGATTGCAGACAATTCTCCTTTATCCTTTATGTACACAGTCAAACTACCAACATCAGGGCCGTACATAAAATACCAGAACTTCAAACATCCAGTCTGAGTGGGAATGAAAACTGGAGACTCTAGGTGTGCTTTCGTATATGGCCGCCGTGAGCTACGACTTTCAATAAAAATATAGTGACCTTGTTCTGAAAAAAAAAGAAGAGAAAGATGGAGTAAAGCTGGTTTGTTATGTAGCCAATAGCATTTTTCGTCAGATCACCAAAGTTAACCACCGAGGATCCTGTTATTCAGTACCTCGATAGTTAGTTTGCTTTTACGGCAAGCCAACTCTTTTAGGGTTATTTTATGCCGAAGAGGTTTTTGTTTTATTCATTCTTGATGGGTATTCAAATTCTTAAAAAATAAACACCTTTTTGATATTTCTCTGAATTATTTTTAAAATGAGGTTTGATGATTAGTATTATTTGGATTATTCAGACTATTTTCCTCATCTTTATTGATATCTGTACAGTTATCTCTAGGCAGTAGGTTCAATCCTGGTCAGGGGCAGCAGTAACATAGAATAGTAATTAACACAGCTTAACACCTGTACCTCAGCTATGGTTAGCGGAATGAAATCAGGATACCTCCGTGGACTGAATAAAAGATCGTGTTCGAAGTTGTGTGATGGCTCCCGATTACGACAAGAAGGTTGCCGAGTTCGAAAGGAAGGCTCCTTAGTCCGAAAAAAAATACCTGAAGAAGGTCGGAAGGCACATTATACAGATAACAATAAAGATGAGGACAATAGTCTGAATAATCCATATAATACTAACCTTTTTTATCTATCTAACTCATAGATGGGACTCTTGCAGGTGCTACCACTCCGGGTCAGGTTGAACCTGGATGTAATGGTAATAGAGGGGTAATCTGAACTCCCCAGAGCTCCAAAAATGGAACCACACCACTAGTCACCAAAACCCTCAGCCATCACTTTCTAGAATATATATCATAAAAAGAGTTGGGAGGTTTGCTATAAGAGCAACACGGTCGGGACAATCAAATAGGTGCTGGCCTAGACGTGACCAGCCGATTAATCGGGGGGACCCTCTCCGATCACCCGTCTAGTCTAAGTAAGGGCCAAAGTGGTTGTTTTGTTTAACAGCATATCAACCCTTTTCGGGTCATTTAATACCGAATTAAGTCATTTTTGATAAACAAAAGACTCAAGTTGCTTACAGTACCTGTTGTTGCTTAAGTGGTCAAAAAACTAAGTATTGCATAGGCTATTCGCTGCTTGACTGCAGAGATCTAGTGCTAACCAATGTTTTTAGTGTCACTTGATCGTAATACGGATGACATAAGATAAGGTTGATCAAAATTAGTATGGACGAGGCCTGACATTCAGCAACAAAAAGATCAGTTTTATTATCATTTTCTTTATTCCTATTTATTTATTTTTACTGATACTAATTGACTTTAACGGCATGCCAAACAGTTCTGTGTTATTTTATACTTAAAAACTCAGGGAATCGTTTATATTAACATTTGTGTTGTAATTTCTTAAAAGTTCTTTTGCATGCAACTATATGGTATCAAGTATTCATAATACTAATTATTATATAGTTTCAAGTATTACGAATACTAATTATTATATGGTATCAAGTATTCGTAATACTAATTATATATGGTTTCAAGTATTCCTAATACTAATTATTATATGGTGTATTCGTAATACTAATTATTATATGGTATCAAGTATTCGTAATATTAATTATTATATGGTATCAAGTATTCGTAATACTAATTATTATATGGTATCAATATTCGTAATACTAATTATTATATGGTTTCAAGTATTCATAATGCTAATTTTTATGGTATCAAGTATTCCTAATACTAATTATTATATGGTATCAAGTATTCGTAATACTAATTATTATATGGTTTCAAGTATTCGTAATAATAATTATTATATGGTATCAAGTATTCGTAATACTAATTATTATATGGTATCAAGTATTCGTAATACTAATTATTATATGATTTCAAGTATTCGTAATAATAATTATTATATGGATTCAAGTAATTATTTATATCTAATAGTAGTCATTTGTTTGCACATAGTTATATGGTTTCATGTAACTAATAATAAAAGAAAGTAGGAATGTAGGGTCTTATTTGCGTGCTCTAATGATTTCGGGTCAGATTATTTCATCTTCAAAGACTTACTTGTTTTTAAGGTATGATCCGCTGTTGGACCTGTTCGTCGGGATGGAGTAGGGCCAAAATTCATATGCCAATCAAAGTCATCGTTTTTGCCTTGCTTCCAACTGCAAAGTCCATTTTCAAAATTGCAATCAAAAGACGTAGGACCTGGATTAAAGAATAAATAAAAGAAGTTTTAAAAAACATCTGTATATTAAAAGGCTGGACGGAACGAAGAGATAGATAAATATATAGACAGATAAGAACAGATCTCTATATAGAGATAGATAATAGATAGATAGATATGAACAGATATATAAAGATTTATTGATAGATGGATAGATATGAGCATATATATAAAGATTTATTGATAGATGGATAGATATGAGCATATATATATATATATATATATATATATTATATATATATATATATATATATATATAGAGAGAGAGAGAGAGAGAGAGAGAGAGAGAGATAGATAGAGATTTGTCTAAAACATAATTTCTGAAAGCTGAAATTCATTACCGAAATAATATAATAAGTATTATTTTACTTACTCCAAGTAGGGGGAGGTGTTGTGACGTGTTTTGGAAACACGTAGTCCGTCGATGCAGTTATAGGCACAGCTGAAAATATTTGAAAATTAGATATTAAAAAACTAAAATTGCGCTGTAGAATTTAAAAGTAAAACAATGAAAAGCCATCTTAGATGACTTTTTTTTATATGAAATAAGCAGATCTATCCAGCGTTACCCGGGATTAGAAAAATCAAAACTAAATCTGTTGTCTATATTGATATATAGATTAATAGAAATTATTTTTCTATATATTTGTTTTGTTTTCTTTCATTTTTTTTTTTTAGTCTTTTTTATTAATTGTCCCTTATTAAAGGACGTGAAAGAATATATATATAATATATATATATATATATATATATATATATATATATATATAAATCGTCGGGGTGGCCTAAATTTGGTATCAGCAAGACAGCGAGGGTGTCTATTCCCTTTTCCCTAGCGCTAGACCAAGGAGGTTGTTTTGGCGTCTAAGGTTAAGGGCTATATATATATATATATATATATATATTATATATATATAAATTTATTTTATAAAGAAGCATACGTGGACTCAACATCAACACAAACACAAACACACACATATATATATATACATATGTGTGTGTGTATGTGTGTGTGTGTGTGTGTGTGTGTGTGTGTTTTATGTTGAGTCCATGTACACTTTGTTCTTGTACACTTTTTTTTATATCATGAAGCATGGGAAATAAACAAGAGAACAAAAAAGACAAAAACAGAGCAGAACGAAAAACAGAGTTTCAACCTCCAGCCGCTGTTCCGTCCCTAGTTCGCTTAATTTTTTTCCAATATTTTGGGTGACCTTCATCCTTTATCAAGGTATTATATGATAACTGTGATTGTGTAAAAAAAAAATGAAATGAAACAAATGCGAGAAAAAATTAACGTGAAATAATTTGGCGTTGTTTAGCCGATATTTTTCTTTCAACATTGTGTGATAAAATTTCGAAAGAAAAATCCCGATTATATAAAATCAAAAATTGACATAAATGGTAACCCAACACTAAACACTTTTATTTCAAAATTAAAGAACATAATTGAATTTGAAGAAAGAAAATAAGTGAAAATAAGATAAGTATTTCATAAACCAACAAATACGTTTAATATATATTTAAAAGAATGATTTACTTACTTCCACAATAATCCTGGCTGAATGTTATATCATCAATGGCAATATCAGACAAATGACCAACACCTACTACTCCTTCGATAAGTATCTGAAATAGAATGTATATGTTGCAGATTGACTGTTTGTTTTGCGCGGGAAGTCGAAAAGACAAAGGAAAATTGAACAGGGAAAAACAATAGATAGGCGAGACAGAAATCTTAGTATAACAAAAGAGGTGTGACAAAGGACTCATCTGGACAAACGCTAACTTGAACAAAGGGAAAGGACTTCCGGTCAAGGAACAAAAGAATGTGTGGGCGGTCGTCGGTACTTAAGCAGACCCGGACAGACCCCACAGGAGAGACCCGAAGAGACGGCGAAGAAAGCAGAAGGGTCTGACCGACGATACGGTCGGGCGCTGCTAGCGAGCAGTGAGGCTCGCCCACCACTTACCACACCATAAGTAGTCGTAGTGTCATTTTCCCTGCCCGCCACTCACCTACCACACACCGAAGAAAATAAAGAAGAGTCATCTTTTGTATACGCGTATCTGTTGTTATTGAAGTTCAATTGCTGACTACATCGTCTAGGGGTCAGGAATGATGTCCGCTGTATACCCGCAACGTATACGAGTCAGAGTAGCGTGAGTTTGAAGAAACCACTATGCAACATATATATGTATATATAAATATGTACCGATTTTGAGAGTGAAAGAATTGAGTATGAAAACCTCAAGCGTCAACTTCAAATGAAATATACCTGTCATATTGTTGAGAACACAGAGAGTTGGAAATGTCAAACATGTGGTTGGATTGTGCTTTCTGAGACTGGATATGTCAATCATAGAAAATCTCATCAGGGACAATTCATGCACACTCCAGGAACAAATAATTTGTCTTGTGCAATCTGTAACAAAGTCTGTATGTCGGCTTCTGGTCTTAAGAGACATATGGTGGTTCATAAGCATCAAATTTTATCATCTGATCCATCTAATGGGAAGGACGTGCTCCCTATCTCCTATTTGGATCAAACTTTGTGGATCTGCAGCGAGTTATTTGATGGCTCATGAGAGTAAATATTCTAGTGGTGGGGTTATAGGATTGTGAGGTACGGCAGTGATTTGTAAAGATTATGCTATATATATATATATATATATATATATATATATATATATATATATATTATATCAACTCCTCCGCGCGAACAGGATGTGACACAATGTCAATTTCTTAAGCGGAGTTCCACGGGTTTGAATTCAGAGTTTTCCTTCTCCTAGACCGGTTGTCTAACCAAGATTAAAGAGCCCAGTCTGCCCTACTATTTATCCATAGCTGGAGGGAGAGTAGGATTCATATCTTTCCCAATGGTATTAGCTGTAAGTGAAATACAATTATCACATCCAGAATTTGAACTCGGGTCGAGTATATATATATATATATATATATATATATATCCAATATGTATATAGAGTGCTACGGTGACTTACGAGTGTCCCGAATAGCTTCCCGTGTTACGTGCTGTAATTTTTTGCTTTGCGTTGTGAGCTAGAATTTGAGGTTGGAGTGAGCTTCAGATACGCTTATGTTAATAAGTCCACTAAAAATATTTAAGTTTCTAAATTTGTTACGCCAAAGGGAAATATTACTTATAAAAATAGACATCAAAACATATCTTAGCACATCATTTATTACATTTGTTATGTTTTTATAAAATACAGTGCTAATTTTAAAAAGATTAGATTATTTTTAGTGAGAGCTGGAACATATTAATGGAATTTCTTTTTATTTCAATGGGAGAAACCACTCCGCACGAGCAAGATGTAACACAAGGTCAGTTTCTTAGGCGGACTTTAATAGGTTCGAATTCGGAGTTTTTCTTTCTCCTAGACTGGTTGCCCAATTAGAAAGGATAGAACAAAAACTCATCAGACACGAATTATCCGTTGAGTTCAACAAAACATGTTTAAAAGAAAAAATGCTGACAAAATATAGTTTTTTTAAAACTTGAATTACATAGAAATTCAACATTGTGGTTGAATTAACAGAAAACCGAAATAACGATTAGTGTTTGACAATTTGTTTGAATTTTTGAGATGAGGCTTGATTATTAGTATTATCTGTATTATTCGGACTATCTTCATTGTTATCCGTACAACGTTTCGGCCGATGTGCCCTCCGGCCTTCTTCAGGTATTTCTTGTCGGACTCGGGAACCTTCTCGGACTCGGAAACCATCTCGGGAACCTGCTTTTCGAACTCGGGAACCTTCTTGTCGTAATCGGGAACCATAACGGAACATTGAACCTTAACCTTTATTCAGTCCACGGGGGTATCCTCTTCTCCTTCCGCTAACCATAGCTGGGGTAGAGGCGTTAAGCTGTGTTAATTATTATTCTATGTTACTGCTGCCCCTGGCCAGGATTGAACCTGCAGTCCAGAGATAAAAATCATAAATGAAATTCAATAAGTATTGCTTAGATATTTGTTCAATTTCTGATAATGTAGTCAAATAAATAGACCATTGAAAATGAATAAATGTGTTTTACAAGAAAGAAATGTGTAATTATTTCAGAAGAAGTCAACCATTGCATCTCCATAGAATTTGTTCTAGGCCCCACTGACAGGGTGATATTTAATTAAAAGTAGAATCACTTACGTAGTATACATCCGTATGGGCAAATGCAACTTGAGCGTATTGCCACTTGTTTCCCTGGTTCTCAGTGAGGTACCAGATTGATGTTTGGTGTTGGTTTTTCACATCCACAAAGTAGATCTTCAAACCGCCAATGTGTTTGCCGTACATATGGTACCAGAAATGCATACATCGAGCAGAGGTAGGTGGGAAACTCATGCTTCGTAATCTTGCTAAATGGTTGGGCTGAGAGTGTGTCGCTTCAATAAACAAATAATGACCTAAAAAAGAAACAAAGGAAATTATGTTTACATTAACGTTTATCAGCTGAAGAGAAATTTATTTACTAAACTTGGGTTAATTGTGGCAAAAAAGCCAGAAGTGTTACAATTCATCATAGGTCATGAATTGTGAACAGACCTGTGGCTAGGAATATTTAAATTAAGGCCTGTCTATTTAGAATCAGGGAGTCCGTGGAAAAATCCGGAGACGGTTAAAACCTGTTGACCCCTTAGAGGCGCGCGATGTGGGCGCCATGACAGACACATGATATAGTTTTAGCTAGAGTTATTCAGAAGTGACATAGCCTTTGAAGGAGAGAGATCGTCTCTCCCGGTGTCCAATCTCATCCCAACGGTGGTATCAACCAATATGGGCTAGAAGAAAATAAAACTTGATCAAGTAAAAACAAGGTCTTGTTGTAAATCATTAAAACAATGACCAGTTTAGCTCAGCCCAGAAGAGGAATTACCAAGGAAGAAAATCAACCCCAGCAGATAAAAGAAGAAGCAGTAAGCAGAGTAATGAATCAAGTAAGATCATCTCCTTTCTAATCTAAGTCTCTGTCTCAGTAATGGTCAATAGATAGATAGATAGATAGATAGATAGAGAGAGAGAGAGAGAGAGAGATGGGAATCGCTGCTTCCAGTGTGACCTGATATAATATATCATAAATATAACACCATTTCCTGCGACGATAATAATTACACAATGAGCGCCACCCCCCCTCTCTCTCTCTCTCTCTCTCTCTCTCTCTCTCTCTCTCTCTCTCTCTCTCTCTCAAATGTATATAAAGCTACAATTTGGTGTAAGTTTTTAATTGATAATAAGGTCTGAAAATAGCCAACAATTACCCGACGTATACGGATATTGTAACTAGTACATATATCAAATTTTACATTACAATAGTCAGAAACACATAAAGAGAAATAAATAACAAATGTTTACCTGAGCCAGTGCCTGTCGTATGATCTGCTGTAGGACCTGTATTGTCAGTG
Organism: Doryteuthis pealeii; assembly: GCA_023376005.1. NCBI lineage: Eukaryota > Metazoa > Mollusca > Cephalopoda > Myopsida > Loliginidae > Doryteuthis > Doryteuthis pealeii. The sequence continues at coordinate 16,153,290 of CM042141.1, forward strand.
GGAGTTTTACCGCTGATTCGATGCCAGAACATATCAGTGTCACCCACATTATTCCACATACACATACCTTTCTCAAAATTGCAGTTTCCTTGAAATAAAAATAACGGGATATAAGTATTACATATATCAAAGGTTGAACACTCACACTAACATATATATATATATATATATATATATATATATATATAAGAGTTTTATAATTTGCTTGAAGCATTGTGTTTATATTGGTTTGGTGGTTGGTTTTGAAGGCTATCACGTTGCAAGTGTAAAGAAAAATGAGGTAACTATAATATCGTTTGTTTACATTTGAGCAGTTACCTTGTTGCTAGGATCTGTCCATTCTGTTAATGGGCAAATTCTAGCAACAAGGGTAACAGCTCTAAAACTTAGCTTTCAGAAATCTTCTGACGAAAGAATCTTTATCTTGAAATATCAAGAATAAATCAAAAGTAAACAAACAATATCATAGTTACCTCATTGTTCTTTACACTTGCATTGTGATAGCCTTCAAAACCAACTATCAAACCAATATATATATATATATATATATATATATATATATATATATATATATATATATATAGATTGATCGATAGATAGATAAAAGGATATGTAAACACACAATGCTGTTAAAATAAAAATATTTTATATCATATTTTCATTTTAACGGCATTGTGTGTTTTTTTATTATCTATACTTATACCGTTGGATTCATTTCCTTACTCTTAACTTTATATGTAGTATATTAAGAAAAATGAAAAAACACAGGTTTAAATGGGTTAAGTGGTGAGTTTATTGGCTGACGCTGCAGTGTTTCGATCTATTAATTAGATCATCTTCAGGGCATTTGATGGTATATGGAAGGTGATAAGAAATTATTTATCACAGAATAACGAGAAAAGCGAGTGGTGGTCCTTGTTATTCATCTGTTTAAAAATTTGTGAGGTTTTTGAAAACAAGGGGACGGTTTGAAATATGACGTCAAATATTCTATTTTATGGCATGAGTATGGGTGTGTGTGTGGGGGGGGATTTAACCCCCCCACACACACACCCGACTTCCTTCTCTTCTCTTAATATAAAAAATAAAAAATTTCTTTTAACGCACAATGACACCTCTCCCCCTACCTCTTACAAATACACACACACACAAACACACACTCACACACACACAAAAGGGAAAACATTTTATAGTAAGAGTTCTGTATTTAAAGTTTTGAATATTGTTGTTTTATTTTTGGAACTGATTATGTGACGATTAATATATATTAACATTACAATTATGTATAAGTAATTGAATTATTATTATTATTATTTTAACTTGTTTGTACATTACCAGAGTTGCTGTGCAGTTTAGAGGTTGATGATTTAGTGTTTGATATTTTTCATTAAGAAGAGATATGCATTGTAAATGAAAAAAAAATATAATGATTGCAGATAACTGTAGCAGTATTGTAGAACTACTTCCTCACATGCCATAGCACAACCCGGTGGCGTAGGAAGACAAGGAACTGTCACATTGTAATTGAAAAAAAAAAATGATTGCAGATAACTGTAACAGTATTGTAGAACTACTTCCTCACATGCCATAGCACAACCCGCTAGCGTAGGAAGACAAGAAACTGTCACATGACACACTCTCGGAGGGACACTTCGAGTATCACACCGGGCTTAGACGCACCGGTCCTTACATCTCTCTGTATTCCCAGTAACGACGAATGTATATATATATATAAAGATATATAATTATATAATAACGCCTTTGTTATATCCAACATTATAACAATACATCTCTTTACAATATACTCACTAAATACACTTATGTATGTATAATAAAACTCATTGTTTAAATTGTTATTTCAATGGAGTACACTACATGTGACTTTTTAATTAAAAAAATAAATACTTATAGACAATACTCTAAAGCATTCCATTTCCCCCTTCTAATTCTTCTAACTAGTGTAGCGTAATTACTATGGGGAATTCGGGATTAAAAATAAAACGGTATTTGGATTTCTGGAGAAAGAAAGGAAAAAGAAATAAGAACAATATGGTACAATATGGGGACAGTGCACTACCACCTAGAAGTGTGTTTAAGTGGATGGAGAATCTTAAAAGTGGCCAGACAAGCGTGACGCACGAAGTGGGAGCAGGACGCCCGTTAACCTCCACCACCGATGAGAAGATTCAGCAAGCTCGTGGTGGTAATGGCAAATCGGCAAGGTAGTTTGTTTTTTGCAGATTAGTCTTGGAGGGGCCTGATGAAGCCAGAGAAAACTCTGTCCGAAGCGACTCTGACGTGAACCGTCAGAACCGATTCTCTCAGCTAGAAATTTGGAAACGGCATGCTGTACTGCTTGGCGTTCACATCGGAAGTGTGTGGGTGTCAATCTGAGGGCAGTGCAGAGCATTCGAAAAGAATTGAAGGAATCAAATGGTGATTACAAATATACGGCAACTCGGAAGTCACACTCTGATCGTCATGATAAAAGATCTTGGTAAGATCCAGATCATGTTTCACAACGATCCCAGGAAGTCAGTCAAGTCAAGAGCGTCAAGTGAATGATGACATTCAGTATTTCTCATACACGGTGAGAAATAGCCAATTTTTATCTCAGACCATGAAGCACAAGAGGAAAGACCGTGATGGAAAGCTTTTTTTTTAACAAAATCCAGCATCCTCCTCAACCTCATTCTCCGATGAAAAAGATACCAGTCAGGGCCAGATTGTGAACTCACAACCGTTCAAAGTTTTTGGAATGCGAATTTAGTTTCAGACACTAAAATGGACCCTTCCTTTTAAAAAAAAGTCTATACATCACCTGGTTCTGGACAAATTCCAGGTACAGTGCTTATATCATCAAGCATAATAGAACTGGTGCTGTTTCCCAATTTTCCTTCGAAAATAATCTGAAAAATAAGAATATGAGAAAATTTGAGGCCCGTAAAAAAATCTATAGCCTTATTGTTAAGATACAAACACTGAAAAAATTATGGAATATTTTCCACTGTATCATTTGGAAAAATCATAAAATTTAAATAATTTTGTTTACTTATCGAATATCTCATGAAGCTATTAAAGAAAAAACATTTTGCGTCATATTTCTTATTAGTTTATTTACTGCTAAATAAATAGAAAAGCAAACAAGATGAACATTCTCTATGTTAGCTAATTCCATATTTTTGCCAGGAGAATTAATATGCATAGATACAGTGAATTCCACATAGAAAAGTTTTAATTATCAATTGATGATTGTGAAAACATAAAATTGACTGTTGCGATTAATACATTTGAATATATATATATATATATATATATATATATATATATATATATATATTAATTCAATAATTTACAATTAAAAAAAACAAAAACAATATAAATGAAGCGATTAATTCAATCAATCAACATTATATTTCAAGTACCTTCTGTTACTATACACATTTTAATTTTTTAAATATCTTCCCAAATATAAATAAAATCTTCGTTATTTTTGCTCAAAAACCAAGCCCAGGTAATAATGAATGTATATATATATATTTACTTTGTCGTTAATTGTCTTATTTTTTAAGTTTCCTTCGGACATACACATATACACAATTGTCCTTTATATATGTATAGATTATTAGTTATTATGATTATATTTATATTTATTGTTGCTATTATATTTTTGTTTTTACTATTGTTATTTTCTACGTATTGATTTAATTATTTATATATGTGATTTTTTCTTAAGGTCTTGGGGAATTTATCTCAGTAATTGGAATCATTAGTTTTTAGGTGGCATAGTAAGTATTTATTTTTGCGTCTACATTTTAACAATTAACGGGAGGCGTGAATATACCATAGTATGATAATTTAACTATTACAAACTAGTTTGATATGTATACTTAGGAGATAGTGCAAAATAGTTTAGTATGTAAAAAGCATAATAATCTTGCTTTAACACTCTATCTCTATCTTTCTTTCCCCCTTTCCATCTCTTTATTCCATTGAAACAGACGATACGATGGATTAACATTATAGTTTCTCTCTTTCTTTGTCTATCTGTCTATCTGTCTCACTCTCGCTCTTTACATCACTCAATATTTATCCTTCTCTCTTTTCCTTCTATTTCTCTTCTCACAGCCAATACGGAATGGTCCATTATTATTTGGGTCGACGACAGGATGCGACAAGGGGTGCCTGAGAATATTAATATTAGTAATAATAATTTCACTTACTCTGTAGTTATCGTGCGAGGGAAGAGTTATTTGTGCTTTGTTCCAGAAACTCGGAGATATTTTCCAGTGAATCCAAATTGGTGAGTCTGTTGTGTTTCCAATCTGTTGATATACGCTGAGGTATCCGGCTGAATTCCCTTCCATTCGGTAGAAAAATGTCATGCACAGATCATTTGATCTTTTGATCACAGGGCTCACCAGTTGGGCTTGACCAACAGTTTGACCCTTCGTTTGTAGTTCAAGAAACATATAAGTACCTGCAATAAGAGAAAGATCTATATAGTAGTAAAATGATCGTCACACACACACATACACATATTATATATATATATATATATATATATATATAATATATATATAACACCAACATACATATCTATTGATTATAAAGAGAAGATGAATAACAAATACAAACATTCGATTCAATTAAAGTATGGACTTTCTACAGACAAACACAGTATATATATATATATATATATATATATATATATATATATATATATATATATATATATATATATATATATATTGCTTTTCAGATTGATGTCCTATAATGAAATCAGCAGAATCACCTCAACCGAAAAAAATGTTTGAATTGGTCAGTTTGTTTGGTTTGGTTTCTTTGTTTAATGACATATCAACCTTTGTGGGTTATTTAATGATAATTGTTGAAAAGCCTCATCCCTGCTTATCTATTGTGATCTCGTGGGAACTGGTGCTTAAAACGTGACTTGACTATAAGACTTGATATCAGTTTTTTTACAGTAACTGATGTTGCTTAAAGGGTTACCCATCTAAGTATTGAACTGGCTTATCGCTGCTTAACTTCGGTGATCTATCGGGAACTAGTGCTTTCAACGTGACTTGACCATAAAACATATCATAAAATGTCTAGTGATTCAGAATATTGTAGCAAAAAACAACTATAGTATTAATGGTGATAAAACAAAAGTAATAGTGAAGACTACTGACTCAAAGTATGATTTTTTTTACCTCAACTCATATTGTTTTTTTGTTTTTTGGGGGGATTTTGTGATAAAAGGATTTTTTAAAATCATTAAATAACAGTTTCAGGTCAAGTCGAACGTTTTGCAATACTTTGATAAGTGCCAGTTTTCGGTATGTATATTACGTGACCGAAGCAGTTCAAGACGTGAAAGGTAACCGCTGTGGTTGATAGCATCGTGGTGGTAATTGGTACGCTGACACGTTGTGCATTGCTTCACACTGTGTGTGATTTGAAAGCTGCACAGCTAAACTTTCAACGTAGTCTAATTCGAAAAATTATGTTTTACGAGTTCGAACTGAACCATAACACTGCGGAAGTAACCAAAAATATTTGTTGTGTGAAAGGTGAAAGTGCAGTTGATCACAGTACAGTAACTAGATGGTTCAAGAAATTTTGCTCAGATTGCAATATAAAAATATTTTGGTATGTGGTAGTTATAAGAGCATATATCCCGTCATGGGAAATGGACTCGTCGCCCTGAGTTCAAATCCTGGACGTGCTACTTGCATTTCACTTAGCGCTAATACACTTGGGAAAGGTATGAATCCTACTCTCCCTCCAGCTATGGGTAAATAGCAGGGCAGACTGGGTTCTTTAACCATGGCTAGGTAACTGGTCTAGGAGAAGGAAAACTCTGAATTCAAACCTGTTGAACTCCGCTTAAGAAATTGACCTTGTGTCGTATCCTGCTCGTGCGGAGGAGTTGGTAAATATATATAAGAGCATATATCTCAACCAAACCAATTCATGTTGTGAATGGTTAGAAGTATTGTAGTAGTTGGTGCGCTGACACGTTGTGTATTACTTCACGTCGTGTAGGATTTGAAAGCCACACAGATGAACATGCAATGTAGTCTAAATTGAGAAATTATGCTTTACAAGTTTAGAACTAGGACATAAAATGCTAAAAACATAAACATGGTGGAGGTGCCGTTGAAAGATGGGGGTGCAGTTGATCACAGTTCATTACTCAGATGGTTTAAGAAATTTCGCTCGGGTTATTTGCAAGAACCTTGACGATGAGGCAAGGTCAGGTAGGACAAAAAACCTTGGATTCCGAGGCCGTGCTCAAAACCATAGAGGCAAATCAGATTATTTCAACATCTCTCTGTCCAGTGTGGTTTGTTACCTTCACGGAGCTGTCGAATTTCACATTACCAGAATATGAATTACCGTAGTAATAAAGAAGAATGTATTGAACTGGATTTGATTTTATTAGAAATAGAATAGTAAAATTCTCATCGCTCGATGGTTTGGTTTCTTCGTTTAATGGTATATCAACTTTCGTAGTATCTTGCTAATTGTTACGCTGACACGTTGTGCACACCGTGTGTGATTTGAAAGCCACACAGCTAAACGTACAACGTAGTATAATTCGGGAAATTGCTGTTTACAAGTCATAAAGCCGCGTAAGCAACGAAAAACATTTGTTGACCCTTAGGTGTTGTGATCGTAAATATCGTGAAAAAAAAAAGAACTTACCGTCGACTGACATGCTGTGGTCTCTTCGGGGTCCAAACTGGCTGCCTTTGCCAAAGGAATGTTTATTCCACTTAACCCCATGATTCTCTGGAGTTTTATAACCACAAAAATAAATGGACTCAAATGTACAATTTAGCGGACCTGAAAAAATAAAAGTGTTAGATAAGGTGTCTATAAATTATGTATTTTTTCTTTTAGATTAAAAACAATGATCATTCTAAATCACGAAAACAAAAACTACGGATAAGCAATTGGTAGGACTTAACTAAGTAACTTTACTAACCTTGTAGTTGGTCTCTGATTGGTCAGGGCCAAGTGTGAGAACAGAAAGATAGACAGCCAGTTTCTGGCTAGGTGACTGAACGAAACAGATGCAAATGGCGTCAGCCGTACGTAGGACATTTCCCCACATGTGTTGTTTTTACTTTGGTTGAATAAAAACGTCTAAAAATAATATCAAGTCTTGTTATCTTTACTAAAAACAGCAACGGACATGAAAACGAGAAGTCTCAAGGGATTCCAAGGAAGATCAGAAGAATAGAAGCCAGATCAGATGCCCCGATAGCAGATAGGCGACCCACAATCAACCAGCTTAGAAGAAGACTCAACAAATGGGATAAGAAAGATGAAAAGATTTTTTCTAGTACTACTGATTATAACAATTTTAACATGAAAAAACATTTTTTACATAATGAATAGGCATAGCCTATCATTTTTAGAAGGAACTATAGTTTAGGATTTAAATTTAAGGATACCTAGAGTTTAAATTGAAAGCTGTTAACAATAAAGTTGACCTCAATCGGGGCACTGATTGGTTTATGGGGTCACGTGACCAGGCGACTCCCGAGAAAAGTAACATTTACGGTTAAGTCATAGTCAATCAGAGAGCACATCGGTTCTGAACATATGTCTGTCAGTCTGTGCTGCAACTGATTCTCCAATGTACGCGTGGTTACGATGATATCTCGAAATTGAATAAAATTATGTGCACATGAAATTAAGTCTCCGTGTTGCCTGATTAACTAAACCAAGATGGAACCTAGAAAAAGGGAGAGAGACGAGCCTGTCGAAGAGAGACGACTTCCGTTCGAAAAGGAACACGAAACAAAGAGACATAACCCAATGCGGCCAAGCAGAAGATAAAATATATTACAAGAATAGAAGAAACCTAAGTAGTACTAAGAATAACTATATAACATATTAGCACTACTTTTTTAAAAATCTTTTTAGTGAAAAAGGTTTTTAGCTAAGACGACGAGGACATCATTCTCCTGGCAGTGGGTTCCTCACGTGGTATAAGACAATTCTTAGGGAGATCGATTCTCACTGAGACCACATTGATGGAGGGTTTGTTGTTCGGTCTACATTGGTGAGTTCATGTTAAAGTGTCTACAGGAAAATGTGACTTTGCTTCTTCGTCCTTTTTCATTCAGCTGTCCATCTTACTCGGATGGTTTGTGTAATAGGTGTCAAGTAGCCGTACAGCGGATTTTTGCAGGTCTGCTGCTTCCAAGATTTATACAAAACAGCTCTCGGCATCCTTGTGTAATTCCCAACCATCTTTTTCTCTAAGCACTTCGTTAGACTCCAATAGGTGCAGCCGTATGGTAGTACTGATGCAGCTACGGCTTGAAAGAATTTTCAAACGAGAAAAGGGGAACATCATAACTTCCTCTCCCAAAAAATAAAATTAAAAATTTTAGAAATTAAAAAAGTAACACAGAAAAACTATCTTTAGAAAAAAAAAACACATAGGTGTAAAACAGAAAAACTCTACCTTAAAACGATGAATGTGTAAAACAGAAAAACTACCTTAAAAATGACGATGGGGTAAAACGGAAAAACTACTTTAAAAATGACTAAGAGATAAAAACAGAAAAAAAAAACTACCTTAAAATGACAAAGTGTTAAAACAGAAAATATACCTTAAATGACAGAGGTAAAACAGAAGAAAACCCTTAAAAATGAAAAGGACAAAGGATTAAAACAATAAAACTACCTGGAACAGATAAAAAAAACGACAAAATAGTAAAACAGAAAAACTACTCTAAACAGCAAAGGTGTAAAACTACCTTTAAAATAAAAAGGGCAAAAGGGAAAAACAGAAAAAAAACTTTCTTAAAAAATAAAAAAATAAAAGAATAAACTAGAAAAGGGAGAAACAAACAACAAATTACCTCCCATTAAAAAACAAAATAAGTTAAAGTACATGAAAATGGTAAAACAAAAAATAAACTACCTCATTAAAAAAAAGTAAGGGGAAAAAATAATAGATTCTCAAAAAATGAGAGATAGTTTCTCCAAAACAAAAACCTATTCCTTCTAAAAAAAAAAAATAAAATGAAAAAAACTAGAAAGCAAAAAATGTACCCCACCATATTCCCCTAAAGCAAACGTTTTATTTACCTCTGTCTGTACATCCTCCCTCATGTGCTCGAATGTCATCGATGGCAATGTCTCCGTAGATACCGGAACCAGTATCTCCCTTCAGGTAAAGGGTGAACGGAAGTTGTTGTTTTGGAATCCTAAACGCCTCTTTTAACCATTTTTGACCTTGATTTTCATTCTTTACCCACAAAGTCAAATTGTTACCATTCTCAGTTTCCTGAATAAGAAAATAAAAACAACTCAGAATTAAATGAAAAGAGGGGGAGTTCCTATGGTGTAGTGGCAAATGTCCTGGACTGCAATATCGCATTAATCAAGTTCAAACTCCAGTCCTACAATTCAAGATTTTTTATTGAAATTTATGGAAGAAGTCAAAAATGAAAAAAATTGCTTTCGTTTCTTTGATTAATTCAGATAATTTGATTTTGTTTGAAAACGAATGGAACCTGCCGGAATCGAACACGGATCGTTGGATTCCATCAATTGTCGTCAGCCAAAAAGACAGTCACATATTTGTGGCTGATCGGTCTAATAAATTAATAATTGAATTTTCCCAAATTGGGGAATTAATTTCTGAATTTATTTTGATTGACAAAGGAAAAGAATTCTTTCCAATGGAAATTGTTTTAACTTCTTTGGAAATTTTGTGGGTAAATTGTGGGGGAAGTTTTTGGGAGAAGAAGAAAAAATATTTTTGTTGGAAAGAATTAATTTTCCTCCATTTTTAAAAATAAAACAAATTATCGGATTGGGAAAGGTATCAACCTCCCCATCCTTCCATTTATGGGTTAAATAATACCATATTATGAACATAGAAAATATAGAATTCCTCAAAAGTGAAAACGAACATAAAAAAAAAACGGAATTTACCAAAAGGACAAACAGAGTCAAAGTAAATTTTAAACGGAAAATTGGGGACCCTACAAGATTGAAATTAATGTGCAGTGCTTACAAATCTGAGCCGAGCTTGCAATTATCTGCCGACTCTGCTCTCTAGCCTGACTGGACGCCATGTGGTAACTGGCGTGGCACTGTATGTGTCGGGTAGAGATGTCAAGGAAACATTCGAGCTTTTGACTCTGATTTCGGACTGCATAAAAAAAACTAGGCATTCATTTATAATTTTTGTCAGTCTTATTCTGTATAAACTGCATACGTGTTCCTTTGCTTAAGTATTAAGGACATTTATTTGTCATTTAGATTTTGAAAAATAACAATTCTGAGTCGAGCTTTGACCCTTGCAATTATCTGCTGGCTTGGTGCACGTGCTAACTGGTGTGCCAACTGTATGTGTCGGGTACAGCAGTCAAGGAAACATTTCGGACAGCATGAAAAATCTATGCATTCATTTATCATTGTTATGTGAATTCTATTCTGAATATACTATTCTGTATAAACTACATATGTGTTCCTTTGCTTTAGTATTAAGGACATTTATTTTGTCATTTAGATTTTGAAAAAACAACAACAAAAACAAGTTATTTATTTAATCCTAATGCCACCCTTTTGCCTCCATTTCCCCCCTATTTTTCTCTCATTACCCCTAGATCTTTCCCCCACTCCAAGGTGTGGTAACGCCTAGTTTTGGAACTGGTTTTAATAAACTAATAACAAGAAAAAACGGAGGCGCTTAGTGTAACGGTTAACATTGTAGGATAAGAATCTGTGATCAGAGTTCAAATCCCAGACGAAACTATTTGAGTTTCACTTCAAGATAAGGCACGAATCTATCTATTCACCCCTCAGCTATGGGTAAATAGTAATGGGCCGCGTGGTCTAATGGTTAGATCGTAGGAAATGGACTCAATCAATGCGAGTTCAATTACTGGACGAAAAATGTTGCATTTCACATAGCGCTATACACTTGGGAAAACGTATGAATCAATTCTCCCTCCAGCTATAGGTAAATAGCAGGGCAGACTGGACTCTTAAACCATGGCTAGGTAACTGGTCTAGGAGAAGGAAAACTCTGAATTCAAACCTGTTAAACTCCGCTTAAGAAATTGACCTTGTGTCACATCCTGCTCGTGTGGAGGGTTTGGTTAAAATATATAAATAGTAAGACAAATTGGGTTCTCTAGCCTTGGTACGGCAACGAGTCTTCAATGAGAAAAACTATGAATCCAAACCAGCCGTACTCCCCTTTTAAAAATTGATATGTGTTGTAGGAAATAGAATCTGTGATCACAGTTCAAATCCCAGACGAAGCTATTTGAGTTTCACTTCAATCTAAGGCCTATTGGTAAGGGCACGAATCTATCTATTCACCCTCAGCTATGGGTAAATAGTAAGACAAACTTCACTAGCCTTGGTAATGCAACCAGTTTTCAGTGAGAAAAACTCTGAATCCAAACCAGCCGTACTCCCCTTAAAATTGATATTGTGTTGTTGCCAGTCTACAATGGAGGGTTTGTTAAATACAAACTACTACTACTAATCCTTTGTAAACAACTGCGGTCGACTTTTCAGCTAGTAAAATAAAAAAAATTACTTACCAGAATAACACTGAGCGTTCCAAGAGTTGAACCATAAAATGTAATAATAGAATGAGAAACAGTAGTCGGTGCCGTTTTTAAAAGGAGGAAGAAACCAAAAGCTGGTGTCTCCGATTATTTCTGTGTATTGAAAGATTCAACGTAGATATACCAACCCAACTCTAAAACAAACAAAAAAATATGTAAGAGTTGATACATTTTTTTATGATTGGTGATTTAACGGCATGTTAACCCGTCTGGGATATTTTGTATCTAGAAATGAGTATTGTTTCATTATGCATGTCCATGTATATATTTTGTGTAGTCTCTTAATAAGATTTTGCATACGGTATATGTTTCAATGATCTATCAAATACAAATAATCTGAAATCACAAAGTGACACATTCAATTCTTATAGGATGGTTTTTAAATGTTTTCTTTAAAAAAATGAAAATATGTTATATGCTTTGTTAACCAACACCCAAATAGATCCGGAGATCATTTTCGGTCAGGCCCAGATCGGTGTTTATTTAAATTAGCCATATGTTTTAGACAGGTCGAAATTGAAATCGTCCCTTGTCCTCTGTCGGTTACCTACTGACTGAATCTTTTAAAAAATCCCCAACCACTCGTATTATCATTACTCGCAACCTACCACGAAATTTCTTGTGGTTGAAACTTTGTTGTCGGTCACGCAACTAGTCATCAGGTTCACTGGCGCCCACTACATTCCACACCTGCCAAAATTTATTCACCCCCAGGATCTACATTGGGTCACTTTGAAAAAACCTGATCAAGATATTACCTATATCAACAGTTTATGCGATAATTATCCGTTTACCTGATGATCAGATTACAAACAGATGCAGATATTTAATACTCGCTTAAAAGCCGCTCTACCCGGTGGCAATTAAGCTAGCTCCTAAATTTTAGATTTCCAAATTTGAATTATTGCGATTATTTTTGCTTGATTTTAAACGTGTTTTGTGACGAATCTTTATACAGTAACAATTTTTATAAACTTTGAAATAAATTATGGAACAATTGAAATTAATTGCAAAATCCATATGAAAGTCACCGATGAAACAGAAAATAATGTACGTGGAGTAAGGACCTATGTACATTGAGTAAGGACATACGCTTTGAGTTAATGGCAGCAAAAGAATTATCGTTGAAGTTTTAAAAAGTTAACTTAATATTTACTGCAATACTTAAATCACATGAAAGATCGTCGAAATCAATCGCAAGTATTTTGTTAAATGAACGTGACCAGTTAAAATTGTTAAAACTTAGCTCTTTCACTACCTCCAAATTATTTGGCCTTGCTACGTATGTTTTGATCCGTATTTAAAAGAATATATATTGGCTTACTAAGAATTCGAAGTAACTTTTTTTCCCTTACCGTGCCAAGGTGTGGTCTTACGGGGACCAGTCGTATCTATTTCCGTTGGGCCTTGCGCACGTTCCAGTCGAAATCATCATCCTTCGACTGTTCCAAGAACATAGAAGCCGTGTTCAAATGAACAATCGTAAATGGTAATGAGAACTGAAAGGAATAACAAGGAAACCATTTTCAAAATTCGTTTCTTAAAAACCATCAAAGAACACGAACACACAACACACACACACACACACACACACACACCATACACACCACACACATACATTATATATATATAAGTATATATATTATATATAATATATATATATATAAAGTTATAATTTTATTCTTCGATTGTGTGTAGAATGAAAAGTTTTAAATTATCAATTGATGATTGTGAAAACATAAAATGACTGTTGCGATTAATACATTTGAATATATTATATAAATATATATTATATATATATATAATATATATATATATTAATTCAATAATTACAATTAAAAAAAAACAAAAAACAATATAATGAAGCGATTAATTGAATCAATCAACATTATATTTCAAGTACCTTCTGTACTAACACATTTTAATTTTAAATATCTTCCCAAATATAAATAAAATCTTCGTATTTTTTGCTCAAAAACCAACCCAGGTAATTATGAATGTATTATATATATATTTACTTTGTCGTAATTGTCTTATTTTTGAAGTTTTCTCCGGACATACACATATACACAATTGCCCTTTTATTATATAGATTATTAGTTATATGATTATATTTATATTTATGTTGCTATTATATTTTTGTTCTTACTATTGTTATTTTCTACGTATTGATTTAATTATTTATATATGTGATTTTTCATAAGGTCTTGGGGAATTTATCTAAGTATTGGAATCATTAGTTTATGGCCTAGTAAGTATTTATTTTTTGCGTCTACATTTTAACAATTAACGGGAGGCGTGAATATACCATAGTATGATAATTTAACTATTACAAACTAGTTTGATATGTATACTTAGGAATAGTGCCAAATAGTTTAGTATGTAAAAAGCATAATAATCTTGCTTTAACACTCTATCTCTATCTTTCTTTCCCCCTTTCCATCTCTTTATTCCATTGAAACAGACGATACGATGGATTAACATTATAGTTTCTCTCTTTCTTTGTCTATCTGTTCTATCTGTCTCACTCTCGCTCTTTACATCACTCAATATTTATCCTTCTCTCTTTCCTTCTATTTCTCTTCTCACAGCCAATACGGAATGGTCCATTATTTTTGGTGTCGACGACAGGATGCGACAAGGGTGGCTGAGAATATTAATATTAGTAATAATAATTTCACTTACTCTGTAGTCATCGTGCGAGGGAAGATTATTTGTGCTTTGTTCCAAAACTCGGAGATATTTCCCAGTGAATCCAAATTGGTGATCTGTTGTGTTTCCAATCTGTTGATATACGCTGAGGTATCCAGCTGATTTCCCTTCCATTCGGTAGAAAAATGTCATGCACAGATCATTTGATCTTTTATCACAGGCTCACCAGTTGGCTTGACCAACAGTTTGACCCTTCGTTTGTAGTTCAAGAAACATATAAGTACCTGCAATAAGAGAAATATCTATATAGTATTAAAATGATCGTCACACACACACATACACATACACACATTATATATATATATATATATATAATATATATATATATATAATAATAAACACCAACATATATTCTATCGATTATAAAGAGAAGATGAATAACAAACACAAACATTTCGATTCAATTAAAGTATGGACTTTCTACAGACAGACACAGTTTATATATATATATATATATATATATATATATATTATATAATATATATTAATATATTATATATATATATATTGCTTTTCAGATTGATGTCCTATAATGAAATCAGCAGAATCACCTCAACCGAAAAAAATGTTTGAATTGGTCAGTTTGTTTGGTTTGGTTCTTTGTTTAATGACATATCAACCTTTGTGGTTATTTAATGATATTGTTGAAAAGCCTCATCCCTGCTTATCTATTGTGATCTCGTGGGAACTGGTGCTTAAAACGTGACTTGACTATAAGACTTGATATCAGTTTTTTTTACAGTAACTGATTGCTTAAAGGGTTCCCATCTAAGTATTGAACTGGCTTATCGCTGCTTAACTTCGGTGATCTATCGGGAACAGCTCTTTCAAACGTGACTTGACCATAAAACATATTATAAAATGTCTAGTGATTCAGAATATTGTAGCAAAAAACAACTATAGTATTAGTGGTGATAAAACAAAAGTAATAGTGAAGACTATTGACTCAAAGTATGATTTTTTACCTAAATCATATGTTTTTTTTGTTTTTTGGGGATTTTGGGATAAAAGGATTTTTTTTAATCATTAAATAACAGTTTCAGTCAAGTCGAACGTTTTTGCAATACTTTGATAAGTACCAGTTTTCGGTATGTATATTACGTGACCGAAGCAGTTCAAGATGAAAGGTAACCGCTGTGGTTGATAGCATCGTGGTGGTAATTGGCTACGCTGACACGTTGTGCATTGCTTCACACGTGTGTGATTTGAAAGCTGCACAGCTAAACTTTCACGTAGTCTAATTCGAAAAATTATGTTTTACGAGTTCGAACTGAACCATAACACTGCGGAAGTAACAAAAAATATTTGTTGTGTGAAAGGTGAAAGTGCAGTGATCACAGTACAGTAACTAGATGTCAAGAAATTTTGCTCAGATTGCAATATAAAAATATTTGGTATGTGGTAGTTATAAGCAGCATATATCCCGTCATGGGAAAGGACTCGTCGCCCTGAGTTCAAATCCTGGACGTGCTACTTGCATTCACTTAGCGCTAATACCCTTGGAAAGTATGAATCCTACTCTCCCTCCAGCTATGGGTAAATAGCAGGCAGACTGGGTTCTTTAACCATGGCTAGGTAACCAGTCTAGGAGAAGGAAAACTCTGAATTCAAAACCTGTTTGAACTCCGCTTAAGAAATTGACCTTGTGTCGTATCCTGCTCGTGCGGAGAGTTGGTAAATATATATAAAGCATATATCTCAACCAAACCAATTCATGTTGAATGGTTAAGAAGTATTGTAGTAGTTGGCGCTGACACGTTGTGTATTACTTCACGTCGTGTAGGATTTGAAAGCCACACAGATGAACATGCAATGTAGTCTAAATTGAGAAATTATGCTTACAAGTTAGAACTAGGACATAAAATGCTAAAAACATAAACATGGTGGAGGTGCCGTTGAAGATGGGTGCAGTTGATCACAGTTCATTACTCAGATGTTAAGAAATTTCGCTCGGTTATTTGCAAGAACCTTGACGATGAGGCAAGTCAGGTAGATTAAAAACTGGATTCCGAGGCCGTGCTCAAAACCATAGAGGCAAATCAGATTATTTCAACAATCTCTCTGTCCAGTGTGGTTTATTACCTTCACGGAGCTGTCGAATTTCACATCACCAGAATGAATTACCGTAGTAATAAAGACGAATGTATTGAACTGGATTTGATTTTATTAGAAATAGAATAGTAAAATTCTCATAGCTCGATGGTTTGTTTCTTCGTTTAATGGTATATCAACTTTCATAGTATCTTGCTAATTGGTACGCTGACACTTGTGCACACCGTTGTGATTGAAAACCACACAGCTAAACGTACAACGTAGTCTAATTCGGGAAATTATAGTTTACAATCATAAAGCCCGTAAGCAACAAAAACATTGTTGACCCTAACTGTTGTGATTGTAAATATGTGTGAAAAAAAAGAACTTACCGTCGACTGACATGCTGTGGTCTCTTCTGGCGTCCAAACTGGCTGCCTTTGCCAAAGGAATGTTTATTCCACTTAACCCCATGATTCTCTGGAGTTTTATAACCACAAAAATAAATGGACTCAAATGTACAATTAGCGGACCTGAAAAAATAAAAGTGTTAGATAAGGTGTCTATAAAATTATGTACGTTTTCTTTTAAATTAAAAACAATGGTCATTCTGAATCATGAAAAAAACACGGATAAGCAATTGGTAGGACTTAACTAAGTAACTTTGCTAACCTTGTAGTTGGTCTCTGACTTGGTCAGGGCAAGCGTGAGAACAGAAAGATAGACAGCCAGTTTCTGGCTAGGTGACTGAACGAAATAGATGCAAATGCGTCTGCCGTACGTTAGCCATTTCCCACATTTGTTTTTACTTTGGTTGAATAAAAACGTCTAAAATAAATCAAGTCTTGTTTCTTTACTAAAAACAGCAACGGACATGAAAACGAGAAGTCTCAATGGATTCCAAGGAAGATCAGAAGAATAGAAGCCAGATCAGATGCCCCGATAGCAGATAGGCGACCCACAATCAACCAGCTTAGAAGAACTCAACAAACGGATAAGAAAGATGAAAAGATTTTTCTAGTACTACTGATTATAACAATTTAACATGAAAAAAACATTTTTTACATAATGAATAGGCATAGCCATCATTTTTAGAAGAACTATAGTTAGGATTTAAATTAAGGATACCTAGAGTTAAATTAAAGGTGTTAAAATAAAGTTGACCTCAATCGGGCACGATTGGTATGGGTCACGTGACCAGGCGACTCCCGAGAAAAGTAACATTTACGGTTAATTCATAGTCAATCAGAGAGCACATCAGTTCTGAACATATATCTGTCAGCTGTGCTGCAACTGATTCTCCAATATACGCGTGGTTACGATGATATCTCGAAATTGAATAAATTATGTGTACATGAAATTAAGTCTCCGTGTTGCCTGATTAACTAAACCAAGATGGAACCTAGAAAAAGGGAGAGAGACGAGCTGTCGAAGAGAGACGACTTCCGACGAAAAGAACTCGAAACAAAGAACATAACCCAATGCGGCCAGCAAAGATAAAATATATACAAGAATAGAAGAAAACCTAAGTAGTACTAAGAATAACTAAATAACAATTATCACTACTTTAAAAAAAATCTTTTTATTGAAAAGGTTTAGCTAAAACGACGAATATCATTCTCCTGGCAGTGGGTTCCTCACGTTGTATAAGACAATTCTTAGGGAGATCGATTCTCACTGAGACCACATTGATGGAGGGTTTGTGTTCGGTCTACATTGGAGTTCATGTTAAAGTGTCTACAGGAAAACTTCACTTTGCTTCTTCGTCCTTTCTCCTTCATGTCCATCTTACTCGGATGGTTTGTGTAATAGGGGCAATAGCTGTACAGCTGATTTTTGCAGGTGTGTTGCTTCCAAATTGTACAAAACAGCTCTCGGCATCCTTGTGTAATTCCCAACCATCTTTTTCTCAAGCACTTCGTTAGACTCCAAAGGTGCAGCCGTATGGTAGTACTGATGCGGCTACGGCTTGAAAGAATTTTTCAAACGAGAAAAGGAACATCATAACTTCCTCTCCCAAAAATAAAATAAAAAATTTTAAAAAATTAAAATTTAAAAATTAAAATTAAAAAAGTAACACAGAAAAACTATCTTTAGAAAAAAAAACGAGATAGGTTGTAAAACAAAAAAACTACCTTAAAATACGACGAAGGGTAAAACGGAAAAAACTACTTTAAAAATGACTAAGAGATGAAACAGAAAAAAACTACCTTAAAATTACAAAGTGATAAAACAGAAAACTACCTTAAAATAATTAGAGGAAAACAGAAGAAACCCTTAAAAATGAAAAAACAAAGGTAAAACATAAAACTATCTGGAACAGATAAAAAAACACAAAACAGTTAAAACAGAAAAACTACTCTAAACAGCAATGGTGTAAACTATCTTTAAAATAAAAAGGCCAAAAGGGAAAAACAGAAAAAAAAACTTTCCTTAAAAATAAAAAATAAAGGAATAAACTAGATAAGGGGAAACAAACAACAAAATTACCTCCCAAGATAAAGTACATGAAAACGTAAAACAAAAAGTAAGGGAAAGAATAATAGATCTCAAAAAATGAGAATAGTCTCTCCAAACAAAAACCTCTTCCTTCTAAAAAAATAAAATAAAATGAAAAAAACTAGAAAGCAAAAGATGTACCCCACCCTATCCCCGTAAAGCAAAACGTTTATTTACCTCTGTCTGTACATCCTCCCTCATGTGCTCGTATGTCATCAATGGCAATTCTCCATAATACCGAACCAGTATCTTCCCTTCAGATAAAAGTGTGAACGAAGTTTGTTTGGAATCCTAAACGCCTCTTTAACCATTTTTGACCTTGATTTTCATTCTTTACCCACAAAGTCAAATTTTACCATTCTCAGTTTCCTGAATAAGAAATAAAAAAACAACTCAGAATTAAACGAAAAGAGAAGGATTTCCATGTGCAGGGCAAATTCCTGGACTGCAACATCGCATTAATCAAGTTCAAACTCTAGTCCTACAATTATTTCTTTATCGGATTGGGAAAGATATCAACCTCCCCATCCTTCCATTTATGGTTAAATAATACCATATTATGAAAATAGAAAATATAGAAATTATCAAAAGTGAAACGAACAAAACAAAAAAAAACAAACGGAATTTACCAAAAGGACAAACAGAGTCAAAGTAAATTTAAACGGAAAATGGGGACCCTACAGATTCAAATTAATGTGCAGTGCTACAAATCTGAGCCGAGCTTGCAATTATCTGCCGACTCTGCTCTCTAGCCTGGCTGGACGCCATTGGGTAACTGGCGTGCACTGTATGTGTCGGTACAGTGTCAAGGAAACATTCGAGCTTTTGACCTGATTTCGGACTGCATAAAAAAACTAGGCATTCATTTATAATTTTTTTCAGTCTTATTCTGTATAAACTGCATACGTGTTCCTTTGCTTTAGTATAAGGACATTTATTTTGTCATTTAGATTTTGAAAATAACAATTCTGAGTCGAGCTTGACCCTTGCAATTATCTGCTGCTTGTGCACGTGCTAACTGGATTGCCAACTGTATGGTCGGTACAGCTGACAAGGAAACATTTCGGACAGCATAAAAAATCTATGCATTCATTTATAATCTTTATGTGAATTCTATTCTAATATACTATTCTGTATAAACTGCATGCATGTTCCTTTACTTTAGTATTAAAGACATTTATTTTGTCATTTAAATTTTGAAAAAAAAAAACAACAAAAAACAAGTTATTTATTTACTCCTAATGCCACCCTTTTGCCTCCATTTCCCCCTATTTTTCTCTCATTACCCCTAGATCTTTCCCCACTCCAAGGTGTGTAACGCCTAGTTTTTGGAACCACTGGTTTTAATAAAACTTAATAACAAGAAAAAACGGACGGCGCTTAGTTGTAACGGTTAACATTGTAGGATATAGAATCCTGTGATCAGATTCAAAATCCCAGACGAAACTATTGAGTTTCACTTCAAGCGATGGCACGATCTATCTATTCACCCCTCACTAATGGTTGTGTGTGTGTGTGTAATTTTTTTTGTTGCGATAAACGACAGTGGAAATAAACCTTAAGGTTGTGTGTGTGTGTGTGTGTGTGTTTGTGTGTGTGTGTATTTGTAAGAGGTAGGGGGAGAGGTGTCATTGTGCGTTAAAAGAATTTTTTTATTTTTTATTTAAGAGAAGAGAAGGAAGTCGGGTGTGTGGGGGGGATTTACCCCCCACACACACACCCGACTTCCTTCTCTTCTCTTAATATAAAAAATAAAAAAATTCTTTTAACGCACAATGACACCTCTCCCCCTACTCTTTACAAATACACACACACACAAACACACACACACACACACAAAAGGGAAAACATTTTATAGTAAGAGTTCTGTATTTAAAGTTTTGAATATTGTTGTTTTATTGAACTGATTATGTGACGATTAATATATATTAACATTACAAATTATGTATAAGTAATTGAATTATTATATTATTATTTTAAACTTGTTTGTACATTACCAGAGTTACTGTGCAGTTTATAGGGTGATGCTTTAGCGTTATTTTTCATTAAGAAGAATATGCATTGTAATTGAAAAAAAAAAAAACATAATGATTGCAGATAACTGTAACAGTATTGTAGAACTACTTCCTCACATGCCATAGCACAACCCGGTGGCGTAGGAAGACAAGGAACTGTCACATTGTAATTGAAAAAAAAAACATAATGATTGCAGATAACTGTAACAGTATTGTAGAACTACTTCCTCACATGCCATAGCACAACCCGGTGCGTAGGAAGACAAGGAACTGTCACATTGTAATTGAAAAAAAAACCATAATGATTGCAGATAACTGTAACAGTATTGTAGAACTACTTCCTCACATGCCATAGCACAATTCGGTGGCGTAGGAAGACAAGGAACTGTCACATGACACACTCTCGGAAGGACACTTCGAGTATCACACCGGGCTTGCATCTCTCTGTATTCCCAGTAACAACGAATGTATATATATATATATAAATATATATAATTATATAATAACGCCTTTGTTATATCCAACATTATAACAATACATCTCTTTACAATATTCTCACTAAATACACTTATGTATGTATAATAAAACTCATTGTTTAAATTGTTATTTCAATGGAGTACACTACATGTGACTTTTTAATTAGAAAAAAATAAATACTTACAGACAATACTCTAAAGCATTCCATTTCCCCCTACTAATTCTTCTAACTAGTGTAGCATAATTACTATGGTCTATGGGGAATTCGGGATTGAAAATAAAACGGTATTTGGATTTCTGGAGAAAGAAAGGAAAAAAAAATAAGAACAATATGGTACAATATGGGGACAGTACACTACCGCCTAGAAGTGTGTTTAAGTGGATATAGAATCTTAAAAGTGGCCAGACAAGCGTGACGCACGAAGTGGGAGCAAGACGCCCGTTAACCTCCACCACCGATGAGAAGATTCAGCAAGCTCGTGGTGGTAATGGCAAATCGGCAAGGTAGTTTGTTTTTTGCATATTAGTCTTGGAGGGGCCTGATGAAGCCAGAGGAAACTCTGTCCGAAGTGACTCTGACGTGCTAATCGATCGTCAGAACCGATTCTCTCATCTAGAAATTTGGAAACGGCATGCTGTACTGCTTGGCGTTCACATCGGAAGTGTGTGGGTGTCAATCTGAGGGAAGTGCAGAGCATTCGAAAAGAATGGTAAGAATCAAATGGTGATTACAAATATACGGCAACTCGGAAGTCACACTCTGATCGTCATGATAAGAGATATTGGTAAGATCCAGATCATGTTTCACAACGATCCCAGGAAGTCAGTCAAGTCAAGAGCGTCAAGTGAATGATGACATTCAGTATTTCTCATACACGGTGAGAAATAGCCAATTTTTATCTCAGGCCATGAAGCACAAGAGGAAAGACCTGATGGAAAGCTTTTTTTTAAAACAAAATCCAACATCCGCCTCAACTTCTTTCTCAGATGAAAAAGATACCAGTCAGGGCCAGATTGTGAACTTACAACCGTTCAAAGTTTTTGGAATGCGAATTTAGTTTCAGACACTAAAATGGACCCTTCCTTTTAAAAAAAAAAGTCTATACGTCACCTGGTTCTGGACAAATTCCAGGTACAGTGCTTATATCATCAAGCATAATAGAACTGGTGTTGTTTCCCAATTTTCCTTCGAAAATCATCTGAAAAATAAGAATATGAGAAAATTTGAGGCCACTAAGAAAATGTATAGCCTTATTGTTAAGATACAAACACTGAAAAAATTATGGAATATTTTCCACTGTATCATTTGGAAAAATCATAAAATTTAAATAACTTATCGAATATCTCATGAAGCTATTAAAGAAAAAACATTTTGCGTCATATTTCTTATTAGTTTATTTACTGCTAAATAAATAGAAAAGCAAACAAGATGAACATTCTCTATGTTAGCTAATTCCATATTTTTGCCAGGAGAATTAATATGCATAGATACAGTGAATTCCACATAGAAAAGTTTTAATTATCAATTGATGATTGTGAAAACATAAAATTGACTGTTGCGATTAATACATTTGAATATATATATATATATATATATATATATATATATATATATATATATATATTAATTCAATAATTTACAATTAAAAAAAAAACAAAAACAATATAATTGAAGCGATTAATTGAATCAATCAACATTATATTTCAAGTACCTTCTGTTACTATACACATTTTAATTTTTAAATATCTTCCCAAATATAAATAAAATCTTCGTTATTTTTGCTCAAAAACCAAGCCCAGGTAATTATGAATGTATATATATATATTTACTTTGTCGTTAATTGTCTTATTTTTGAAGTTTGCTCCGGACATACACATATACACAATTGCCCTTTGTATATGTATAGATTATTAGTTATTATGATTATATTTATATTTATTGTTGCTATTATATTTTTGTTTTTACTATTGTTATTTTCTACGTATTGATTTAATTATTTATATATGTGATTTTTTCATAAGGTCTTGGGGAATTTATCTAAGTAATTGGAATCATTAGTTTTTAGGTGGCATAGTAAGTATTTATTTTTGCGTCTACATTTTAACAATTAACGGAGGCGTGAATATACCATAGTATGATAATTTAACTATTACAACTAGTTTGATATGTATACTTAGGAGATAGTGCAAAATAGTTTAGTATGTAAAAAAGCATAATAATCTTGCTTTAACACTCTATCTCTATCTTTCTTTCCCCCTTTCCATCTCTTTATTCCATTGAAACAGACGATACGATGGATTAACATTATAGTTTCTCTCTTTCTTTGTCTATCTGTCTATCTGTCTCACTCTCGCTCTTTACATCACTCAATATTTATCCTTCTCTCTTTTCCTTCTATTTCTCTTCTCACAGCCAATACGGAATGGTCCATTATTATTTGGTGTCGACGACAGGATGCGACAAGGGGTGGCTGAGAATATTAATATTAGTAATAATAATTTCACTTACTCTGTAGTCATCGTGCGAGGGAAGAGTTATTTGTGCTTTGTTCCAGAAACTCGGAGATATTTCCCAGTGAATCCAAATTGGTGAGTCTGTTGTGTTTCCAATCTGTTGATATACGCTGAGGTATCCAGCTGATTTCCCTTCCATTCGGTAGAAAAATGTCATGCACAGATCATTTGATCTTTTGATCACAGGGCTCACCAGTTGGGCTTGACCAACAGTTTGACCCTTCGTTTGTAGTTCAAGAAACATATAAGTACCTGCAATAAGAGAAATATCTATATAGTAGTAAAAATGATCGTCACACACACACATACACATACACACATTTATATATATATATATATATATATATATATATATATATATATATATATAACACCAACATATATATCTATCGATTATAAAGAGAAGATGAATAACAAACACAAACATTCGATTCAATTAAAGTATGGACTTTCTACAGACAGACACAGTTATATATATATATATATATATATATATATATATATATATATATATATATATATATATATATTGCTTTTTCAGATTGATGTCCTATAATGAAATCAGCAGAATCACCTCAACCGAAAAAAATGTTTGAATTGGTCAGTTTGTTTGGTTTGGTTTCTTTGTTTAATGACATATCAACCTTTGTGGGTTATTTAATGATAATTGTTGAAAAGCCTCATCCCTGCTTATCTATTGTGATCTCGTGGGAACTGGTGCTTAAAACGTGACTTGACTATAAGACTTGATATCAGTTTTTTTTACAGTAACTGATGTTGCTTAAAGGGTTACCCATCTAAGTATTGAACTGGCTTATCGCTGCTTAACTTCGGTGATCTATCGGGAACCAGTGCTTTCAACGTGACTTGACCATAAAACATATTATAAAATGTCTAGTGATTCAGAATATTGTAGCAAAAAACAACTATAGTATTAGTGGTGATAAAACAAAAGTAATAGTGAAGACTATTGACTCAAAGTATGATTTTTTTACCTAAACTCATATTGTTTTTTTTGTTTTTTGGGGGGATTTTGGGATAAAAGGATTTTTTTTAATCATTAAATAACAGTTTCAGGTCAAGTCGAACGTTTTGCAATACTTTGATAAGTACCAGTTTTCGGTATGTATATTACGTGACCGAAGCAGTTCAAGACGTGAAAGGTAACCGCTGTGGTTGATAGCATCGTGGTGGTAATTGGTACGCTGACACGTTGTGCATTGCTTCACACTGTGTGTGATTTGAAAGCTGCACAGCTAAACTTTCAACGTAGTCTAATTCGAAAAATTATGTTTTACGAGTTCGAACTGAACCATAACACTGCGGAAGTAACAAAAAATATTTGTTGTGTGAAAGGTGAAAGTGCAGTTGATCACAGTACAGTAACTAGATGGTTCAAGAAATTTTGCTCAGATTGCAATATAAAAATATTTTGGTATGTGGTAGTTATAAGAGCATATATCCCGTCATGGGAAATGGACTCGTCGCCCTGAGTTCAAATCCTGGACGTGCTACTTGCATTTCACTTAGCGCTAATACCCTTGGGAAAGGTATGAATCCTACTCTCCCTCCAGCTATGGGTAAATAGCAGGGCAGACTGGGTTCTTTAACCATGGCTAGGTAACCAGTCTAGGAGAAGGAAAACTCTGAATTCAAACCTGTTGAACTCCGCTTAAGAAATTGACCTTGTGTCGTATCCTGCTCGTGCGGAGGAGTTGGTAAATATATATAAGAGCATATATCTCAACCAAACCAATTCATGTTGTGAATGGTTAGAAGTATTGTAGTAGTTGGTGCGCTGACACGTTGTGTATTACTTCACGTCGTGTAGGATTTGAAAGCCACACAGATGAACATGCAATGTAGTCTAAATTGAGAAATTATGCTTTACAAGTTTAGAACTAGGACATAAAATGCTAAAAACATAAACATGGTGGAGGTGCCGTTGAAAGATGGGGGTGCAGTTGATCACAGTTCATTACTCAGATGGTTTAAGAAATTTCGCTCGGGTTATTTGCAAGAACCTTGACGATGAGGCAAGGTCAGGTAGGATTAAAACCTTGGATTCCGAGGCCGTGCTCAAAACCATAGAGGCAAATCAGATTATTTCAACATCTCTCTGTCCAGTGTGGTTTATTACCTTCACGGAGCTGTCGAATTTCACATCACCAGAATATGAATTACCGTAGTAATAAAGACGAATGTATTGAACTGGATTTGATTTTATTAGAAATAGAATAGTAAAATTCTCATAGCTCGATGGTTTTGTTTCTTCGTTTAATGGTATATCAACTTTCATAGTATCTTGCTAATTGGTACGCTGACACGTTGTGCACACCGTGTGTGATTTGAAAGCCACACAGCTAAACGTACAACGTAGTCTAATTCGGGAAATTATAGTTTACAAGTCATAAAGCCGCGTAAGCAACAAAAACATATGTTGACCCTAAGCTGTTGTGATTGTAAATATTGTGGAAAAAAAGAACTTACCGTCGACTGACATGCTGTGGTCTCTTCTGGGTCCAAACTGGCTGCCTTTGCCAAAGGAATGTTTATTCCACTTAACCCCATGATTCTCTGGAGTTTTATAACCACAAAAATAAATGGACTCAAATGTACAATTTAGCGGACCTGAAAAAATAAAAGTGTTAGATAAGGTGTCTATAAATTATGTACGTTTTCTTTTAAATTAAAAACAATGGTCATTCTGAATCATGAAAAAAAACACGGATAAGCAATTGGTAGGACTTAACTAAGTAACTTTGCTAACCTTGTAGTTGGTCTCTGATTGGTCAGGGCCAAGCGTGAGAACAGAAAGATAGACAGCCAGTTTCTGGC
Organism: Doryteuthis pealeii; assembly: GCA_023376005.1. Classification (NCBI taxonomy): domain Eukaryota; kingdom Metazoa; phylum Mollusca; class Cephalopoda; order Myopsida; family Loliginidae; genus Doryteuthis; species Doryteuthis pealeii. The sequence continues at coordinate 16,180,000 of CM042141.1, forward strand.
TAGGTGACTGAACGAAATAGATGCAAATGGCGTCTGCCGTACGTAGGCCATTTCCCCACATGTGTTGTTTTTACTTTGGTTGAATAAAAACGTCTAAAAATAATATCAAGTCTTGTGTTCTTTACTAAAAACAGCAACGGACATGAAAACGAGAAGTCTCAATGGATTCCAAGGAAGATCAGAAGAATAGAAGCCAGATCAGATGCCCCGATAGCAGATAGGCGACCCACAATCAACCAGCTTAGAAGAAGACTCAACAAACGGGATAAGAAAGATGAAAAGATTTTTTCTAGTACTACTGATTATAACAATTTTAACATGAAAAAACATTTTTTACATAATGAATAGGCATAGCCTATCATTTTTAGAAGGAACTATAGTTTAGGATTTAAATTTAAGGATACCTAGAGTTTAAATTGAAAGGTGTTAATAAAGTTGACCTCAATCGGGGCACTGATTGGTTTATGGGGTCACGTGACCAGGCGACTCCCGAGAAAAGTAACATTTACGGTTAAGTCATAGTCAATCAGAGAGCACATCAGTTCTGAACATATATCTGTCAGTCTGTGCTGCAACTGATTCTCCAATATACGCGTGGTTACGATGATATCTCGAAATTGAATAAAATTATGTGTACATGAAATTAAGTCTCCGTGTTGCCTGATTAACTAAACCAAGATGGAACCTAGAAAAAGGGAGAGAGACGAGCCTGTCGAAGAGAGACGACTTCCGACGAAAAGGAACTCGAAACAAAGAGACATAACCCAATGCGGCCAAGCAGAAGATAAAATATATTACAAGAATAGAAGAAACCTAAGTAGTACTAAGAATAACTAAATAACATATTATCACTACTTTAAAAAAAAATCTTTTTATTGAAAAGGGTTTAGCTAAAACGACGAGGATATCATTCTCCTGGCAGTGGGTTCCTCACGTGGTATAAGACAATTCTTAGGGAGATCGATTCTCACTGAGACCACATTGATGGAGGGTTTGTTGTTCGGTCTACATTGGTGAGTTCATGTTAAAGTGTCTACAGGAAAACGTCACTTTGCTTCTTCGTCCTTTCTCCTTCAGTTGTCCATCTTACTCGGATGGTTTGTGTAATAGGGGGCAAGTAGCGGTACAGCTGATTTTTGCAGGTGTGTTGCTTCCAAGATTTGTACAAAACAGCTCTCGGCATCCTTGTGTAATTCCCAACCATCTTTTTCTCTAAGCACTTCGTTAGACTCCAAGAGGTGCAGCCGTATGGTAGTACTGATGCGGCTACGGCTTGAAAGAATTTTCAAACGAGAAAAAGGGAACATCATAACTTCCTCTCCCAAAAATTAAAATTAAAGAATTTTAAAAAATTAAAAATTTTAAAAATTAAAAATTAAAAAAGTAACACAGAAAAACTATCTTTAGAAAAAAAAACGAGATAGGTGTAAAACAAAAAAACTACCTTAAAATGACGAAGGGGTAAAACGGAAAAACTACTTTAAAAATGACTAAGAGATGAAACAGAAAAAAACTACCTTAAAATGACAAAGTGATAAAACAGAAAAGCTACCTTAAAATAATAGAGGTAAAACAGAAGAAAACCCTTAAAAATGAAAAAGACAAAGGGTTAAAACAATAAAACTATCTGGAACAGATAAAAAAAACAACAAAACAGTAAAACAGAAAAACTACTCTAAACAGCAATGGTGTAAAACTATCTTTAAAATAAAAAGGGCAAAAGGGAAAAACAGAAAAAAAAACTTTCTTAAAAAATAAAAAAATAAAGGAATAAACTAGATAAGGGGGAAACAAACAACAAATTACCTCCCAAGATAAAGTACATGAAAACGGTAAAACAAAAAGTAAGGGGAAAGAATAATAGATTCTCAAAAAATGAGAGATAGTCTCTCCAAAACAAAAACCTCTTCCTTCTAAAAAAAATAAAATAAAATGAAAAAAACTAGAAAGCAAAAGATGTACCCCACCCTATCCCCGTAAAGCAAACGTTTTATTTACCTCTGTCTGTACATCCTCCCTCATGTGCTCGTATGTCATCAATGGCAATGTCTCCATAGATACCGGAACCAGTATCTCCCTTCAGGTAAAGGGTGAACGGAAGTTCTTGTTTTGGAATCCTAAACGCCTCTTTTAACCATTTTTGACCTTGATTTTCATTCTTTACCCACAAAGTCAAATTGTTACCATTCTCAGTTTCCTGAATAAGAAATTAAAAAAACAACTCAGAATTAAACGAAAAGAGGAAGGATTTCCCATGGTGCAGTGGCAAATGTCCTGGACTGCAACATCGCATTAATCAAGTTCAAACTCTAGTCCTACAATTATTTTCTTTATCGGATTGGGAAAGATATCAACCTCCCCATCCTTCCATTTATGGGTTAAATAATACCATATTATGAAAATAGAAAATATAGAATTTATCAAAAGTGAAAACGAACATAAAACAAAAAAAACAAACGGAATTTACCAAAAGGACAAACAGAGTCAAAGTAAATTTTAAACGGAAAATTGGGGACCCTACAAGATTCAAATTAATGTGCAGTGCTTACAAATCTGAGCCGAGCTTGCAATTATCTGCCGACTCTGCTCTCTAGCCTGGCTGGACGCCATGTGGTAACTGGCGTGGCACTGTATGTGTCGGGTACAGGTGTCAAGGAAACATTCGAGCTTTTGACTCTGATTTCGGACTGCATAAAAAAACTAGGCATTCATTTATAATTTTTATGTCAGTCTTATTCTGTATAAACTGCATACGTGTTCCTTTGCTTTAGTATTAAGGACATTTATTTTGTCATTTAGATTTTGAAAATAACAATTCTGAGTCGAGCTTTGACCCTTGCAATTATCTGCTGGCTTGGTGGCACGTGCTAACTGGTGTGCCAACTGTATGTGTCGGGTACAGCTGACAAGGAAACATTTCGGACAGCATAAAAATCTATGCATTCATTTATAATCTTTATGTGAATTCTATTCTGAATATACTATTCTGTATAAACTGCATGCATGTTCCTTTACTTTAGTATTAAGACATTTATTTTGTCATTTAAATTTTGAAAAAAAAACAACAAAAAACAAGTTATTTATTTACTCCTAATGCCACCCTTTTGCCTCCATTTCCCCCCTATTTTTCTCTCATTACCCCTAGATCTTTCCCCCACTCCAAGGTGTGGTAACGCCTAGTTTTGGAACCACTGGTTTTAATAAACTAATAACAAGAAAAAACGGAGGCGCTTAGTGTAACGGTTAACATTGTAGGATATAGAATCTGTGATCAGAGTTCAAATCCCAGACGAAACTATTTGAGTTTCACTTCAAGATATGGCACGAATCTATCTATTCACCCCTCAGCTATGGGTAAATAGTAATGGGGCGCGTGGTCTAATGGTTAGAGTCGTAGGAAATGGACTCATCAATGCGAGTTCAATTCCTGGACGAAAATGTTGGCATTTCACATAGCGCTAATACACTTGGGAAACGTATGAATCCAATTCTCCCTCCAGCTATAGGTAAATAGCAGGGCAGACTGGACTCTTAAACCATGGCTAGGTAACTGGTCTAGGAGAAGGAAAACTCTGAATTCAAACCTGTTAAACTCCGCTTAAGAAATTGACCTTGTGTCACATCCTGCTCGTGTGGAGGGGTTGGTAAATATATATAAATAGTAAGACAAATTGGGTTCTCTAGCCTTGGTACGGCAACCAGTCTTCAATGAGAAAAACTCTGAATCCAAACCAGCCGTACTCCCCTTAAAAATTGATATTGTGTTGTAGGAAATAGAATCTGTGATCACAGTTCAAATCCCAGACGAAGCTATTTGAGTTTCACTTCAATCTAAGGCCTATTGGTAAGGGCACGAATCTATCTATTCACCCTTCAGCTATGGGTAAATAGTAAGACAAACTTCACTAGCCTTGGTAATGCAACCAGTTTTCAGTGAGAAAAACTCTGAATCCAAACCAGCCGTACTCCCCTTAAAAATTGATATTGTGTTCTTGCCAGTCTACGATGAAGGGTTTAGTTAAATACAACCTACTACTACTAATCCTTTGTAAACAACTGCGGTCGACTTTTCAGCTAGTAAAATAAATTAAAATTACTTACCAGAATAACACTGAGCCTTCCAAGGGTTGAACCATAAATGTAATAGTAGAATGAGAAACAGTAGTCGGTGCCGTTTTTAAAAGGAGGAGAAACCAAAAGGCTGGTGTCTCCGATATTTCTGTGTATTGAAGATTCAACGTAGATATACCAACCCAACTCTAAAAACAAACAAAAAATATGGTCAGAATTGATACATTTTTTTAATGATTGGTTGATTTTAACGGCATGTTAACCCGTCTGGGATTATTTTGTATCTAGAAATGAGGTAATTGTTTCATTATGCATGTCCATGTATATATTTTGTGTAGTCTCTTAATAAGATTTTGCATACGGTTATATGTTTTCAATGATTTCTATCAAATACAAATAATCTGAAATCACAAAGTGACACATTCAATTCTTATAGGATGGTTTTTAAATGTTTTCTTTAAAAAAATGAAAATATGATTATATGCTTTGTTAACGACACCCAAATAATCCGGATCATTTCGGTCAGGCCCAGATCGTTGGTTTATTTAAATTAGCCATATGTTTTAGACAGGTCGAAATTGAAATCGTCCCTTGTCCTCTGTCGGTTACCTACTGACTGAATCTTTTAAAAAATCCCCAACACTCGTATTATCATTACTCGCACCTACCACGAAATTTCTTGTGGTTGAAACTTTGTTGTCGGTCACGCAACTAGTCATCAGGTTCACTGGCGCCCACTACATTCCACACCTGCCAAAATTTTATTCACCCCCAGGAGTCTACATGGGTCACTTTGAAAAAACCTGATCAAGATATACCTTATACAACAGTTTATGCGATAATATTCCGTTTACCTGATGATCAGATTACAAACAGATGCAGATATTTAATACTCGCTTAAAAGCCGCTCTATCCGGTGGCAATTAAGCTAGCTCCTAAAATTTTAGATTTCCAAATTTGAATTATTGCGATTATTTTTGGTGATTTTAAACGTGTTTTGTGACGAATTTCTTTAATACAGTAACAATTTTTATAACTTTGAAATAAATTATGGAACAATTGAAATTAATTGCAAAATCCAATGAAAGTCACCGATGAAACAGAAATAATGTGCGTAACTCTCCGTACAAATGTAGGGAGAGTAAGGACCTATGTACATTGAGTTAAGGACATACGTCTTTGAGTTAAGTGGCAGCAAAAGAATTATCGTTGAAGTTTTAAAAAGTTAACTTAAATATTTATGCAATACTTAAATCACATGAAAGATCGTCGAAATCAATCGCAGTATTTTGTTAAATGAACGTGACCAGTTAAAATTGTTAAAAACTTAGCTCTTTCACTACCTCCAAATTATTTGGCCTTTGCTACGTATGTTTTGATCCGTATTTAAAAGAATATATATTGGCTTACTAAGAATTCGAGTAACTTTTTTTCCTTACCTGTGCCAAGGGTGTGGTCTTTACGGGGACCAGTCGTATCTATTTCCGTTGGGCCTTGCGCACGTTTCCAGTCGAAATCATCATCCTTTGACTGGTTCCAAGAACAGAAGCCGTGTTCAAATGAACAATCGTAAATGGAATGAGGAACTGAAAGGAATAAAAGGAACATTTTCTAAAATTCGTTTCTTAAAAACCATCAAAGAACACGGAACACACACACACACACACACACACACACACATACACACACACACATACATTATATATATATATATATATATATATATATATATATATATATATATATAAAGTTATAATTTTATTCTTCGATTGTGTGTAGAGTTGTCGGTAGAGAATGTACATACACAGGAGCCTTCGGGAATTCTGACAGCGAGGGATCTCGATCTCGATCTGCCCAACCCAGACTTCTGAGGGTTTGTTATAATTCTTTAACTCAACAGGGCCACGCCTCTTTGATCGTTACACCTACGCAGTTCTCCTGCAGGCACACCTCCTCGCCCACGCATATTGTTTTTATTGATTATGGGCTAAACCTTCACATTTTCCGTGCCTACGCATTGTCAATTTACACCTGTCATTCTGGGTGTCGAAGGTCGGTTCAATACGTTCTAGGCAATATCCAGTCTTTGTTTTCAGGCCCATGTTTGATACACACGCATTTCCTGCGCCCACGCGCGAGTCATCTGCACCTGGTTCCCGGTTGCCAACTTGTCAACCAGGCAATATATTACACTTTTTTGCGCTAGTCTACTGATAGGTAAAGAAAAAAAGTCACAACTCAAAATTAAACTAAAGAAGGCCGTAGATTGAATTGGCCGAAAAATTGAGATAACAAAAAAAAAGAGAAAAAAAAGAAAGTAAAACAATGAGGATTACTGTTTACACAATTCCTGAATAATAATAAATAAAATCCTGGACGAGATTCTTTGCGTCGTACTTCGTGCTAATACCCTTAGAAAAGGCATGAATCCATTTTTCCCCTGATATGCGGAAATATGTTGACCACAACCCAACAAAGGATACGACATGATACCTATAGTATATACACATTTAGTTTGCTGCAGTATGTGCATATAGTATCATTATACATGTGCGCGTATGTATGAGTGAGTATTTATCCAACCCTTCTGCTACGCACAAGATGCGACACGTGGTCAATTTCTTTAATACGCATCTATCATTCCTTTAGTTATCATTTACTAAGCTTAGAAATAGATTCAGCGAACCGCGTTCAAATCGTGGACCCGGCTATTTGCATTCCACTTTGCTCTAATACTCTCTGGAAATCATTTTCTCATCGCAAAAATGGATAAATAGTAGTACTGACTGGTTGATTGGCTAGTTGGATGGAATTTACGGCATGTCAACCCTTGTTGGGTTATTTTACGTTTGTTTTATTCATTCTTGTTGGGAATTAAATTCTTTTTTTTAAACATTTTAAAACTCCTTTTTTGATCTGTTCCACCCATAGAGGGGACCCAAACAGGTACTACCACTCCGGATTTGAGTGGACCTGGGAGTAATAACAATGAAAGGGTACTCTACAATCCCCAGAACTCCAGCATTGAAATCTCAACACCAGATGCAATTTAACGTCATACCAAGGTGACTAAGACCCTCAGGTGCTAGGGATAACGTGACCTGGCAATTGATCGAAAGGAAAGTCCACGACCACCCGTTTAACCTAAGTAAGGGCCAAGTGGAGTGTTGCATGTTATGGACTAGTCAGCCACCAGGAATCCGTCCTTAAGCATCACGGGTCGTCACCCATGGCCAACAGGTGGCCCCATTGGAGGGTCTTACTCCTTTGCAGAGATGCAGTTGGTGTATACTATAAGCCCCAGCCGACAGGGCTCCCGAGGAAGAGTCGATACCATCTAAACAACAGTATTTTTAAGATCAGCTAGAATACTCAGAAGAGTCCTGGAGGCCTGAGGAGACTTGCTGTCACTCAGTTTCCTGTGAACCACCGGCTTCCATCCTGAAGCATCAAGGGTCACCACCCATAGCCAACAGGTGATACCATTGGCGGGGGGAAGGGTCTTATTCCTTTGCAGAGGTGCAGTCGGAGTATTCTACGGCCCCACCGACAGTTCTTAAATTTTCGGTTGGTTGGTTGATTTTAACGGCATATCAACCTGTCAGGTGTTATGTCATGCCTAACGGTTAGGAAGTAATATATGTTATGTATCTATATTTACACTTTTGTAGTAATTGGTGTTAACAATGTGTTAGTATCATTGGGGATCATGCTGTATGATATTGATTAAGTTAATGTCTATATTCTATGATATAATTTTATTTCCATCAAAAAGGATAGAAGTCTTCTATGATGACTTTTTCAAATATATCTTTCATATTGTTTGCATTAAAATAACAGTTTCTAATGTGAGCAAAAAACCCTACATCCAAGGATATACACAAAGAAAAACGAAAAGAAAATGTCAAATGTCTCACCAAAAGGCGCTCTTGTCGTCGGTGGTGGCGTTGGTGCTGGGGTTGTATTTAGTGGATCAGATTCGGCTGGAATCCCTGCAAGGAAAAAAGCAAACAAGAGAAGGTTATTTGACGCAGATGGAATTATTGTTATATATGAGGTGTAGTTTTTAATGTCCATAAAAACAGAAGTTTTCAGTGACAGTAGGGTCAGAAGTCAGAGACAAGTGTATAATTTTCTAAGGTATTTTCACGCAAAAGCGGTTTTCTTTCTTAGATGTCAGGGCCCCATTATTCAAGGTGGCAATCATGAGTTAAACGGGCGAGCTGTACTAGGGTCCCTCTCTAGCTCACTATAGTTGGTCACTTAGGCTGGAAAGCGAAGTGTGAATAAACTAGAATAATTAATGAAAAAGACAAGTGTATTCTTGGGTGTGTTCTTTTTTTTTCTTTGTGGAACTGGTCCTTGGCTTATACAGTTTCAATCAAAGCCTGCAGCCGTTAATCTTTTCTTAGCAAAAAATAATAAATAAATAGATAAAATGAATAAATAAAACAAAACGAAAAGAAAACACAACGTGGGTCGAGCCGTTTTGACGATACCGCTATACTTGTACACTCCTGTGAAATAATCAAATAAATATGTATAAAAAGCAACCCCCGACCTTCAAATAAAATAAATAAAAAACAACAACCCACAAACATTTCAATTCACATGTATTAAGATTTTTGTCCTAATTCTTTTTTTTTAGATTGACACTTATTCATTTAGAAAGCACATGTGACATCTTGACGTGTAGACGTCATGATGTCACTTGTTTCTAAAGTGCTGAACTTTGCACACATCTTTATTTACATTTTGAAATTTACAAAGATTTAAAGCTTCAGTCTCGGTTCTTTTATTATCACATCTATAATTTATAGATCAATTATTCGGTTTTGAAAATTGTAGCAATACTGCTAGCATCTTCAGTGATTATCTAATAGATAATAATTTTAGTTTTAACAAAGGATGGGAAAGAAGGGATTAGAAAAGAGAGGAATTTGAGTGAAGAGGAAGTAGAGGGGGTGAAAAAGAGAGAGAAAGAGAAAGAAAGAGAACGAGAGAGAGGGGAAAAAGAGAGAGTGAGAGAAAAAAGAGGGAAAGAAAAAGAAATGGAAAGAGAGAGATAGAGAGAGAAAGAAAAAGAAATGGAGAGAGAGAGAAAGAAAAAGAGACAGACAGACAGATAGACAGATAGTAAGAGAAGGTTGGAGCGTCTTTATATTTATTAGCCCTTTTTAAATTGTCCACTAAACTTGTTTTTATTTTTACACATTCAGATACAAAAGTTTAATGGACAATAAAAGTTGAGCAGGACATCAAATAGTTTTCTCATGGCTTCCCTTAAGTTCTTATAAAGAAACCTTTTAAGACTTCGACTTCTGGCAAATCCATATTCGACAGTGATTCCTAAGCATTTTCATGCAATTCTTTCTTTCTTAGAAGTCATTCAGGGTATCTGCATTATAGGGAACGAACAAGCATACGAAATCTTTAGTCAAAGTTCACGACAAAAATGCAATCTGCATAATGCGACATTCAGATATGTGATGTTATTATCACATCTAGAATTTATAGAGCAATTGTTCGGTTTTGAATATTGTAGAAATACTGCTAGCATCTTCATTTAGTGATTATCTAGTGGATAAAAATTTTGAATTTTAAGAGAGGATGGGAAAGAAGGGATGAGAAAAGAGAGGAATTGAGTGAAGAGGAGGTAAATAGGGGGGGGTGAAAAAGAGGTTAGAGAGAGAAAGAAAGAGAGTGAGAGAGAGAGAGAAAAAAAGAGAGAGTGAGAGTAAAAAGAGAGAAAGAATAAGAAATGGAGAGAGACAGAGAGGGGGAAGAAAGAGAGACAGCCAGACAGACAGATAGACAGATAGTAAGAGAAGTTTGGAACAGGGAGGTAAAGAAAAAGAGAAAGAAAGAAAATTGGAACAGAGAGAGAGAGTTTGGGGTAAAGGAAAGAGATAGGAGAGGGTTGGAATAGAGAGGGGCTGAACTGGAGAGAGAGAGAGAGAGAGAGAGAGAGAGGAGAGAGAGAGTCCCTCCCCTCCTCCTGCTCCTTTTTCTTTGTAGATCTTATGTTGCTTACAGTACCTGCTGTTGCTTAAATAGTCATCCATCTAAGTATAAGCTTCTTTGTATCTTCTATATCATTCAGTCATGAATTGTTCTTATATTATTAGTATCGTTCACTAATAGTTACTAGCCGTATAGAACAACAACTAATTATCCGGAAACACAGTTATTTCTTCTTGTTACCCCCGTCATAGTAGTTTGCAGTATTGTTCATATTTGAATTGCTGTTTTTCGACATAACTACTTACTCTTACAGGCTGAAGTACTAACAAAATCGATGTCATCCAAGGCGATGTAACTTTTTGCCCCGGTTCCAATTGTCCCCTCAATCTCAAACTGAAAAAACAAAACAAAATAATAATAATAATAATAATAATAATAATAATAATAATAATACCATAAAACAAAATGGTATATGCATAAAGCAGAATCTGTTCTTGAGAACGAAACGCATAAAATTCTCTGGGATTTTGAAATAAAAACGGATCACCTTATCCCAGCAAGAAGACCAGACCTAGTGTTGATTAACAAAATAGAAAGAACTTGCCAACTGGTGGATTTTGCAGTGCCAGCAGATCACGGGGTGAAGGTAAAGGAAAATGAAAAAATTGACAAATATCTAGACCTTGCCAGAGAACTGAAAAAGTTATGGAATATGAAAGTGAAAGTGATACCAATTGTAGTTGGTGCACTTGGAACAGTCCCAAAAGGATAGGAAAAGGGTTTGGAAAGTTTGGAAATCAGAGGAGGATTGAAACCATTCAGAACATTGCACTGCTGCAATCTGCCAGAATACTCAGAAGAGTCCCGGAGACCTGAGGAGACTTGCTGTCACTCAGACTCCAGTGAAAGACCATCAGCTAACACTGATGTGAAAACTCAAAAGGAGCAAATTATAATAATAATAATAATATATATATACATGGGTGTGTGTTAGTGCAAATCTGACTACTAAAGGCTAAAATTAATTCAATAGACTCTCTAAGGCAGGGGGCTCAAACATGTGAATCGCAAACTACTTTTCGATGGAAAGCAGTAGAACAAATTTCGTGACTAATATTTTCCTAAAACTTGGTAGTTTGTTCTACGCCCATGTGACAATGTACTATAATATTTCAGTTTACTTTAATACATCAAAGATCTTGGTAGTTTGTTCTACGCCCATGTGACAATGTTTCTCTCGACAAAAGAGAAGACTGTACTATAATATTTCAGTTTACTTTAATACATCACTTCAAGATCAAAAGTTGGTTGGTTATTTCGTTTAATGGTATATCAACCCTTGTAGGTTATTTAATGCCAATTGTTTTTTTTTATATATATATGATTTCCTTTGAATCAATAAACTGGTAGAAATAATTTTCATTAACCTTTTCTCTTTACGCGGTTGACCCTCAGGAATCACCTTCTAACACCTTCAAGATAAAAATGGTTGTGTGTTTACCATAAGAGTACTTTTAATAATACGATCGGGACTCAATCATATTGGTGCTAGGGCTTGACAAGACCAGCCGATTGATCAGATCAGTCAAAAGTGGAGTGAAGAGGATTTAATGATAATTTATTTCATTAAAAACCTAAAACACACACACACACACACACAACACACACACATATATATATATATATATATATATATATATATATATATATATATATAATTAAATAATCACGACAAGCAAACTCGGTGAATACTGCGTGCGATGTGCGGAACATTTTTCTGGCACAGAAAAGACAAGAGAATGTTTGGCTGGTTGGATTTTACGACATATCAACCCTTGGATTATTTTATGCCGAAGACATATATATATATATATATATATATATATATATATATATATATATATATATATATATTATAAATACTTTATATATATATATATACATATATATGTACATTGTAAATACATTATATATATACACACATATGTACATTGTAAATACATTATATATATGCATATACACATTATGTATATATACACATAATATATATATATATATATATATATATATATATATTATATATACTAGCAAATATATGCACCCTCCGGGTTGGTAATTATACCTGACCTAAACTCTAAGTTTTAAAGTGATAAAATCTTATACTATCTAAATAAAAAAGATTTCAAACAAAGGAGTATAATAGAACAACTTAAGATTACTCTTCCATCACTTCCGTCTTTCATTTCTAAATTCTCATAATTTAACTATTTAGTCAGAATAGGAAGTTAAGAATAAAGTTAGTTATTTCTTCTTGTTAATGGATTTCTTTTTTGATTTATTGAAGAGATTTTTGCTCACGTTTATAAAAATAAAACAAAACAATTACACACTAATAATACTTGCACGTATTTACTAAAATCATATATTTATAATCAATATGCAAATTAGCCTTCCCATTCACACTGTAAACAGTTATTTTGTTGTATATATAAATACAACTGCTTATTATTAGCATGTAGATATGGTCAACAGTCTTAATGATGTAAAACAATTTTATTAATAATTGAGGTTTAAATTAAATCAAATCATAGAGAATATGATGTAAATAACTAAGGGAATTATGATTTGAGCAGTTATATAGTTTCGGTTACAGATAGACAGACACACAATCTCCATTATTATAAGAAGATATATACACACATTATATATATATATATATATATATGTAATATTCCCCGTTTGAAATTTGTATAATGCATATGAAACTTGAGTAACGAATATATAGTCCCCAAATCTCATATTTTATGTTTTAAACCTGCTCTGTTATTATAGCATTGACCACTTTTCTATAGAAACACTTTCCTCTATCTTTCATTATATAATATATATATATATATATATATATATATATATATATATATATATATATATATATATGAAATTAACCTTATTGTCTGACCTATGTCAAACAACAAGGTTACTTTAAATAACTTGCTGAAATTTGATTTGTATAAGAGGGTGGGTCTCCAAAATAATGCCATTTTGTTTAGGTCAGGTATAATTACCAACACAGGAACATGTATCATACATAAAAAGGAAGCTGGTCCTTTGTGGATCACATCTCTACTTCTGCACATAGTCACCGTTTCTTTCAATAGCAATGTTCCACCTTCGAATGAGAGCATGTATCCCTGCCCCGTAAATTCTGTTGACTATTCTTTGAGCCACTTCTTTGCTACAGATTTCACTTCCTCGACACTAAAATAATGTTTGCCTCTCAAACCCTCTTTCATGGGTCCGAAGAGATGATAGTCTGTTTAGCATGAAGGAGCGGTAAATTTGTGTCCCCCAAATGAGGTTATTTTCTCCTTGTCCTGATGCTTGTATTTTCATGTAGAAGGGGGACATTGTTGATTGGCAAATTGGGTCTTACTCGTCGGATTCTTGCTCTGAGACTCGTTAAGGTCTCAATGTAGGTCTTAGTTTTATAAAAGAAACTTCACATGAAATAAAGAAAATATCATTACTTTTTGACTCACCCTCGTATATATATATATATATATATATATATATATATATATATATATATGGCTCAGAAAATGAGGTTAAAAAACAATAACAATTATTTACGGAAACTCACTTTCTTTGCATTCTGTTTCAATTCCATTTGTGCGAATTTCCATGTCCCTTGTTCTCCATGTGATCCGCTGACTCTCCACAATGGCGTGGGATATCTTTTTCTCCCCACAGCATAGATCTCTAGTGTACCTGAATTATGACACAGAAACATTAATATTTAGATATAAAAGTACCCCTCACCCCCAAAAACGAAAAAACATAAATAGAAGAATAAAACTAAGAAAAAGAAAAAAAGAAAGAAAAAGAAAAAGAAAGAAAAAGAATAAAAAACAGAAAATAAAACAATAAGTTCATGCAAAAATAACTTACCGTCGTTCATCGAATACCAGAATCTAAGACATTGCTTTTTCGAATATCGGCTTGAGATGTAGTTTTTTAAAACAGCCTTGTCACCAGGTTTCTGGGGACTCGAACCTTCTATGAATAAATAGGATCCTTAGAAAAGAAGATAAAAATAAAATATTAGTAAAAAACAAAAACAAACAAAAAAACATTACTGCCATTTTGCAGGCAGCAAGATTAGGTTAATTTTTTAACGGCATATCAACTACTTATGGGTTACTTAATGTCGAAATGTGACTTATTTCTCAATATTTGATGACAGTCAAACTATATTTTCAATGTACCAAATTTCACATTTCTAAAAATGTATTTACCCAACCCCGCTGCACGAGTAGGATGTAACACAAATTCAATTTTTAAACAGAGTTTAACAGATTTGAATTCAGAGTTTTCCTTCTCCTAGATCGGTGGCTATACCAAAGTTAAAGGGTCCAATCTGCTTTAATATTTACACATATCTGGGGAGAATGGTTGGATTCATACCGTTCCCAAACTTATTAGCGCTATGTGAAATGCATAGAGCATTGCACAGGATTTGAACCCTGGTCGTCATGTCTATTTCCCAGGACAATAATGATCACACTAGAACGCCTCCACTTTTTTAATTTGTATATAACACTCATTTGTTTAAACACAGTTATATGTTCCCAAATATTCCTATCTAATGCAAATAATTTGCACACAGGAGTATGGTTTCAAGAATTCCTATCAAATACCAATAACTTACAATTATATGACTTCAAGTAAGTATTTCAATCTAATACTAATCATTTGTTTGCACACAGTTATATGTGACTAAACAAATTATATCAAAGCAAAAATAGATAAGACACAACAGAAAAGCAAATGTAGGTTGAGTGAAGACAGAGATGAGATAATCAACGATGTATTAAGCGAATGCAGCAAACTAGCACAATGAGAATACAAGGCTAGACACGACTGGGTTGGAAAGGTGATACACTGAGAATACTGCAAGAAACTCAATTTTGACCATATAACAAAATGATATGGGGGGGGACTTTCTGTGAGGATTCTGTGGAACTTTGAGATAAAGACGGATCACAATCAAAAGACTTGACCTAGTATTGATTGGAAAAAAAAACTTTTTAACTGGTAGATCACAGGTGAAAATGAAAAAAAAAATGAAAAAGATAAACAAGTACCTGGACCTTGTTAGAAAATTAAAAAATATGAAGGTGAAAGTGATACTGGTAGTAGTTGGTGCACGTGTAATGGTCCCCGAAAGTTTAGAAAACAGACTAGAGGAACTGGAAATCATAGGAAGAATTGAGACCATCCAGACAACAGCATTGTTGAAATTGGCTAGCATACTTAGAACAGTCCTGGAGGCCTGAGGAGACTTGTTGTCAATCAGACTCCAGTAAAAGACCATCAGTTAACGCTGGTGTGAGTTAAGTATACAACCATCAATTTTACTATCAACACGTCATCTCCATTCTGACATTGGGGCGGTAATGTCACACTTTCATATTGCTTGTACTGTGAAATATTTCTTTTGTAATGGCCAGATCAATACATTCAATTAGAATGTTTTATTGTTTAGGCAGTCTGGCATACACGGCACATTGGTTGCTGTCCTCCTTTAAGTAGGAATGCATAATCCAATTGTCGATATCAGCCGGACCACGAGGGAATCTAACCTCTTTGTGCTAGAACTAGACCAGGGAGATTGATTTTATTGAGGTGAAGCGCCACACAAAACGTCAGCTTCCCACTTTACCGCACAAATCAGATTACCCAATCTGTCCTACTCATGCGGTGAGTTGACAGGGACCAGTCTCGAACTGGGAACCTTGCTATTCCTGGTCGGGTGCTCTATCCACTGAGCCAAACCAGCGAAGTCTAGATAGTCCTAGTTTTTCCTTTTGGGGTTTTCTGTGACCACCTGTCTGGCTTTACCTTTTCTAATCTAATCGCGTTATCATCTCTGCATCTTTGAGAACCAGCAACGAAACAATTTTAATCCTCCCCACCAAAAATATTATAACGAAAATAAACCAACCTTTGCTGTTTCGTAATGTATGGTCAGCCCTTAGACCGGTGGTTCCTATTTCAACTTTGGTCCTTACATAGACTAGACAGGCCCCCTCCGATCAATCGGCTGGTCACGTCAAGCCCTAGCACCTATATGATTGTCCTAACCCTATCGCCCTTATGGCAAGCCCCAACCCTTTTTATCATATGGGTGCTAGAATGCGGTGGCTGAGGGTCTATATGTCCTGGGAATGACGCTAAACTCTATCTGATGGTGAGGTTCCAGTTCTGAAGGTTTAGGGAATGTGTAGCACCCCTTCATCCCCATTGCTCACAGGTCCACTCTGACCCAGAGTGGTAGTACCTGTTAGGGTCCCATCTATGGGTTAAATAGAAAACATGAGTTTATAAATAAAAAAATGTATTATCCATTAAGAATGAATTTATTTTAAAAAAACTTTGTCGGCATAAAATGACCCATCGAGGTTGATATGCCGTAAAACAAAACAACCAATCAAACACAAATATTATAACGGAAATGAACGAACCTTTGCTGTTTCGTAATGTATGGTCAGCCCTTGGACCGGTGGTTCCTATTTCAGCTTTTTTAACAACCCAGTCAAAATCATCGTTTCTTTCATTCCTCCAGAAACAAGAACCTAATTCAAAACTACAGTCGCTATACGAGCCACACTTTCCGAAAGATGTCTTTATATCATCAATAGCTACATAACTGGTTGGTGACTTCTGATTTATTTGGGCTTCAAACATCACCTGTAAAAGAATAAGAGATGGCATATTGTTGAATCATACTCTATTTATTCAATATATCTTATTATTATAATGGAGATTGTGTGTTCGTTTATCTGTAAACGAAACTATATTACTACTCAAGACACAATTCCCTTAGTTATTTACATCATATTCTCCATGATTTTATTTGTATCTAAACTTCAATTATTAATAAAATGTTTTTCATTTTTAATACTGTTGACTATATCTACATACTAATAGCATGCTATTGTATCTATATATACAACAAAATAGTGGTTTACAGTGTGAACTGGAAGGCTAATTTGCATATTGATATCAAGCATTGGATTTTAATAAATATATGATTAGTATTATTGATTTCTAATTGTTTGGTTTTATTTCAATGAATATGAGCAAAGATTCCGAGGATAAATCTTAAAAGAAATCCATTAACAAAAAGAAATAACTTTAATTTTATTCTTTACTTCCTAATTTAACTAAATAGTTAAATTAGGAAACATTTTCAATGAAAGACGGGAGTGATGGAAGAGTAAATTTCAGTTGTTCTATTTTTCGATTATATGCCCTCTGTTTCAAATATTTTTATCTGCATTCTTATTTAGTTTCATTAGCCTTTCTAATTTAATATAATATTAATCTGTTGAAGGTTTGTTATCAAACCAACAAAGTATAAGTAAACAGTATAGAAAATGCACTATTGGAATGACTTATGAAATTTAACAGGGGAGAGCTGGTTTCAGACCCACTAGATTTTTATGACAAAATAGGTTCCCAAGAAGATAATGGTAAGTGAAAAGCTCTGTTGAAGTTTGTTATCAAACCAACAAAGTATATTTTATAACATTAAAATTAAATACACATATGTGGTAGTTTATATTTTAAAAATAACGCTAGACTAGGGATATTGCTTTTGCGTCTGCGATGAAGCGCCACACTGACCATCAACTCCCCACTTTACCGCACAGATCCAAGCTGTGCTACTCATGCGCTATATCATATAGTTATTTACTAAGCTTAGCTTAGATGCGGCTCAAGACCAGAAGTATGGGGCACCCAATGACAATCGAACTCGCTAACAATGGTCTGCGAATCTAATTTACTCACCATTAAACCATGTGAGTTGCCTTGCGCTATAATGTATATATATATATAACGTCTGCGTTCATAAACATTTTTAAAAATATTCTTTTTCGAACTTTTTGAAATTCTATTCTCGTTTCCAACTCAAAAAATAAAAATAACACTCTGATGAAGGTCGGCAAAATCTGTGTACGGAACATTTTATGCATTTTTCCTATTGTTATTATCATCATCATTTCAACTCCATCTGATTATTTTAATAATAATAATAATAATAACGTAAATCCGTATACATTTTGATAAACACACCGAAACCCATGTGTAAGTGATATCGATTAAAAGTAATATCGATAAATTCATTTTTATCCATCTACATTTCTTTTCTTTACTCATTTTTTCCTCATATATATATATATATATATATATATATATATATATATATAAGATTCAAACTAATGAATGGTAATTTCACTCACCGCCCAAGTAGAAGTTGATTTGATATCAATTTCCTAGAATCCAGTTGCCGTCTGTTTTTTCCCGGTAATGTGTCAGCCATGTTTGCTGTCCAGCTGACACTAAATATACATTCAGCGAGATAGAACCATTCAGTGTATACCAGAAATTCAGACATGTCATCGCAGTTTTAGGATGTACAGGGCTGAGGATTTGTGCAGTAGCATTTGTCGTATGATTTCCATTCACGTACATGAAATTTCCTGGAAGAAATGAAAAGTTGGATTAAACGACAGATTAAGATACAAGGATTAAAGATGGTTAAGAAGTCTGGGATTAATTTTGCAGATCTACGAGAGATATGAAAAAAAAAACGTAACTAACAAACATTTAGTAATTTGTCGTGTTTATTTCAACAGGATTGTCCGAAAAGTCTTGTCACCCGTACATATCTTATTATAATGGAGATTGTGTGTTTGTCTGTCTGTAACAGAAACTATATAACTAAACAAATCACAATTCCCTTAGTTATTTACGTAACATTTTCCATGATTTAATTTCTTTTTAAAACTTAGTTATTAATAAAATTGTTTTATATTATCAATACGGTTGACCATATCTACAAACTAATAACATGCAGTTGTATTTATATATACAACAAAATAGAGGTTTACAGTGTGAACGGGAAGGCTAATTTGCATATTGATTTTAAACATTTGATTTTAATATATATGTGCTTAGTATTATTGATTTCTAATTGTTTGGTTTTATTTTAATGAATATGAGCAAAGATCTCTTCAATAAATCTTAAAAGAAATTTATTAACGAGAAGAATTAACTGTAATTTTATTCTTTACTTCCTATTTTAACTAAATAGTTAAAATATGAAAATTTAGCAATGAAAGGCTGGAGTGATTGAAGAGTAAGTTTCACTTGTTCTGTTTTTTTATTATAGCCCCCTATGTTTCAAATAGTTATATCTGCAATCTTATTTAGTTTCATTACGCTTTCTAATTTAATATAGTATTTTATTGCAGGAAAACTTAAATACGTGCACCCGGAGGGTGCATATATTAGCTAGTTGTTTTAACTTTCATTATTTTTTTGGTTTTATAATATACAAGTTATGTAATCGTTTTCCGTCTAAAACAAATCTTATTATTTTTCTTTGTTTTGATAATATATAAGTTATGTAACTTATGTGTAATATACAATGTAATTAAGTATTATATAATATCTATGTTATTATTTTTGATAATATATAAGTTATGTAATCATTTTACCCCTAAAACAAATCTTTAGAATACCAAATTATTTTCTAGAATTTCAGGTAGCATTATGTAATTATTTTACCTGTAAGAAAATTTTGCTTCTAAATTTCAGGAATTTTCTTGTTATGTATGTCTTATATGTTCAAAGTTTTTAAGTTTTAAAACTTTTTTTGTGCTTAAATTGAATCTAATTCACACTAATGGAATCTAGCAGAATCGAAGATTCTTTTCTTTCTCATTTTTTTCTCTTTCTTGCCCCTGCTCCCGTTAAACAACTACTCCTGTGTCTGGCATAGTTTAATTCAGTAGATAACAATTCCACCCCAGGGTAGCAGAAGTTAACGGGCAATATTCATGAAGGACAGATTTAAAATTCCCTGATAAATTGAAAAGTCTGTATTATCAATTTTGTATTTTTTTTTTGGGGGGGGGTATAAGATAAAATTGTCAAGATTTCCTTCAAATTTCAGGAATTTTCTTGTCATGTATGTCTTATTTGTTCAAAGTTTTTAAGTTTTAAAACTTTTTTGTGCTTAAATTGAATCTAATTCACAGCAATGGAATAATGGAATATATATATATAATATATATATATATATATATATATATATATATATATATATATAAAGATTAACAAAAAGTGATAAGGCAAACAGGAATATTTTTTCAATGTTATTTATTTTTTTAATTGTTCTCAACTAGTTTTGACATAAAGTTAATCACCAGGATAAAATTTTTCGTGAAACACATTGGTTTTAGAAAGTTAAAACACAGGTTTTTAAAGTCACAAAATTCGGCTGCAAAATGTACTGGTAAACATGTCAAGTCCATTTGTTTAGTGAAAACCATTTTCGAGTTAAATTCACTTGGATTGTTTTTTATGTATACCTGATTAATTCTTGAAAACTATATATATATATTATATATATATATATATATATATATATATATATATATAGTTTAATCGTTGGTTTTGAAGGCTATCACAATGCAAGTGGTAACTATGGTGTTTATTTACTTAAGTGATCTATAAGAATTTTTGCTTTATCTTATCCGCTCTCTGTAGATGAAATATTACTAACTAGGTATGTGAATTGGTCTACTAATTTCAGAGGCTTAGTATCCAGTGTGGTGATGCCTCCATCTTTTTTTTTAATATATCAACTCCATTTTATCCGCGTGCCCGTAGAGGTGACTGCCTCTTGTCGCTTTTTCTGGGCAATGCCGCAGTGATTCGGCTTGTGCAGGTGTATTTGCAAGAAGTGTTAGATCATCTGTGTCGTCCGCATCTTTAATAGTCGCTGCGGGATAACGCCAATAAAATTTGGTGTGTGCCCTCGAGAGCAGAGTGAATCACCCTTCGATAAAAAAAACAAAAACAAAACAACCCCCTCAACATCTGTCCCAAAACAAATTGTTTTCTAGGTGAATTAGATGTAAAATTGGCCGCAGATGCCAATTTTGTTTGCTTTCTGTTCAAATGAGACCTTTCTGGTTATTTTTACACCAAAAATCTTCGCTTCTATGCAGTGGAGACGTGGAGCTCTTCCTTTGCGTATATGAAGGTCTGTTTTTACTTGCTTTCTGTGCAAATCAAACATTCCCGAACAACTTTAAGTCAAAATGTTCAAGGCACCATTTTATATTTCCTGATATTTTGTAATTTTCCAAGAGCTTCACATTATTTAACCATGTCAATTCGTCAAAAAGCTTTGTAAAACTCTCTCTCTCTCTCTCTCTCTCTCTCTCTCTCTCTCTCTCTCTTCACCTTGCTCTCGCCCCCCCCTCTCTCTCTCTCTCGTTCTCTGCTAATTTCTTATCCTTTCTCTCTCTTCCCCTGTCTTTCTCGTTCTCTGCTAATTACTTATCCCTCTCTCTCTCTTTTCACCTCTCTCTCTCTCTCTCTCTTTCTCTCTCGTTCTCTGTAAATTTATCATTCTCTCTCTCTCTCTCTCTCTCTCTCTCCTCTCTCTCTCTCTCTCTCTCTCTCTCTCTCTCTCTCTCTACTAAAATTCCCATCCTTTCTCTCCTTCTTCCACCTCTCTTTTTCGTTCTCTGCTAATTTCTAATCCTTCTTCTCTCCTCATCCCCCCCTCTCTCTCTCTCTCTCTCTCTCTCTCTCTCTCTATCTATCTATCTATCTTATCTATCTCTTCTAATGTCTCACCCTTTCTCTCTCTTCCCCTCTCTCTCATTAACTGCTAATTTTCTCTTCTCTCTTTCTCTCTTCATCTCTCGTTCTCTGCTAATCTATCCCCTCTCTCCTCTCTCTCTCTCTCTCTCTCTCTCTCTCTCTCTCTCTCATCTCTCTCTCCTCTCTCTCTCTCTCTCTGCTAATTTTCCATCCATTCTCTCTCCTACCGCTCTGTTAGACTTCTAAATTAAGGAGACAGTTAACTACCAACGCTAACACACAAACGCCAATAAATGTATTCAGGTTGTTTATTTCAACTTCCGTTCGATCCACTTGTCAACGTCCGAAGTCAGTTGTTCAGAACGCTCTTAAACCGCAAAACGCATGGGCACAACAAAAAGGGTTTCTCTTAAAGAGAAGAGTTCTCTTAAAGAAAGATAACTCAAGTTATCTTTCTTTGTACCATGATATCAACACCCTCCTCTCATTAAACATTTTCTTGGATTTCATCACATAAGAAACATGCAAATAAATATAATCATATGTAAAATTTACCTGAAAACCAGAATTTTGAGAATGATCTTTCTTTGGTAGATATGAACCATCTTCGGATGAGCCCAACTGACCAATCAAAGTCATCGCTTCCAACTTGTCTATAAATTAGGCAAAAATGGCCACCGCTGTCAACAAAGTCACACAATACACACCATGTTTTCTATGGCTTGAAAAAAAATAAAGAAAAGAAAAAGACTTTCTTATTACAAGATTTTATGGACTATAAATGTGAATAGGATTACAGGGGCACGATATTTTGTGCTCAAAATAATCATAATATTACTTCATTACTATACTAAGCAAAAAAAAAAAAAAAAAAAAACACCCTCCGGCCAGTAAAGGCCAAAAGCCATGACACTTATTTTATCTTTCTGGATCGACTATAGTGACCCGACCCACTATCCAGTAGCAATATTAATGGTTTCTGCTGTATACGATCATTACATGGCCAGTTGAAACAGAGACAACTATTGCACGTCCATGACAAGTCAAATGTTGCAGTGTCCATTCTTGTTCAAAACCTCACCAGCTAACCGCTGCTAATGGATCACAATTGTAGCTATATTGGAAAGTATTGATAAAAAAGTTGAAAAATATTGATAATTAACATTAAAAGAATGCTTAATTCTTTTTTCTCAGTTAAAACTTCANGGTAAGATGTTAATTGAAGAAAGAAAGAAAGAAAGAAGAAAGAAGAACGTTTTAATCTAGAGGATAAAAAAGATAAAGGGACAGGGAGGGGGGCAGCGGGTAAAGATGTAATTGAAGAGAAAGAAAGAAAGAAAGGAAAAGAAAGAAAGAACGTTTTAATCTAGATGGATTAAAAAGATAGAGGGGGAAAGGCTAAAAGATGTTAATTGAAGAAGAAAGAAAGAAAGAAAGAAAGAAAGAAAGAACGGTTTAATCTAGATGATAAAAACGATAGGGGAAGGTAAAGATGTTAATTGAAGAAAGAAAGAAAGAAAGGAAAGAAGAAATGAAAGAACGTTTTAATCTAGATGGATTAAAAAAAGATAAAGCGGGGAAGGTAAAAGATGTTAATTGAAGAAAGAAAGAAAGAAAAACGTTTTAATCTAAGCATGGATAAAAACCGAGTAGAGGGGGAAGGTAAAGCTGTTAATTGAAGAAAGGAAAGAAAGAAACGAAAGGAATGTTTTAATCTAGATGGATTAAAAAGATAAAGGGGGAAGTAAAGATGTTAATTGAAGAAAAAAGAAAGAAAGAAAGAAGAACGTTTTAATCTAAGATGGATAAAAAACGATAGAGGGGGAGGCTAAAAGATGTTAATTGAGAAAGAAGAAAGAAAGAAAGAAAGAAAGAAAGAAAGAACGTTTTAATCTAAGATGGGATAAAAAAAGATAAAAGGGGAAGGTAAAGATGTTAATTGAAGAAAGAAAGAAAGAAAAGAAGAAAGAACGTTTTAATCAGATGGATAAAAACGATTAGAGGGGGAAGGTAAAAAGCTGTTAATTGAAAAAGAAAAGAAAGAAAGAAAAGAAAGAAAGAAACGTTTTAATCTAGAATGATAAAAAGATAGAGGGGAAGGTAAAGTTATTAAACTGAAGAAAGAAAGAAAAGGAAAGAAAGAAAGGAAGAAAGAAAGAAAGAAAGAAAAGAACGTATTTAATCTAGATGGATTAAAAAGATAGATGGGGGAAGGTAAAGATGTTAATGAAGAAAGAAGAAAGAAAGAAAGAAAGAAAGAAAGAAAGAACGTTTTATCTAGATGGATAAAAAACGATAGAGGGGAAGGTAAAAGATGTGTTAATTGAAGAAAGAAAGAAAGAAAGAAAGAAAGAAAGAAAGAAAGAACGTTTTAATCTAGATGGATAAAAACGATAGAGGGGGGAAGGTAAAGATGTTATTTGAAGAAAGAAAGAAAGAAGAAAGAAAAGAAAAGAACGTTTTAAAATCTAGAATATAAAAAAGATTAGAGGGGAAGGTAAAGTTATTAACTGGAAGAACAGAAAGAAAGCGAAAGGGAAAGAAAAGCGAAGAAAGAAAGAAAGAAAGAAAAGAAGTGTCCATTGTCTTACATTGTATGGTTGAATTATTGAAACCTCTGGCTCTCCAACATCATGTGAGCTTGCCACCACAAAATCTTGCCACCATAAATCGTCTTGGTGTCCTGCACGTGACCAAATCTTTTTCTCCGTGTATGGCAGCTGACGTAAACGTTTAATGTCCCGCGGATTGAGACCGGCTATGAAGTACCAGAATTTGAGGCACGATTTTGTGGCCGGTGCGAAAAGTGGCGTTATCATGCGGAAAGACGTTAATGATTTCACTTGAATCGATGCATTGTGTAGAGAAAGCCACCTGCAAAAGAAAATAGACAAAAAGCATATTTAATACTACTACGTGTGTTCATGCCCTGTCATCACATTAGGTAAATAACTTGCTTAGTAAGAGTCCAAAGTGGTTGCTGCATATCATGGACAATCTAGCCATCAGGATCTCGTCCAAGGAATTACGAGTCACCATCCTTGGCCAATAGGTGGGCGCCAGTGGGTTAGTCGTACTCCTCTGTAAAGTGTTAGTCAGTGTATACAGTCCAGAGTTTAATTCATTCCACTCGTAACTCAATTCCCTCGTATATAAAATCAATGTTCCTCATTGAAATAAAAGGAATTGCCATTAATCCGTTCCATCCCCAAGCACCATAATTTCTAATGTCCCAAAATAAATAAACTAATCAACCAGACATATATGAATCTTACCTGAGAATGTTCCGGTGGTATGATCTGCTATAGGTGTTACATTCATCGAATGAATCCATGGTTTAAAATACTTTGGTGTTGTCCAGCCGCATTTATTCAAGTCAAAGTCACAAACACCTAAAAAAATAAAGGATAAACGAAATGAAATAACAAAAGAGTATTTACGTTAACGAAATGTCAGAATAGTTTTACCCTTTTCACTACTGTGGTATATTGGTTAATAAGAAACGGAAGCACCGTTTCGGCCATTGTTTTGATAAGAAACGGAAGCACCGTTTCGGCCATCTTTGGAGTTGTAATAATAAAAAGGCAGAAGTGATTACTTCTCGCAATTAACGTCAGCTGGACTACTTGTTGTGTTCATTATTTCGATAAGCAAGCTGCAACAACTACCCTACCCGTATGTGACTATATTAACACAGAAAATAACAATATATATATATATATATATATATATATATATATATATATATTAATATATATATATAAACTTTTACTGCCAGCAAATATAAAGCAATGATCGTCCGTTCGTAGACTGGATCTCTCTGGTGACTGAGGAAAGTTCTTTTTAAAAGGTTTGTAAATACTCACGTCGCGCTGAACAGGGACTGCTATCCAATACAATATCGTCAAGTGCAATAACGTCATAGTAACCTTTTGAGGAAATTCTCTCAATATAGATCTGAAATAGTAAAGTAATTTTAAAGTAAATAAGGGATAATTATTAGTCTATTTATTCTTTGTATCATTTCTTATATTATATATATATATATATATATATATATATATATATATATATATATATATATATATACCAAACTTATTGGTAAACCATTGGGTAAAGAAAAACCTAGCAAATAGTTTGATTATAAAAATATACTACCAAACTTTACCTGGGGAAAAAATTTAAAAAAGAAAAAACCATGGTTAATAACACTTGGCCAAAAGAAAAAGAATTATATATACTAGCAATATAAAAAAACACCCTCCAGGTGATGTAAAAATAGATTTTTGAAACATATTGCCTGAGGGGTGGGATTAAAAATTCAATGTCAACAAGTTTGTACCCTAAGTAAGTCAAATCATCAAATTCATTAAAGGATTAAAAAATAAAACAATTTGAAATGTAAACTTTAAATATGTATTAAAATGAACAAACTATATATAGATATATAATACCAGTCATGTATTTATTAAAATTTGTTTTAAAAAAACAATGAGGACTGTCTAATGTTGCATGCTCAAATTTTGAGTTTATTTATTCTATGTTATGACGATTTTGGGTAATGTGACGTAGTTTTTGTTAGAGACAAAAACCGGAAGCGAATCTCCATTATTAATATAGATATATGAAAAATATAAATATATATAAAAACAACTAGGATCATCTACAGCTAAAAAGTAAAAAGTGCTCAATACCTAAGTAGAGCAAATAATAAAGTTAAACCCAATGGGTCTGATATACCTACTAACAGTTTCATTTAGTAGCTCATCAGGGCAAGATTCTTGCTCTGATGAGCTACTAAACGAAACTGTTAGTAGGTATATCTGACTCCTTAAGTTTCTCATATATATATATATATATATATATATATATATATATATATATATAATTAGAAATGAGTAAGTGTGAAAGATTTTTAAAAATTAGGATGATTTATTGATCTGCCACTGCGTTTTTCGATAGATGAATCTACAGTATTAAAATATATTTGAAATGAATATGTACTTAGTATGTGTCTCTGATCTTCTTCATGGTAATATCAATAAATCGATCTCATTTTCATATTTTTTCAACTATGTTCGGTAACTGCCAGTTTCAAAGTGATTTTCAAAGGGTTTAAAAAACAGTAAGGAGAAAAGGCCGCGGACAGAGATATTTTCGAGGTTGATCTATACAAAAGATAGGGTCAAGGTAGTCTGCTTACAAAAAATATGGTTGAGGTAGACTGTTTACAAAAGACATACTCGAAGTAGACTGCTTGCATAATATATGGTCGAGGTACATTGCTTACAAAAAATATGTTTGAGGTAGAATGCTTACAAAAAATACACTGGAAGTAGACTGCTTACAAAAGATATGGTCGAGGTAAACTGCTTACAAAAGATATACTGGAGGTAGACTGCTTACAAAAGATATGGTCGAGGTAAACTGCTTACAAAAGATATACTGGAAGTAGACTGCTTACAAAAGATATGGTCGAGGTAGACTGCTTACAAAAGATATGGTCGAAGTACATTGCTTACAAAAAAAAGGTTTGAGGTAGACTGCTTACAAAAAGATATACTGGAAGAGAGACTGCTTACAAAAGATATGGTCGATGTAGACTGCTTACAAAAGATATGGTCAAGGTAAACTGCTTACAAAAGATGTGGTCAAGGTAAACTGCTTACAAAAGATATACTGGAAGTAGACTGCTTACAAAAGATATGGTCGAGGTAGACTGCTTACAAAAGATAGTGTTGAGGTAGACTGCTTACAAAAGATATACTGGAAGTAGATTGTTTACAAAAGATATGGTCGATGTAAACTGCTTACAAAAAGATATACTGGAAGTAGACTGCTTACAAAAGATATGGTCGAGGTAGACTGCTTACAAAAAGATATACTGGAAGTAGACTGCTTACAAAGATATGGTCGAGTACTGCTTACAAAAAGATATACTGGAAGAGAGACTGCTTACAAAAGATATACTGGTCGAGTAGACTGCTTACAAAAGATACGAGGTGCTTACAAAAAGATATACTGGAAGTAGACTGCTTACAAAAGATATGGTCGAGGTAGACTGCTTACAAAAAGATATACTAGACTGCTTACAAAAGATATGGTCGAGGTAGACTGCTTACAAAAAGATATACTGGAAGTAGACTGCTACAAAAGATATGGTCGAGGTAAACTGCGTACAAAAAAATATACTGGAAGTAGACTGCTTACAAAAGATATGGTCATGGTAAACTGCTTACATAAGATATACCCGAAGTAAACTGCTTACAAAAGATATGGTCAAGGTAAACTGCTTACAAAAGATATACTTGAAGTAGACAGCTTACAAAAGATATGGTCGAGGAAGACTGCTTACAAAAGATAGTGTTGAGGCAGACTGCTTACAAAAGATATAGTCGAGGTAGATCGTGTAACAAAAGACAGCGTACAAAATATTGTTGAGGTATACCACGTACAAAAATATGGTCAAGCTAGACCATATGCAAAATTTATGGTCGACGTATACCGTATACAAAAGATATGGTCGAGGTATACCATGTACAACAATAGCACCAAGGATTGTTTGGGTATGTTTACCACTAGGCGAAATATCTTAGAATAAAAAAAATTTAAAAAATAAAAAAATCTTACCTGGTAATTAAATTTGCTGATGATGGTGAAGTCAGCATAGATCCAGTTTCCACCTTGGTCCTTGGATTTGGTCCAGCGCAGTGTTTTCTCTCCGTTTACAACTGTGTAGACATTCAGCGTTCCTTCTTGCATGCCGTACATGTGGTAATAAAAGGCAAAACAACTTCCCTTGCTTGAGGTTGGCCCCAGTATCGGGCTGGACAAACCGATTTTTTTGCCTTTCGCGGCTATGCGACTATGGCTATAGAGGTATTCTTTTGGGTGAAAAAAAAATGAAAAAAAATAAAAGAATAGAAAATTGCTATCCATTATTTGTTAAAATACTTAATAGTGTTACGTAGTGAATATGCATAGCCTCTCATTTTTGTAAGGAAATATAGTTTAGAATTTAAATGTCTTTCGCGGATACGCGACAATGGATATAGAGGTATTCTTTTGGGTGAAGAAAAGAAGGGAAAAAAGAATATAATATTGCCATCCAGTATGTGTTAAAATATTTAATAGTGCTACATAATGAGTATGCATAGCCTTTCATTTTTGTAAGGAAGTATAGTTTAGAATTTAAATGCCTTTCCCAGATACGCGACAATGGATACAGAGGTATTCTTTTTGGCGAACAAAAAGAAGGGAAAAAAGAAGGAAAAAGAAGAAAATTTACCATCCAGTATTTGATAAAAGACTTAATAATGTTACACAGTGAGTATGCATAGCCTATAAATTTTATAAGGAAGTATAGTTTAGAATTTAAATTCGCGATAAAACAGGGAAAATATTGTGGAAGTAAGTTCATAGGCTTAAGATGATATCTGGAAAATGAATAAAAGAATTATGTGTACACGGATACATATTTTTGAGTACACATAATTTATTATTCATTATTCTAGTTTTTGATAAGGAATATTTAGTTGGGTGTCTACTTTATTCGGTTAAAAAGATTAAGATTCGGTTTAGTAATCCGTACGGTCATAAAGTAAGTGTTTAGTCTAGCATTATAAAAATGATGACGAAAAGTATGCTATTGATGATGTTGGATTATTTTGGTATATAAGGCGTATAATATTATAGACGTGGTAAGGTAACGTAGACTAAACCACAACCAATCAACAGCTCGAATACGTGGTTAGTTAACTATTTAATCATCAATATGGACTGCCGTTTATTTGCACATACTTCGACATTGAGGAACGGACATGCAACGAGGGACTTTGCTGAACGTAAGGATTTTACCCAACACCAAGGAATAACCAAAGGATCATTCATAACACTGAGGGACACCAAGGAGCAAACAAAGGTTTCTTCACTAACGGTCGCGCTCTGCTTAACACAATGGATGGCCATAAAAATGGTAACTTTTACAGACAGCAAAAAGTTTATTCCTATTACTACCATATGAGGTTTCAATATTTTTTTTATCACTTACTTGAACCCGAGTGAGCTTCTTTTGGTCCACTGTTGTATACTGGAAGGCGACCAGAACCTATTTTCCATGTAAATGAATCTTTTTTGCTGGTCTGCTGCCAGTTGCACATGTCATTGTTCTCAAAATTGCAGTCCACTTTTCTCAAAGCTGTTAAAAAAATAAACAATGATTATAAACACTTAAGTAATAATAGAATGATATATAATATGTATATATAATGAATATATATTTAATGAATAATAGAATTATGTATACACGGATACATATTTTCGTGTACACATAATTTTATCATTCATTATTCTAGTATTTGGTTATGAAACATTCAGCTGCATGTATACTTTATTCGGTTAAACGAAAAGATAAAGATTTGGTTTAATAAACCTTACAGACATAAAGTATGTGTTTAGTCCACTTGCAGTCCACTATTCCCAAAGCTGTTAGGAAAAAAACAACGTTTTATAAACACTTAAGTGAAAATAGAATTATGTATAATTTATACATTTAGACAATTAATAACATCACGGCTTTGAAACAAGAATCAAGCAGGAAGGTAAACTATTTATCTTTTCTATTTATTTCTTGATTATTTCCCTATGCTTTTAAAAAGACTCAGTATATATATATATATATAATATATATATATATATATATATATATATATATATAAGGGTTTTGTAATTTGCTTGAAGCATTGTGTTTATATTGGTTTGGTGGTTGGTTTTGAAGGCTATCACAATGCAAGTGTAAAGAAAAAAGAAGGTAACTGTGGTTTTGTTTGTTAACTTGTGATTTATTCTCAATTCTAAATATTGCGGGATAAAAAATCCCTTCTACAGAAGATTACTAGAACTGAAGTTGTGGCTAGTGGCTGTTCATTTGTTCTGTCTTATGTCTTCCAAATTCTGTGTGTATGGGGTGCTTGTTTATGTGTGTATTTGTGTGTATGTAAAAGAGTGTGTAAGTGTGTGTGTGCGCGCTTATGTCTGTATGTCTGTTCATTTCCTTTTCTTTCTTTTTGGCTCGCCCTCTAAGCATGGTTTTTTTGTTTACTAACATGACCATATTATCCTTTTTTTTTAATTAATATGTGTTGAGATTAACATACACCGCACACACACAACAGAACAACAGGTGATTTTAATAGACAGTACATTTACACACCCGCACCCATAAACAATCAAACGATATCTGGAATGTTAATCTCAGACACATATTAATAATAAAAAACACTATATATATATATATATATATATATATATATATATATACATATATATACATATATATACATATATATACATATATATATACATATATATATATATACATATATATATATATATATATATATACATATACATATATATACATATACATATATATATATACATATACATATATATACATGTATACATATATAGAAGCCGTTAAACAGTAATAACATTTGACAAAGGGTATCTAACGACCTGAAAATTTATGACAAAAAAATAATTAAAAAATAAGTGAATCCAATACTCCATAATATCGAGTTCATTCATTTATACATTTTTAATGCTTCATAATAACGCCCAATTTTAAAAAAAAAAATTTTTAAATAAAAATATATATACACATATATATATACATATACATATATATATACATATACATATACATATATATACATATACATATATATATACATATACATATTATATAACACATACATATATGTAAAAATGGAAAAGGAATTGAATCCGACAATATGAGGAAAAATGAGTAAAGAAAAGAAATGTAAATGGATAAAATGAATTTAATCGATATCACATTAATCGATATCACTTACACATGTGTTTCGGTCAGTTTATGTGTGTGAAAATATAAAAATAAATGTTCACTCTGATGAAGGTCGATTCTTGTATGTGTGCGAAATATTTTCACACATAAACTGACCGAAACACATGTGTAAGTGATATCGATTAATGTGATATCGATTAAATTCATTTTATCTATTTACATTTCTTTTCTTTACTCATTTTTCCACATACATATACATATACATATATACATATCTTATTATAATGGAGATTGTGGGTTTGTCTGTCTGTAACCGAAACTATATTACTATACAAGTCACAATTCCCTTTGTTATTTACATCACATTCTCCATGATTTTATTTTTTATTTAAACTTCAATTATTAGTAAAATTGTTTTACATCATTAAGACTGTTAACAATATCTACGCACTAATAACATGCAATTATATTTATATATTCAACGAAATAGCGGTTTTCAGTGTGAATGGGAAGGCTAATTTGCATATTGATCTTAAAAAATTTGATTTTAATAAATATATGCTTAGTATTATTGATTTCTAATTGTTTGGTTTT
Source organism: Doryteuthis pealeii (assembly GCA_023376005.1). Lineage (NCBI taxonomy): Eukaryota > Metazoa > Mollusca > Cephalopoda > Myopsida > Loliginidae > Doryteuthis > Doryteuthis pealeii. Next base: position 16,212,143 of record CM042141.1, read on the forward strand.
ATCTTAATAAATATGAGCAAAAATCTCGAGGATAAATCTTAACAGAAATCTATTAACATAAAGAAATAACTGTAATTTTATTCTTTTCTTCCTATTTTAACTAAATAGTTAAATTAGGGAAATTTACCACTGAAAGACGGGAGTAAGGGAAAATGGTGGAACAGTTAGTTTCAAAGTTGTTCTATTTTCCGATTATACCCCCTCTGTTCCAAATATTTTTATCTGAATTCTTATTCAGTTTCATTAGCCTTTCTAATTTAACATGATATTTTATTATATTAAAACTTAAATACTTGCACCCGGAGGGTGCATATATTTGCTAGTACATATATATATACATATACATATACATAATATATTAATATATATATTATATATATATATATATATATATACATATATATTATATATATATATATATATATATATTATATTTCTCCAGGTTGCCTAGCCAAGGTTAGTTTAAATTTAATTTAAGTTTAAATTTGATAATTAATATGTTTGCTAAAATTTGTTTGTTAATTTAATGAATACGTGTATTAGTATTGGTAATTATTTGTTTATTTTCCATTAATATAATCTTGGTGATCATCGTTGAAAATTTGTGTTATGATAAAAGGAAGTATGTTGGTATTTTTCATTAGGGGGTAAAAAGATCAGGAAATATAAAGAGTCTTGCTGTCACATGTTTTTAGTGGGTAAATAGCTTAGGCAAGCGTAGAAAAGTTTTTAGTGGTGTAAAGTTGATGATAATGATGATGGTAAAATAAATTAAATAAGATAAATAGTCAAATTTAATTCATGAGAAAAGGGGAAAATATGGTAGCTGTAGAGAAAAGAAAATTAGTAATATAATTATAGTGATCATTGTTAAAAGTTATTTTTAATTTAAATAATGTGTGTTATTAACATTATATATATATCAATTAGGAAGCGCGTGGTGTAATGGTTAAAGTCATGGGAAATGGACTCGTCGCCCCGAGTTCAGATCTTGGACGTGGTAATTGCATTTCACTTAGCGCTAATACCCTTGGGGAAAGGTATGAACCCTACTCTCCCTCCAGCTATGGGTAAATAGCAGGGCAGACTGGGTTCTTTAAACATGGCTAGGTAACCAGTCTAAGAGAAGGAAAACTCTGAATTCAAACCTGTTGAACTCCGCTTAAGAAATTGACCTTGTGTCACATCCTGCTCGTGTGGAGGGGTTGGTAAATATATATATATATATATATATCAATTATAAATTTTATTAAAATTTGATAATTAATGTGTTGCTAATATATGCATAAAAAATTTTAATTAATTTAATTTTTTTAAGTTAATGAATACGTGTATTAGTATTCATTATATCCCTGGGTTGATATGCCGTAAAAGCGAAAAGGGGGATGGAGTCCCTTGTCGTCCAGTTGATACCGACAACAGGCCACTCTATCGACTTTACATCTATTTTTAGTTGTAGAGGTTGCTAATAGATTATCGCTTCCGATATATCCGTTTTCAGAATAAAATGATTACTGAAAAGAAGAGAAAGATAAAACATATAGAAAGAAATTATATATACGACTTTGATATTTCTTAAAGGTAGATCTCAGTTGATGATATTCATTTAAAGGGAGGCGCGTGGTGTACTGGTTAGAGTCGAAGGAAATGGACTCGTCGACCGAATTCAAATCCTGGACGAAGCCACAGTTCACATAGCGCTAATACACATGGGAAAGGTACGAATCCAACTATTCTCCCTCCAAATAGTAGGGCAGACTGGGCTCTTTAACCTTGGTTAGGCAACCAGTCTAGGAGAAGGAAAACTTTTAATACAAATGACTTATTTTATTGTTTGGGGGAGTGGGCGGCGTATCCTCGTTGTGTGATGATTAGCAAGCTAGTCTCGCATGTCTTTTACTTTACTATTTAATAGTGAGATTGATCCTCGCTGGATGTCTTATACTTGCAACCTTGTGTCACATCCTTTTTGTGGCGAACGGATTGGGTAAATACCAACCTAATTCTTTGGGGTCTGCGTATTCAGGCATACGAGCACATTCGCCATGGCTGACCTCTATGTCATCGATTGCAATGTCTCCGTTGAAACCATCTCCTCGGATTCCCTCAAATAACAACTGAAAAATGTTTAAAAAGAAAAAATGGAAGATGTTATCTTGAAAGTTAAATACAGGTGAAGAAGAGAGACATTATAAACATCTACAGTAAAATCATCTATATGAATCTCTACACTGAAATCATCCCAATGAATTTCTATAGGGAAATCATCTCCTATGAATTTCTATAGGGAAATCATCTTCTATGAATATCTACAGTGAAATCGTCTTCTATAAATCTTTACAGGGAAATCATCTATAGACTTCAATACTGAAATCGTCTCAAATCAATCTTTAGAGTGAAATCATTTCCAATGAATATCTACAGTAAAATCATCTCATGAATCTCTGTAGGAAAATCATCTCCTATGAATCTTTACAGTGAAATCATTATTATGAATCTCTACAGTAAAATCATCTCCTATTAATTTCTATAGCAAAATCATCTATGAATCTCTACTGTCATACCAACGTCTATGAAATCATCTTGTATGAATCTCTACAGTGAAATAATCTTGTATGAATCTCTATAGTAAAATCATCTCCTATGAATCTCTACAGTGAAATGATCTTGTATGAATCTCTATAGCAATATCATCTCCTATGAATCTCTACAATGAAATAATATTGTATGAATCTCTATAGCAAAATCATCTCCTATGAATCTCTACAGTGAAATAATCTTGTATGAATCTCTATAGCAAAATCATCTCCTATGAATCTCTACAGTGAAACCATGCCATACGAAATCATCTTGTATGAATCTTTATAGTGAAATAATCTTGTATGTATCTCTACAGTATAATCATCTTGTAAGAATCTCTAAATCAAGATCATCTTCTATGAATTTCTACACAGAAATCATCTCAAATGAATCTATATCAAATTCATCACCTATGAATCTCTACAGCAAAAACATTAAGGAATCTCTACATCAAAATTATCTCCTATGAATTTCTACAGCAAAATCATCAATGAATCTCTACATCAAAATCATCTCCTATGAATCTCTACAGCAAAATCATATATCAACCTTTAGAATAAAATCATCTGATATGACTCTCTATGTACGCCTTCTGTATTAGCCGTGTTCCAATATATGTAATCAAATCGAAGGAAAGCTTTGAACTATTTGATCAATAAATTCTCGTTGTGATAAGATGGATTACATAAACAGCCTGAAACAATAGTGAAATATTATAACAGAAAGGTTCCACGAGTGCATGCGGTAAATGATCACTTACATAAAATGGTTTCTTTGTATAAATCCGGTCAACACTGAGTTGCCCATTTAACCATTCCGGTCCGTTGTTTCCTTTCTGAGTCCACAAATAAGCCTCTCCCTTTTCATTAACGTTTTTCACAAGGACATTCAAAGTATCTACATTTTCTCCATTCATTTGGTACCAGAAACGAAGGCACAAACTCATATTCGAAGGAAGAAAGTCGATACTCTGAAGTCGAGCGACGTCCCCAGGAGCTTGTGGATCGCTTGTCTCGATGTAAACGTAATATCCTTTTGTATTTTGCAATGTGTGGTCAGAATTGGGACCTGTTTGTGGGGTATCTGTGTAGCCTCTGCTTCTTAGCCAATCAAATTGGTCGGACTTTACATTTTTCCATGTGCACATATCTTTCTCGAAATCACAAAAACCTGAAAATAATTGAACAGAATGTCAAGAGTGTTTTGTTGGTAACAACGAAATTGCGTAGGGATATACGAGATAGAGTGAGAACATAATTCGAGCTAAAGTAAGATAAAGAGAGAGAAGAAGATGCACAGAGGGAAAGAGATAGAGAGATGCAAAGAGAGAGTAAAGGGTAAAAAGGTAATACACGAGTCAGAGTGAGAACATAATTCGAACTAAGGTAAGATAAAGAGAGAGGGAGATGCACAGAGGGAAAGAGATAGAGAGATGCAAAAGAGAGAGAGAGAGAGAGAGAGAGAGAGAGCAAAAGGTAAAAAGGGAAAGAGAGTGCAAACAGGAAAAGGAGGTTTAAAGGCAAAAAAGGATAGAGAAAGCAAAATGGTAAAAGAAAATAGAGGATGAAAAAAGAAAAAGGGAAAGAGAGGGTGAGATAGAAAGCGTGAGAGGGCGAAAGGGGAACTGGGAACGAGTGGACGAAAATGGAAAGAGAAAACAGAAAGAAAAAGCGAAAGGGGAAAAAAAGAGAAAGAGAGGGTAAAAGAGAAAAAAGCGAATATAAGAGTTAGTGTGAAAATATATTCCAAACCAAAGTAAGATAAAAAGAGAATGACATGCAAAGAGGGGAGAGAGAGGAGGGGAAAGAGAAGAAATGGAAAGAGAAGACGAAAGGTAAAATGAGAAGGAGAGACGAAAATGAAAAAGGAAAAGAGGGAAAGTGAAGTAGAAAAGTGTGAGTGTTAAGCTTTGTGTTAATTACACAGCTATGGTTAGACGAGAACAAGATACACCCGCGGATTGAATAAAGGGTTAGGTTCAAAGTTCCGTGATGGCTCCGATTACGACAAGAAGGTTCCCGAGTTCGAAAGAAGGTTCCCAAGTTCGAAAAGGCTCTCGAGTCCGACAAGAAATACCTGAAGAAAGCCGGAGGGCACATTGACCGAAATTTTGTACATATAACAATAAAGATGAGGACAATAGTCCGAATAATCCGAATAATATTGATTATCAAACCTCATCTCAAACATTCAGAGAAATAGATAACACCCCTCTCTACAGGGGATACAGTAAGCGTATTCTAAGTACTGCCGACAAGACTTCAAAGAGACAGGTAGGGCGAATGGCAAAGAGACAGATAGGATTAAAAAGCAAAGAGAAAAGGATCATAAGAGAAAACAACTTTATATGTGGAAATTTGTCTTACCTGGAGTTTGACAAGCTCCATCTGTCATGTAAATGTCATCAATCGCTATGTCACCTCTCAAAGATTTTCCTACTTTTCCTTCAAACATGATCTGAAAATTTAAAAACAAAAATTAATTCAAGAATTTTAAATGATATGCAGTAGGTTTGACTGGGTTAGAAACGGTTAATCATATAATAAGCGAATGCAGCAAACTAGTACAACGAGAGTACAATCGACTGGGTGGGAAAGGTGATCCACTAGAAAATTCACAAAGGATCGCACTCTGCTTAATACAGGGAATCTCCACTGGAGAGTGCTCTTGCTTCAAGTCAAAGGATGGCCACAAAAATCGTAACAGATGAGGATTAAACGCTTGCAACTTTTACAGACAGCAAAGAGATTACTCCTATTGCTATCATATGAAGTTTCAATCTTTTTTTGATCACTTACTTGAACCTAAGTGAGTTTGTTTTGGTCTACTGGTGTATAATGGAAGGCGACCAGAACCTATTGCAAGAAATTCAGTTTTAGCCATGCAACTAAATGGTATATGTACAAACCGGAATCTGTCTTAGAGAATAAGACGCATAAATTCCTTTGGGATTTTGATATATAGGCGGATCACCTAATCCCGACTAGGAGACCAGACATAATGTTAATTAACAAGAAGAAGAAAACGTAGATTTTGCCGTCCCGGAAAATCACAGAGTGAAAGCGACCCCCAAAAAAAAAAAACGAAAAGGTAGATTCAAATACTTAGATGTAGCCAGAGAGCTGGAAAAATTTTGAAACATAAAGTTAAAAGTCGTATCAACTGTAATTAGGGCCTTCGTAACGGTCCCTAAAGTTTTGGAAAAGGAATTGGAAATTCGGGGAAGAATCGATACCATCCACTCAACATCATTGTTAATATCAACAAGAATACACAAAAGAGTCCTGGAGACACGAGGAGACTTGCTGTCACTCAGCCTCCAGTGAAGCACCAGCGTAGGTGGGTTTGAAATAACCTCATGGATATAATAATATGTGTGGAGACAGCCCAACTTGATGATAAATTTTTTTTAAGGAAACTTACGTGGTAATCTTCGCCTGGTGAAATGCTCGCTTGACCTTCAAGCCAATTGTTGCCCTGGTTATATTTACGTGACCAAATCGGGTTCGCCCTTTCTTCGATGTGGGTGTCGTCCACCCTGTACACGTTGAGCTCATCAATATGATCGCCATACATGTGATAGTAAAAGTGCAGACATCTCGTGATGCTTGAATTGTACTTGGGACTCATCAGTCGAGCTTTTTGTTTCGGTTTCTTTTCAGAGGTTTCAATGAACAAATAGTGACCATACTTCGTGCCTGTAGTGTGATCGCTGGAGGGTCCCGTGAAGGACGACGGGGTGCTACCCGAAATTAGATCCCAATTGAAATCATCATTTTCAACTTGGGTGTAATTACATAATCCGTCCTCGAAATCACAGTAAGTAGGGTTATCTATAGCGGGGGCGGAAAAGAAAATACATTAAAAACACAACAAAAACACACACATATATATATATATATATATATATATATATATATATATATATATATATATATATATATAAAAGAAGAAACGCCTACAGATCCTAGAAGCCATATGCATAAAAAATAAAAAAAGAACCTAACATTAATAAAATAGCATTTAAAGTCGGAGACAACGTATTAAATATATTCAATAACTAACACTTACCTAACCCCCCTCTTAAAAATAATAGACTCTCCGAATTTGATAAAAGCATAGATAACAGAACTAAAAATTAACTAAAAACCAAATTACGTAACCCCATGAAGACGACTAGAGAAACAGTCGAAAGCGCTCGGAAAATTAGTATGAAAAATATCATGAATCAACTCGATCCAGATTCAAAAAGGATAGCCAGAAGACTGGAAAAATATCCATACAAAAAATGAAAAAAGAATACTCCGTGTTGTTCAATAACACATGCCTCAAGAATAATTTGCTGCCAAAATACAAATATATATATATATATATATATATATATATATATATATATATATATACAAACACATACACACACACACAACACACACATATATATATCTACACATACACAACACGCATATATATACACATACACAAACACACACACACATATATATATACATACATGCATATACACACGAACACACACACACACATATATATATATATTATATATATACACATAAACACATACATACATATATGTATATATATATATCCATACACATACATATATATATACACACACATACACACACACATATATATATATATACATACATAACACATATTATAGGAAAAGAAAGAAAAGACATTAAAAACACACACACACAAAAATAAAGTTAAAAGTCTTGATAAGTAATTTAGCTAAGTGGCCTGTTTTTCTTTTTTAAATATCGTGTTGATTCGTCAGGTTTTAACAGATTTGCATTCGAGGTCCTTTCTGTTCTTGTGCAAGTATCCGTGCAAAAAGAAACAACTACGCAAAAAATGTAAATATAAACATACAATAAACGCGATTCTCGAACCTTTAGACAAAGAATAACCCAAAACGGGTTGACGTGCCGTAAATATCAATCAAGTAACCAGTCAAATCCAAATATTACCTCGAATGGTATTTTTTGACTATTTTTAGAAAATTTTATTTTGTTTAATTTAAAAGAAAAAGCTTTTATACAATATACAATAATCTACGATGAAATTATTTAGCTATAATAAAGAATGTGTAATATTTACTTATCTTTGTGGTCATATTTACTAATCACATATATAGACATTATATATATATATATATATATATAATATATATATATATATATATATATGGACATACATATACACACATTATATATATATATATAATAGTATTTGATAATTTGCTTGAAGCATTGTTAAGTATGTTATTATTTATTTGTTAAGAAAGCAATTACAATGCGTATAAAAATAAAATAATTTTCAGTCTTATCGATTTCAAAGAAACTTTATCATCAGAGACTTTTTTTCTAATTCGGAGATTACCAATGTTGCGTATTATAATGGTAATCTCAGAATTAGAGAAAGTTTATTTATAGCTAAATTAGGTCCTCGTATAAACATTTATTAGAATTAAACACCGAATATATAATTAATTAAATTACACATTCCATATATACATATATATATATATACATAAAATAAATAAATAAAAATAAATAAATAAATACATAAATAAATAAATAGATAGAAAGAATGAAATTGAAATTGATTGAACAACGGATATCACGACCCTTCTGCGTGGCGTTATAAAAAAAACCCCAAGAGACGCGTGTTCAGAAAAAGTCTCTGATGATAAAGTTTTTTTGAAATCGATAAGACTGAACATTATTTTATTTTTATACGCATTGTAATTGCTTTCTTAACAAAATAAATAATATATATATATATATATATTTGGGTGATTATGTGCTTAATTAAAGTCATACGTAATTTGTTAATTAATTAATTATAATTAAATTAATTAGGCGTGCATATCGGTTTAAATGTAAAGCGTAAACAAATCGAGAAAAAGTCGATCTTTAAATGTACATTTCAGTAGAGATCGACTTTTTCTCGATTTGTTTACGCTTTACATTTAAACCGATATGCAGGCCTAATTAATTTAATTATAATTAATTAATTAACAAATTAGGTATGACTTTAATTAAGCACATAATCTCCCAAAAAAATTGTCGGCCTTCGCCATTTCAAACACATTGTTTGACCACTTCATATATATATATATATATATATATATATATATATATATATATATATATATATAATGTATGTGTGTGTGTGTGTGTGTGTACAGACAAATACATATACATAACATACATATACACAAATTATATATATATGTATATATACATTTGTAAATTTTTGTTTAAAATTTAATATATTTCTATTGCTTGCTAAAAAAAAAACAGTTACACCTGATTAGGAACGTGACACATGCTCTTTGAGAATATTTTATTCTTTTTATCTTACAAAAAATATATATCTTTTTATATTAAAAAAAAAAAAAAAATTTTCTAAAAAAAAAAAAAAAATTTTTTCTGAAAACATAATACATTTTGCGGACCTTGTTTTTTTTATAAAATATTGAATTTTCTCCCGTAGGAACCAGAAAAAACATTTTATATATATATATATAATATATATATATATATATATATATATTTTTAAAATCCCCTAAGCCAAACGAACGTAGTATATAGATACATTTGCCCATTCCGAGAGTGTCTCTCAGAAAATAAACTATACACTAATAGCTACATTGGCCATACAACAACAACACTATCCCGCCGTCTTACATACCACCTCTCCGACACAAGCTCCATAAAACAACACTTTATTAAAAAACACCCAGAAAAATCCACCTCCCCCGAAATTAGAAAAATCTTAAACGAAAATACTAAAATTATCTACAAAAATAACAATAAGAAACGCCTACAGATCCTAGAAGCCATATGCATTAAAAATAAAAAACCTAACATTAATAAAATAGCCTTTAAAGTCGGAGACAACGTATTAAATATCTTCAATAACTAACACTCACCTAACCCCCCCCCCTTAAAAATAATAGACTCTCCGAATTAGATAAAAGCATAGATAATAAAACTAAAATCAACTAAAAACCAAATTACATAACCCATGAATACGACTGGTGCAACAGTCGAAAGCGCTCGGGAAATAAGTATGAAAAATATGATGAATCAACTCGATCCAGATTCAAAAAGGATAGCCAGAAGACTGGAAAAATATCCATACAAAAATGAAAAAAGAATACTCCGTGGTATTCAATAACACATGTCTTACGAATATATATATATATATATATATATATATATATATATATACTCCTATCATCAGGTTCGGTTATAAACCTTCACATGTTTACCCGACCAGATCTGCTCGGTCCATCTGGACAAGAGTTAACGACCGTAAAGTTGGCCAGAAAGTCCATTGGTCAACTCACCTGAATGGCATTTGTTCTTTGTAAATCGAATGTCATCAATTGCTATTTCACCATTGGTTAGAACCGCTCGAGTCCCCTCAAAAATAATCTGGAAAATAATAATGAAAGCCCTCTAATAAATCTGCATTTAATCATTTAATTATTGGAGGCGCGTGGTGTAATGGTTACATTCAGAGGAAATTAATGGCTTGAAGAATCCAGCTATTCTCCTTCCAGCTATGGGTAAATAGTAGGCCAGTCTGGTATCTTTAACCTTCATGCGGCAACCGGTCTAGGAGAAGGAAAACTTTGAATTCAAAGCAAAGGGGCTTTCTTCTTGTTAGTAAATAAGAACTCTCCCGTCTCGTCGTCCTTCTCCCCTTCTCTTCGTCTCCCTCCTCCATTGTATACGTCTTAAGATACCGAAAAGAAATATTCCCATTTCTATACGTTTTTCGAATGGATTTTTTCTTAATTTATCCTATTCAGACAAGCGTTTGTCAACAGAATCCGCGTCACCCTCTAGAAGGTGCGTTTGGTGTTACGATTTATTGTTACATAATTGTGTAGTGGCGTGAGATGTTGACGCACCCTGTAGCGAGAGTTCAAGGGGGCCAAGTGAAGAAATACCAGATCAATTGGTAAACTTGACCCCAATCTCACACGTCACGTGATATAGTTCGAAAATCAGTTCAACCTGAGAATTGAAGCAGGGTAGACGTGCCCTGCTGAGGTTGAATCTCACCGCACAGAAGAACATGGACAGAAATAAATCTTGATCAAGAAATAAAAGTCTTGTGGCTTAATTAATTGCATGACTAAAGAGTTAGCCCAGATAAAACCCTTAGAAGAGACTAGACAATATGACGGGCCAAAGAAGAAGAGGAGGAAACATGGCGACTAGACGTAGCAAGAAGAAATGAAGTCTCAACTCTGTCTGTCTGTCTGTCTGTCTGTCTCTCTCTTTCTCTCTCTCTCTCCCACCAGAGTTTATCTCTCGATTATATACCCAACGATGCTGTTATAAATTTTTTGTCGACGTTTAAAAACGTTTCGATTTTTAAATACGTTAAACAATGAGTGTTTATGTAATTTCTAAATATTTTGAAGACCTCATCTTTAAGGTTACAGTCGTGAATTATAGTATTCTGCGGAGGACGGAGATCATAGAAAGCATTAACAAAGATATTTTTAGTAAGTAATCTTGAAGAATTCAACGAAAACTGCTCTTTGAAAAATAAAATTAAAAGTTTAAGATTGTCTAACAGATTACTAGTTTAAAAACAGCGGAAATATTAAATAGATACAAAAAAAGAATTAGAAAATTAGTTAGGCTATTTTACATAAATAGTTTTGATAAATTATACAGATCTTTTCTTACTTTTCCTTCAAATATGATCTGAAAATTTAAAAACAAAATTTAATTCAAGAATTTTAAATGATATGCTGTAGGTTTAGTTGGATTAGAAAAGGTTAATCATATAATAAGCGATTCCAGCAAACTAGTACAAAGAGAGCACAAGACTTCGAACGACTGGGTGGGAAAGGTGATCCCACGAGGAATTGTTTTGATAAATTATACAGCTTAATTTTATGTGAGCTTCCCCTGACGCGCGAACAGAGAAACACAACTACAAAAAAGATAACTCGCCTGGTAGGTGGTATTTATATGAGCTGCAAGGTTGAAGGATGCTTCCCGCCATGTATCACCTTGGTCACCAGACTTTGTCCACTTTGTCTCTTTGGTTCCATTTATGGACAAAATGACTGAGAGTGTGGATATGTAAGAACCGTGCATATGGTACCAGAAATTGAAGCATCTGTCTTGGGAAGCTGGAATTTGAGGTCCAAGAAGACGGCTTTTGTCAAACGGAAGACGAGGCTCGTATTATCCGTAAAAACATACCAGCCATCCTCTGTAGAAAATAAAAAATATATATGAAAAATACAATAACAAAATTGAACGTCAAAGAATCGTGTATATATATATATATATATATTATATATATATATATATATATAATATATATAAAGTTAAAAAAGGAATTTTTACTTTATATATAAAAAACAAAATATAATAAATAATTAATCATTTATGAAATACAGAATATAAAAATTGTTAATCATAAAAATTCCTTTTCTAAAAATATTTTGAATACCAACCGTCACATTGTTTTAATACCCATCCCCTTTCGAATAAGTTAATTCGTCTTGTTGCCAACATCTCAAAATTCGCTACAATGAAGAGTTGACCGACAAAAAATGTTATACACATCGGCATGCCCGACAAAAATATGGCGCGAATGCCCACATTGGTGAATAATGTAACAACTTTCGTTCTTTTTTGCAAAATTAAGGTTGTTTGTTTTTGACTTGATTTGACATTTATCTCCGACCCAAACACCACGGAGTAAATGAGCTCTGATGATGATTTTTGTAAAATCGAAATATTGATCAATATCAGCTAGGATTATATTATAAATTGTTTTCTATTTAACAGCATTGTGTGATGTTTTCATTCCACCTTTTCATACTATTATATATATATATATATATATATATATATATATATATATATATATATATATATATATATTACAGAGATCAGGTGAGGAAATCTTCCTTACGTTATAGTAGCTTTTTTAAAATGTCATAGTTTGCAGAACTCAATGTGTTTTTTTTTTTATTTTCAGAGTCACAAAGCAAAATTATATCAGTAAAAATAACAGAACGTTTAGATTTTTAGCTTTATAGCCTATTTCATGGAACCTAGAAAAATTGTTTAGTCATTCACATCTTCAGATGCAAAATGAAGATTCCTTTATTATTTTTGAGTCAGATGAAAACAAATTTTTTATTGTCTTGTGTTCCTCTGTGTAGACCACTCCTGAAGGTAATTTAACAGTTGGTCATAAATTAATATCTTGTCCAGCTGATTCTCTGCTATGGTCATTTTTAAAAGTCACTGTTAAAACAATATATATATATATATATATATATATATCTGAATGTTTGAGATGAGGCTTGAAGATTAGTATTATTAGCGTTAATCGGACTATTGTCCCCATCTTCATTGTTATTTGTACAACGTTTCGGCCGATATGCCATCCGGCCTTCTTCAGGTATTTCTTGCCGGACTCGGGAACCTTCTCGGACTCGGGAACCTTTTTTTTTTAACTCGGGAACTTTCTTTTCGTATTCGGGAGCCATCACGGAACTTTGAACCTAACCCTTTATTTATTCCACGGGGGTATTCTGTTCTCATTCCGCTAACCATAGCTGGGGTAGGAGTTGTGCTAATTAATTATTTTTCTAACTGCTTTCAAAAAATTATTTTTCTAACTGCTTTCAAAACTGGTTCAAAGTTCCGTGATGGCTCCCGAATACAACAAGAAAGTTCCCGAGTTCGAAAAGAAGGTTCCCGAGTCCGAGAAGGTTCCCGAGTCCGACAAGAAATACCCGAAGAAGGTCGGAGGGTATATCGGCCGAAACGTTGTACAAATAACAATGAAGATGCAAAGAATTCGGAGGAAGATGTCGCCAGGCATACAACAGAATGAACAGATCCTATCCACCAGGTAACCGTTCTAGAACTTTCAGATATGTTAAGAAAATAAGTCAAACGTAGACAAACAACATCATAGTTACTTCGTTTTTATTTACACTTGCATTGGGATAAACTTCAGAACCAACCATCAAACTCATATATAAATTATATATATATATATATATAATATATATATATATATATATAATATGGTGATTATAAATGTTAACATCCTTCTTGGAGTACCTCTAAGCTTTAATTTCCATCTGTTTCCACCTGTACACCATTCCTGTCAATACATGCTTGGAATTACACGCACCCAAAAAGTATAAACTTAAATATAAAAACACAGAAATTCTCTAGAACAAAAAACAAATTTCAAACACACACACCTAACATATCAAATGAACATCTGATGAACAATAATAATATGATGAATAAAAGAATAATAAAAGCTCAGTTAATGAATTTATTACCAAACCACCCAGAAAACAAACCACCTGTTTAAAAGACTAATGTTAAAAATGAAATTCCTTTATATTCCACTCCCGCCAAACAGGAAGAGGGAAGTGAAATACTCATGTATATATATATATATACACGCATGTAAGAATTCATTTTCATATTATCAATCAAAGCCTGAAGAAGATACCAGAAGATCTGAAACACGTGTTGCATATGTAAGATAAAAAGAATAAACATTTTTTTTCTGAAAACATAATACATTTTGCGGACCTTCTTTTTTATAAAATATTGAATTTTCTCCCGTTGGAATCAGAACAACATTTATATATATATATATATATATATATATATATAATATATATATATATATCGTGTTACCATGACTTATGAGTTTAATTCTTTCTGCTTGTATCCTAATTTTCTCATATATAAAATCAATTTTCCCCATTGAAATAAACTGAAATGCCCTTAACCCGCACTAGTCCATCCAAACACCCAATTTTTGTTAGTTTTTTCAAATAAGAAAAAAAGCATTGTATTGAATGTAAAACATAATAAAATAGAATGTAATGAATTATGTGCTGTATATATGTTTGATTCATTATTGTTACTAGCAAATATATGCTTAGTATTTTTCTTTGGCGTAATAAATTTGGGTACTTAACTCTTTTTAGTAAACTTATTAGCAAAAAAATCGACCGAGTGACAGCTCGTAACTCGGAAAACTCTTAAGTTGCGGCACTCGTAAGTCAATGTACTATATATATATATATATATATATGTGTGTGTGTGTGTGTGTGTGTGTGTGTGTGTGTGTTTGTGCAATTATTAAAACAAAAGAAGAATGCTGTTTGTTTAACCTTTTTCTATTTTCTCTTGTTTTACGGAATAAGGTCTTATTTTTCAACTCACTGGATGTTTAGCTACCCTCCAGTCAACCTCCTCCAAAAAAACAAAAAAACAAACGAAAACAAAACACGTCACTTACTATTTCCCCGAGTATGGTCTTTTATCGGCCCAGTAACGTTGGATCCCATTGGTCCTTGGCTTCTTGTCCAATCAAAATTATCGGTTTTATCTTGTTCCCATTGACACATTCCACTCTCGAACGTACAGTCGAATGGAGTTGGTGCTGAAAAAATTGTCAAATGTATGCGTTAGTCTTTTGAAAGTAATTCTTGTAAAAGAGATGGCTTACCTCCAGGAACGATGCCTGGCGTACAGGAGGAGTTAAATATTCAGAAAGGGGAACATGGCCGATCCACAGCCAAGTTTAAAAGGCATGATCTTGAAATGAAGAGAATTGGCAAGACAACAAATTTCCCTGAGATCAGTCACACAATAAAAGAAAGCACGAAGTCATAACAAATAGGTGTTTTTGGAACGTGCTATTGTGTGCAGATCATGAAAGACTTCTGTACTATTGTTGCAGATTGCAATGGTGGACTTTTGGCGTCGGACTAGAACTCATATATATATATATATATATATATATATATATATATATATATATAATACTAAAGTGAATCAATGATTATTTGCTAAAGGCGTTTTTCTTATTAGTTAAATAATAAAAAAATCATATCAAAATATTCCTTAGTCATAGGATTGAGTATTGAATAAAAGTACATTTTAATTGGTTCTAATTGGTCGTAATTTGCAACTAAGTAAAAAAACTGACCCGTCTCTTACTCCACATTCTGTCTATCACTTTACTCCTCTCTATATATATCGCGATTATCTCCTCGTTATAATGTTAGTTTCTCTCTGTGGTAAAGAGAGTGATTTGAGGGTGTGGAATATATTTGTATATGAGTTACAGTAGCGGCAAATCCGTAGCTTAAATTAGGTCAAAAGTTCCCTTTCTCAGAAATCTTACAAAATGATTTCTTTAAAAATGCTTTCTTTAAAAAATTGTTTATTTACTTCTTTAAAAAAATTAAATCGCCTTGCAAATTCACTTTTCCCTAATTCCAATTATCTACTCAGAGCTCAATGGGTGATCTAATGGTTTACGTTATGTCTTATATATATATATATATATATATATATATATATATATGTGTGTGTGTGTGTGTGTGTGTGTGTGTGTGTATACTTTCAACTTGAAATTGATTCCCTGGGTTTATTTAACAACAGTTATTTATTACAAGATGACACAAGTTTTCTTCAATATTTATCCATATCCTTTTAAATTCTGTGAGGACGCAGAAATAGAGATCAGTGAGTCCATGTTTTTTTATTTAACGCTTATTTATTTAAACCTTTTATTGGCGCAGTTTCTAGTTTTCAACAGTTATCATTTATCAGCAAAATAAACAAACCGCAACATTTATTTCTTAGTTATATTGAGCGCCAATTTAACGATTGTTAAATTGTCTCCAACCGTATACACCCAGTTCACATACCTAGGTAGCAATATCTCATCAACAGAAAGAGATGTCAATGTATGCATAGGAAAGGCAGGGATTGCTATTGATAGATTATCGTTCATATAGAAATTAATCTCTCCGATAATACAAATCGAGATTTCTTCTAACTTGTAGCCATGTTAGTGCTACTGAATAGCTGCACGACCTGGACTGTAACGAAACGATTGAAGAAAAAGCTGGATAGGAACTGTAAAAGGATGCTGCGTGCTGCCTTGAACAAATCCTTGAAGCAGCACCACACAAAAGAGTAGCTGTGCGGTCACCTACCTTCTGTCACCAAAACTATGCAGTTATGACGATTAAGACATTGGACATTGGTGTAGAAGCAAGGACGAGCTCATAAGGGATGTTATCTTGTGGGCACCTAGATATGGGCATACCAGTGTGAATGGGCCAGTAAAAAACTACATTGATCAGCTCTGCACGGATACTGGATGCTTTGCAGAGGACCTGTCAAGAACGATGGCCGAAAGAGATGGTTGACAAGGAAGAGTCATGGATATGCGTGCTGTCGATACTACTTGATGATGATAATGCGAGGATATTAAACCCGGTTTTGTTAAAACCAGTATGCAAATTAACCACACCATATATTATGTAAATCTTTATTTCTTAGTTATATATAAGATACATTGCAGGATTTTAATAACATGGGCTGTTTTGAAGCAAAACTAACTCAGATTTTCATAGCGACATCGTTAATAAATAAAATTTATTTTATGTATAAATAATTTTGACCATACATTAAATACTCATTGATAAACTTACGCAATTCCTGAATGTATTGTGAGAAAAACAGTGACGTATTTTCGGTTACAGACAGAGGTACCGAAACCCCATTATAATAAGATGTTATGTATTTTTCTCTTTGTACAGTTTTCACGGTGTTTATTAAATAAAATTGATAACACCAATACAATACAAAAACGTATCTTCACTATCATCTTAAGTTGGAAAATACTTCATACTATGTTGCAATATTAATTTTATAAGAAGCCGTGTGTTAATGTAACTCACAGCTATTTTAAATAGGTAAACACTTTGTACTTTAGTTGCTATATATAATCCAATGCATTACCCCACTGACTTTGGTCGTGGGAACCGCAACTCACATACCGTGTCTTGGACAAACGGGCCAAATAAGCGTTTCTTCTAGACAGGTTCATCGTAACATCAGTCGCTATCGAAATTTCTGGATTATGGCCACGTGGATCAGATCTCTATTTCAGAGGATTTGTAAAAAGGCATCTCTTGTAAATAAAGAGTGTTATATGCAACATATCGTTGGAGCTATTGTATGCGATAACTCTATTGTTATATTGACGGAACGACTCTGAAATTTTTTTTTTAATTACAATGTTGCGTGGTCTAAAACTTCTTTGATTACCGTATTTATATACCAAAACTACCGCACGACCGGGATGTGACAAAGTGTCAATTTCTTAAGCGGAGTTTAACACGTTCCGATTATTAGATACTAATGTAACAACAAATGTTTATGTAATTTCTAAATATTTTGGAAAACTTATCTTTAGGGTTACCCCTTTACACAAGGGTAGATTCAACAGGGGCCGGAAAACCATAATAAGCATCGAAGTATTTTATGTGAGCTTCCCCCGCGCCCGCGAAAAGAAAAACACAGCAACAAAAAAAGCTAAGGTTTGAATTCAGAGTTTTCCTTCTCCTAGATTAGTTGTCTAACCAATGCTAAAGAGCCTAGTCTATTTACCCATAGTTGGTAAGATAATAGCTGGATGCATACCTTTCCCAAGGGTATTAGCGCTATATGAAATGTAAACAGCCTTCTATCTACTAAAGTTGGTGGACTAATAGTTGGAGGCATACCTTTCCCATTGGTATTAGTGCTATCTGAAATGTAAACAGTCTTGTCCCGGATTTGAACTCCGGTTGCCGATTCCATTTCTTTCGATGATAACCACTGCACTGCGCTCCTGCATATATGTGTGTTTATTAAGCGTAGCTTGGATTTGGCATAAGTACATGGCACCCAGTGAGGATTGACTTCATTGTTCAGTAACAATTGATCTGCGAGAATATCTTGTTAACCATCACACCACGAGAAGAGGTTCTCACCTTGTTTAATAGATCATATTATCTACTTACGTGGAGTTGGTCTCATGGTGGAAATTATTGGTGTCGTTATCGTTGGTGGTATTGCAGTTGCGTATCGTGGAATCACTGAAAAAATTTAAAGAATACAAACAGGTTTGATATAAAATATGATTATATATAGATTCTTATATAATACAAGCACAAAAAATGAAAACGCTCTCCGGGAGGTGTAAAAAATTTTTTTTTTAATTTGGCCTGAGGGGGTGGGTGTCAAAAATTTAATGTCAGAGGGTTTATATCATAAGAAAGTAAAATCATAAAATTTATTAAAGAGTAAAAAAAATAAAACAATTTGAAATAGAAACTTAGTTATGTCCCCGTCAAATAGAATTTTGCGCGCATCTATTAATTATTGATTAAATAATTATTTTGAATATTTTGCATATAAATTTTACACAAGATCGTAGGTATTTATTTATGTGTAAACCTTTTAGTTAACCTCTTGATACTGATAAAAATGACTATTTTTGTTTGTAAATGATTTTCTCGTAAAACTCTATACGTTAGATAGATTTAAACATATAAAAATAAAAATATATATATATATATATATATATATATATATATATATATATATATATATATAAGTTAAAAGAGTGGAAATGAATCCGACGGTATGAGTATAGATGAAAGGATATGAAAACAACACAATATGCTTTTAAAGTGAAAACATTTTATAACATATTCAGAGCTAATATTTCGATTTTATAAAAATCATCTTCAGAGCTCTGTACTATAAAGAGCGGAGACGAAAGTCAAAATGAAAACCTTGATGTTGCAAAAAAGTCATATGAATTCAAAACGAAAACCTTGATGTTGCAAAAAAGTTTATGTGGTAGTTTCAAATATGAGCACTTCCGGTCACCTAATCATGTATCTCTTATTGTAAATTTTTTGAAAAGAGAAGATATATTCTAAGTTCGACACTAGACGAATTCTCTTATTAAAACAGGATGAGTATTACTTAACAGCATATTGTGTTGTTTTCATATTCTTTTATCTATACTCATATATATATATATATATATATATATATATATATATATATATATATAATACCGGACACGTATTTATTAAAACTTGTTTAAGTTTGTATACTCAAATTTTAAGTGTATATTATACAAGGTTGTTCTTTATTCTAGATATTGACAATATACTATGTACTACAAGGGGTCAATCTTTCGGTCATGTCAAGCCCTAGCACCTATATGATTGTCCCAACACTACTGCTCATATGGCAAGCCCCCAACCCTTTTTATCATATGGGTGCTAGAAGGCGGTGGCTGAGGGTTTTCATGTCCTGGGAATGACGTTACACTCTATCTGATGGTGAAAGTCCAGTTCTGGAGGTCTGGGTAATATGGAGCACACCATCATCACCATTGCTTCCAGGTCCACTCTGACTCGGAGTGGTAGTACCTGTTAGGGTCCCATCTATGGGTTAAATAGAAGAAATTGAGTTTAGATCATTTTCTACCAAATTATCACTACGAACCTTTGAAAACTTTCTTTTTAAATGACCTACCGAGGTTTGATATGCCGTAAAACAAAACAAACAAAAACTACAAGAGGTACCCGAAGTTCGTATAGAAACAGTTAACATTTTTTTTAATCAAGTACCGTAGATACTCGTGTATAATCGATATTTTTAAGTTACTTAAAATTACGGAGTTTAACAGGTTTGGATTCAGTGTTTTCTTTTTTCTAGACCGGTTGCCATACCAAGGTTAAGGAACCCAATCTGCTCTACTATTTACCTATAGCTAGAGGGAGAATAGTTGGGTTCCTATCTTTTCTAAGGGTATTAGCGCTATGTGAAATGCAAACAGCCTCATCCAGGATTTGAACTCGAGTGACCGGTTCCATTTCATTGGACAATTTGAGGACTTGAACTCGGTTGTATATTGTTATTGTTTGGTTTGGGTTCTTTGTTTAATGGCATATCAATCTTCGTGGGTTATTTAATGCCAAAACTACTCTAGTAGATGAACAGTAGAGGTATTATTTAACTCATAGCCGGGGGTGGGATGATGAAGTTCATAGCTTTCCCATTAGTATTAGTCCAAACGTGAGCGTAATAGCGTGACTGTGGTTCGAACTCACTTACTTTAATGTTGCAGTCCAGTACGTTATCCATTACGCCACGGGTAAATTAGATATTATTACAGGATGTACGCTGCCAACATTACTTAATCTCTGTGCTTATTTTTGAGGAGTTACATAATAGGAAGATTCAGATTGCCTGAGTGATTTTAACGGCATGCTAACCTGTCTAGGATTATTTTATACTTAGATGTAAGGGTATAGCGTTTATATCTACATTGTTTGTCTAGTAGGTTCTTAAGTGTTTTTTTTTTTTGCACATAGTCATATAAAATGTGAATAGTTTTAAACTTGCAAGTCATTACAGGATGATGGGATGCCCAAATCTACCCAACCCAAATTTCTCTGAGATTGATGGACAGAAGAAGAAAAACAAGAAGAAGAAGAAGAAGAATGAGGAGGAGACAAAGAAGAAGAAGAAGAAGAAGAAGAAGAAGAAGAAGAAGAAGAAGAAGAAGAAGAAGAAGAAGAAGAAGAATTACATCAAATTAACGGTTTCTGTTGTGAGCAAAAACCCTGCATTCTATGAATAAGTGTTTAACAGTCAAAGGTGTTTGACATGATTCACACTGTGGTTGTTGTTCTTGTTTGAGTATATAGGAGTGCGTTAGTCTTTTGTGACCAATGCATAATTATAAGTTTAATAGTAAAAAGTTAAACTTACATCTACATTTATCATTTGAGAAGAAGATATCGTCAATCGCAAAGTTGATTTCACTGCTTTCACCCTTGATTCCTTCGATTAGGATCTTTGAAAGAAAAAGAAAGAAAAACATCAATCAGTATAAAATCGATTTTAAAAGTCACATTGTTTCTTTCACCAAAATAACAAATTATCTATCACTATATTTCTAAAATTTTGATTTTACTGAGTAAAAAGAAATATATTTTAAAAACCCAGCCGTAAGTTAACAACAGGAGACTCGTGGATTTAACTGTTTTCTACGTCATTTTTATCCTTTTCCTTATGGTCATAGATGTCACTATAATGTACCATGGCATTTTAAACATTCTTTATTTTCATAACCGCAATAAATCACACACACACAAGCGCGCGAGCGCGCACACACACACACACACACACACACACATATATATATATATTATTTAAGCGAGTTTTGTTAAAGATCACGAATATATTTTCTTTATGATCTTCAAGTATAGACATTCAAGTCTTCTTGTTTTCCGTATATCAGGATCCAAACATATAAAACGCCCACAAAACAAACAACTACTACAAACAATACGCCCCCTGATGACGACTAGTGACATGATTGAAAGCGCTTGGGTAAAAATGTGGAACACATTCTCTACTATCTGGCTTCTGATATACGGAAAACAACAAGAAAGCTTGAACGTCTACACTTGAAGATCATAAAGAACTATCCCGTGGTCTTAAAAAACTGCTTAAATAATAACCCGCTGCCAAAATATACATATATATATATATATATATATATATATATATATATATATATATATGAAAAAGAGTAAAACATTATCCGCACTCTTGTTTTTTCAATGTATTTACAGAAAAGCAGGGTGTAAACAAGTATGTCATTTTTCTATATAGTGTCCTTTTTCAATGCATTTGGTCCACAAGATTGCATATTCCCTTCAAGAAGGTTTTCAGTTGGTCATGCAACCATTTACACACTGCTTCTTTCACATCTTCATCTCTGCATCACATTTGTCTGACCACATATAAAGTTATCTGTCCACTCATACACACTTCTATGCAGTTGTGCACTGTCCCTGTAATTTGCTAAAAGCATCCAATGAATTTCACCCCTTCTGACCAGAGACATTGGTTCACTGCTTTTTGCTCTTTCGTTCAGGGTGGCATTATACCCTCTATGTGGTTCAACCATATAGGAACAACTAGCCCATTCTTATGGTGAAACCACTTGTATGGACACAATCACCTCTTCCATATGGTTCAACCATATGGTTCAACCATCTGTATGAGCATAACATTAGTTCACTGCTCTTTGTTCAAACAGCATCTTTCAGGATTTGAACTTGGGCCACCAAGTCCATTTCCAATGATGATAACCATTACACTACGAACCACCAACTTCAACTTCAAATATTTATATAAATTATGTTTCTCTTTCTTTAATGTACAAGGAGAGTCAAAAATTATCTGCGCTCTTTTTTTTTTCAATGTATTTACACAAAGGCAGGGAATAAACAAATACGTCATTTTTCTATATATTCTCCTTTTTTTTCGATGCACTTGGTCCAGTGGTTCACACATGCGTATTCCTTCCAAAGAGAAGGTTTTGCATTGGTCATGCAACCATTTATGCCCAACATCTTTCACATCTTCACTCGTGCTTCACGCTTGTCTTGCCAATTTTAAACTTCTCTATCTACTCATTCACACTTCCCGTATTGTACTAAAATCACCCGATGAATATCAACCCATGACACTCCTTCCAGCCAGAGAAAACGAGTCACTGCTCTCTGTTCTTTCTTGCTGAATACTGCCAGTAGAGTGGACATGTTTACACTAACTTTACAGCGAGCCAGATAGTAAAACACAGGGGCTAAAAAATGGAGCCCATTTTGAGCGGGATCGTCTTGTATAAGGATCACCAAACTTTTTCCCGGTGGGCCGGATAATTGAAAAAATAACGAGCGCGAGACAAATTATTATTGTGCTCAATATTTGCAAGCCAGAACGAACGCTCTGGGGAAAAGATGTAAAACAAGATTTATCTTTCCATGTGATATTCATGGATGAGTGGCGTAAGAGGCACAAAAACAAATTTAACCAGCATATTTATTTTCAAGACATTATCAAAAACATTACAAATTCAAGTACCGTCGGTGGGCCTGATAAAATGCCTTCGCGGGCGGGATCCAGTCAGCGGGTCTTAGTTTGGTGACTCCTGATCTAGTAGGATTTAAAACTTTTGTAAGTAAAAATAAAGTCAACGGGGTCGCCTAAAGTCGGTATCAGCAAGAAAGCGAAGGAGTCTATCCCCTTTTCACTAGTGCTAGACCAAGGATATTGTTTTGGTGTCTGAGGTGGAGCATCACACCTACCATCAGCTCCCCACTTTACCGCACAGATACCTTTGCTACTCATATGCTGAGTTGGCGAGGTCCGGTATCGAACCAGGAACCTTGTGGTTCCTAGTCGGACGCTCTACTGACTGAGCTAAGAGACGTGAGTAACATTTTCTGAAAGTTTGTTTTTTTAATCGGACAAAGAAAAGGATGAACCTTACACCTTTTTTCAAATTAATTGGAATAAAACGAATAATTTCGTTAGTATTATATCTGCGATCTCTCTGTAAGGTTTGTCAGCGTTACAATTTTCGTACGCTTCCTTGGAGTAACGACCATCGCAGACAATGGTCGTAGGTCAACTAATCGATAGTCGAGACAATAGTGACGGGGCGTAATAAAAATCAAGTATGAAGCAATATTGTTAAGCTCAAATAAATTTCATCATACACACCGAAAATACTGCAAATTACCTAATCTCGAAGAAAAATAGAAATCGATTACGCCCGGTTGCTCCATTAGGTCTAAACCTGACCGTATGGTGAAAAAAATGAAACTAAAGCGGTTGTTTCAATTAATTTGCACAAGGGTGTAGCTATAAGGACGAGTTTTGGGTGGTCGTACTGATGGACATTAGGGTAGATCGATTTTGGAATTGTATCATCTCCCATGTGGTGAAAGTTGTAAATTAACATAAATCACCCCAGAAAATATTTTTCTTCAAAACTTTTCCTTCACTTGAGGAAATAGATTCCAATCTTTTAAAATGTTACCACTGTTAAAGCTTAATTAATGAGGTAAAAAGCAGCATATCGGAGGTGTCGGTGATGAAGGGGGTGATATTTCAATTTTAATTCTACTTATAATATCTTATTCGTTTCATCTTTGTAAAATAAATTTCTGTTTTAGATATTGAAATTACTAAATTTTTTAACCAATGTCTGGGCCATATGTTCTATAAATGAGGATCTTTCGTGCATTTTATCTGACAATCTTTGATGCTATTTCCTCAAACAATGGTGCAAGTAAGTGATCTAGTTTTTGGTATCAGTATTTATTATACCAGCATACTACTTTTGCTATTCGAGAAAATTTGATTTCTTTCAAGTGAAGAATCAACGTACCCTAAACCATCTGTTTATTGTTCTACATAATTATTTTGTTTGCTAATGAGTTTGATTCTCACTGGGTTCCCCATACTTCCGGTCATATGTCAAACTAAGTTAATATTAGTAAATGACTACTGTTCTATAAATGAGGATCTTTAGAGCATTTCATCTGACAATCTTTGATGCTGTAGTAGATTATCTTCCTTTTGCCGGAAGAGTTATCTTCTCGCTGCGTTGCTGTTTGTTCCCACTAGGGGGACCTCTGGTAGTTAAGCGCGTTCATTCAAACGCTGCTTCCTCTTTTAGCTGGACGTTTCTCAACGAACTGTTATGGACTAGAATCTATCTACCCCCTTCTCGATGGGGCTTTTGCCTCCCCCTTACATTACTGTAAGTCCTTTATACAGCATGGACTATCCTTTAGTTCCATGTCTGTAACATTTATATGTTAGGTACATTTGGGTATCTTGTTTATACCTAAATATTGTATATGTATTTACATGTTCTATTCTCCTGTACATTATGTATCTTATCGTTTCCATGTGCTGTTATATATATTAAATGTGTTGTCTCACAACGTGTCGGAATATGTTGCATAAATGAGGATCTTTAGAGCATTATCGCTGACAATATTTGATGCTATTTCCTCAAACAATGGTGCTAGTAAAAGATCTAGTTGTTGGTATCAGTATTTATCAAACCAACATGCAACTTTCTTTGTTCGAGAGAATTTGATTTTTTTTTAAGTGAAAAATCAACCTACCCTAGTGACCAATCACATCAGTTGCCAAGATTGAAAAGGAACTAAACAACAGGCTAGTAAAAGCGAGCAGTGATTTTGACAAATGCTATATAAACGCTCGTGGTACAACAGATACGTGAAGACCACAAAGATCTGTGTGTATGGAACAATAGTCCTTTCCTATATAGCTCGGAGTTGTAGCTCACTTATCGTCACCACCTACGGTTCCTCGAACGTTTCCACCAGTGCTGCCTCCGCACCACCCTCATCATTCACTGGAGTCAATTCGTCATCAATATTGAAGTTCTTGAACAGGCGAATATAACTAGAATCCCAGTTACGTCTCCAGAATAATTGTTTGTTTATTGATTTTAACGGCATATAAACCCGTCGGGGGTTATGTCATGCCTAACGGTTATGAAGTATTACATATCGTGTATTTATACTTATACTTTTTAGTAATTGGTTTTAACAATTTGTTAGCATTATTGGGGATTATGTTGTATGGTATTGATTAGTTTCATGTCTATATTCGATGGTATAATTTTATTTCTCTCAAAAAGGAGAAAATAAGGAACCATCACTAGGACAAGATTACTGTTGTGATGTTAATCCAACAGTAAAAAAGAAGTCAAGTCGAGGTAGGGTAAAATAAGACAAGTGTATTTACAATAATGGTACAGGAACGGCTAGCTTGCCGTTAAACGGTAACAGTACAACCTTTTCCCTCGGTGTCTCACTATTTATAATGAGAACCGGTGTATATTCTCCACTGTAGGAACGGCTGGTACAACAATTACAAACTACGGCGAACTTTCTAATGGTCATAATCAGAGAGGGACACCAAAGAAGCAATAGAAGGACTACTTGAAAAATGAAGATCTTTAACTGACAATCCTTGATGATATTTCCTCAAATAATGGTGCAAGTAAGGGATCTAGTTTTTGATATCAGTATTTATTATACAAACATACAACTTTCGCAGATAGAGAGAATTTGAAATTTTTTTAAAAATGGAAAAAATCAACCGACCCTAATGGACATGGTCTCTCAATTTAGAGACGCAAATTTTTAGAGAGACAAAGATCTTTGATTGTTCTTACCATAAAAGCTGTTTGATTATGAGGAACTTGGAATTGAGCAGGAGACCAGAAGATGTAGGGCTGTTGGCCAGTCAGTGTCCAACTCAAATGCTTCGACGTAGGGGTAACAGTATAAATGTTAATGGTGCCAGCACCAGCACCGTTCATGTAATACCAGAATTGCATGCAATCGTGATAGGTACCGTCAAAGATTTCGCTCAACAGTGAAGCGTTCGCTCCTTTTTCGAGTCTGTAGTCATTTGGAAGGTAGAGAAATTGACCTGTAGACGACAAATAAAAACATTATATATATATATATATATATATATATATATATATATATATATATATATATATATATATATATATATATATTAAAGAGCTTTGAAGAAAATAGATTGAAACATCGAGATTGGCTCCGTCAAACCTTTAAGCAAAAACATCAGACTCCCACTTTAGAAAATTACATCTGTCAGTGTGGCTTCATAGCAAGGCTGGGCTAGTATCCCACTCAAGAAAACACAAATTAAACTTTATTTTTGATAGCATGCTCAACGTGGCAGGGAACGAGTCACTCACTGCTGACCCTCATTTATCGTTTACGATAGGAGTATCCACCATATATATATATGATTAAAAATTTAGGAATAACGGATAAAACACAAATAACTTCATTCAATTGATATTTCCCCCCGGTATGTTAACGAAGCTTTATCAAATTCTGACGAAATTCTAATATACCGAGGCGATATAGCAATTGAATGAAGTTATTTGTGTTTTATCCATTATTCTTAAATTCTTAATCACATTTTGTTGGATTTTTACCCAATCTGTTATTCCTCATATATATATATATATATATATATATATATATGGGAGTAAAATATGGAAAAAAATCCGATAGTATGTAGAAAAAAGAAAAACAAAGCATTTCAAAAAAGCTGAATCTATTCTAGTCGACGTTAAAACGTTTCGGTTTTTATCAGTCCTTCATCAGGACATTAGGATGGAAAGGGTGTTGTCTGTACAGTGATAGATGTTGAAAGAGTTGATTTTACCAAAATGTTTGCTCATCAACTCAAATTATTTATCAAAATATAAATTTTTAATACGCATAATTAAACTTATAATCAACTTTTAAACTATGTAAAAATTAAAAAATACCTAAAAAAACAAAAAAAAACAACAACTGAGGTGTTCACTACTAGAATAGGCATTCCTAATTAGTGATCCTCCTCCACATATTACTACAATATTACTACACATATCACTGTTTTTTGTTTTCTTTTCTTTTCTTTCATGTGACATTGTTTATATTGTGTTATGTGTGAAAATAAACCATTGTCTTCTTCTGGAAGAGAATTTGTCCCTGGAATGTGCAATCCTTCAAAAAATTTGAAATGGAAACTGTCTCCGTTGTATGCCAAAAGAATACTGTTTCTGTACAGTATAAAAAATCTCCATACGTTTTTGACACACCTTGTAACAGTTTGGTAGCGTTGCTTTTTTGAAAAATTGTGACTATAATTCTATTGTGAACTAAGATTTTATGATTGTTTTTTGTTACTTTTCATTATATATATATATATATATATATATATATATATATATATATATATATATTACATATTTACATATACCAGCAAGAATATTTACCCTTAAGTATTAAAGTGTTGCTGCAATGAAATATATTAAAATTAGAAAAGCGAAATCAAAACACATATTAAAATATAAAATTTATTTTAGTTATATTCTAATTGGTTTCTATATAAAATCATTCATAGAATTGATTTTGATATGTTGAAGAATAAAACAATAATATTCGAGAACGATAACACCAAATAATTATCTATTAAAACCAGTTTTGTTAAAATCAGTATGCAAATTAACCACACCATATTTTATGTAAACCTTTTTATTTTATGTTTCTTAGTGATATGTAAGACACATTTCAGGATTTTAAACTCACTAATAGCATGGACTATTTTGAGGCAACTCTTGCTCAGATTTACTCAGAGACATCATGTACAAATTATTCTATCTAATAAATTAGATAGACATTGATAAATTTAGGCAATTCCTGAGGGTATTGTGACGGAAGCAATGACGTAGTTTCGTTTACAGACAGACACCGAATCTTGATCAGAATAAGATATGAATTTATCAAAAATACATAATTTTATAAATTGATCTCATAAAACGTGGAGAGAAAAAAAGCCAAGCTCACGTCTTAGTGTAGACCATATATCACGTGACAATGATGAAATAATTTCTTTTTTAGTTAATTGGTTTCTTTGCCATTGTTGACAGTTTAACTTAATTCTAATCATGTTAAGGAGTCGGAGTCAGAATTATAAGAATTCTAGTAATCGGAGTCGGCATTATAGGTAAAGTAGGAGTCTGACCTTATAACTTCCGACTCTGCAATCCTAGTCTTGAATATTCCTCTGTAACTTTAGGGGCACAAGAACTATATAGTCTTCCGTGACTGCAATGCCGATGAGAATTTATTTGTTGCTGTTAGTCTTAGAATAAATGATATACTAACAGCTAAATCGTTGATCTATATTAGCAAGAACTTACCTTTTACTGAATCTGTGGTATGGTCTTGGCGCGGGGCTCCAAAAGTTCCCATGTAGCCATTTCCAATCTGCCAATCAAAGACATCCCTGCCTTTGACGTTTTTCCATGTGCACCAACCTTTCTCAAAATCACAGTTGCCTTTAAATAAAAAACAATTAAAAATTACCTTTCTATATATACTAGCATAAGTACCTACGCAAATTATACCTACAGAGAAACTGGATATGAGGAATTCCTTTTGGGGTAATTCCATGTCAAATTACCCAGAGAATGTAAAATTATCACCCATACCCTTCAATTTTTAAAATTATCACCCATACCCTTGAAATTATTGATGATTTCTGATTTTCTTTTCATACCAATATCCTGATGTGGCACTGCATCTTTTTCTATTATTATTTCACATATATTGAATAATATTTGTACCAAAAAGATAATTTGGTTTTTAATCAGAACTGAAGCTACAACACCAGTTAAAATTTTGCAAATCAGACATCATTAATAATTAAAATTGGTTAAATCTCAGACTATTTTGATGGCATTTTTGGGTTTCTTGGCAAAAATGCTTTTATAAACCAATTTTTAGTAGAAGGAAAGCTCTAGAACTCATTTTACAGACAAAAATAGATTACAAAAATTGTCATTTTTCGCCGATCCCACCCAAATTTGGAAAGGTAAACATCGACATAACTCTGCATTTTTGGAATTGGAAGCTCAAATTTTGGAGATTGTCTAACTTTTCCACATCTGTACAACATTTCAGAAAAATTGTGGAAAGTGGATGACCTGGCCAGAATGATTTGACATGGACCCTTTGGTTATTTCGACAGTCGTGACTTCATCGCGAATGTATATTATCACTGTGACTTGTACGTAACAAAGTCTGTAACTGAGAGACGTACACGTAAGGAAGGAGAAACGACCCAATTGAAGGATCAGGTCCCGAGGCAACTCAAATTACTGCAATATTTGGCTAAGAATTAGGTATCAGAGAGTCGTATGATACACGAGTATATACGGTATTTTGATAGCATTTTTGGATTCCTTGGGCAAAAATATAAACAGATCCCTGTGCTACACATACGCTGAGTTGGCGAGGGCTGGTGTTGAATCATGAACCTTGTGGTTTCGAGTCGGACGTTCTACCGACTGAGTTTTTTGCGTCAACCCCATTTCAAGTATCTTTCACTAATCTAATAGCGATTTTCGTAGCTTATGGACCCCCCATCCATTGATATCACCCCGGGTTTATTTTTTGGTCCGGGTATCTTTACTTTTTTTAAGTGTCTTTAAAGTTACTCAAGAGTCATTGGATTGTTGTTGTTGTTGCTGTGTGTGTGTGTGTGTGTGTGTGTCAATATATTTGACTGTTCATGTCTGAAGCCACCCTGGTGCAACATTATGAAGCCAAGAAAGCGGCGGCAACAAATCACCGGCACATCAACATCTTCGGGGACAGACTTCATAGCGACATCAGTAGTCGAGAATGTTTTTCAAACATTGGACTTCACAGTCACAGGAGGCGCTGTAACTTCAGGGGCACAGGAACTATATTATAGTCTTCCGAGACTGCAATGCAAATGATGATAATGACAACTAAATTATTCGTATTAAGAATATTTACTTGATTAGACTAATAAAAACTTACCTGGTTTTGGGCATTCGCCTTCGAACAAGCCGAAGTCATCAATTGAAATGTCAGTGACGGTTATATCAGCTATCGCCTCGATTTCAACGTGGAAACTTCCGGCGATGGCCACGTTCACTTGTGCCAAAGACCAGACATCGCCCTGCTTCCCGCTTCTCATCCACAGCTTCATCCGCGTTGAATTTACTTGGACAAAAACGTTTAACGTACCGGACTTTTCTTTGGGCATGTAATACCAGAATTCAACGCACTTGCCGACCTTAGACGTGTAAGTCGGACTAATAAGAATACCTCTTTGTCCAGGTTTGAAGTGTGTTCCCGATACCAGCATATAGTGGCCTAAAAAATAAATAAAATTGTTTTATAATTTGCTTGAAGCATTGTGTTTATATTGGTTTGGTGGTTGGTTTTGAAGGCTATCAAAATGCAAGTGTAAAGAAAAATAAGGTAACTATGGTGTTGTTTGTTAATCTTTGATTTATTCGTAATACTTCGAGATAAATATCTCTTCGTCAGAAGATTTCTGAAAGTCTGAAGTTGTTGCTAGTAATCGTTCATTCTGTTTTGTGTCTTATATATTCCAAATTCTCTGCGTGTGTGTATATGTGTGTGTGTGTGTCTTTATGCGTGTTTATGTGTGTGTGTCTGTTCAACAATATCTTATTATCATTCCAGGTTTGGCCTACCCTTTTTTGTTTTATTATTAGTCATTTATTTATAAATGTATTACTAAAGGGATATATAACACCGATAAGTATAAGAAAGAAAATGACCAGAAGTTACAAGTAACAAAACTAGCACGTATCAAAATGTTGAAAAACAATTGACTCATCCAAGTATTTTCTGGCGATTTAAATGTTTTAATGAAACATTATTCAGTTTTAGTTTTGATGAAAGATGCAGTAGTGAGAGCTAATGAATATTTGTGTTATGTAAAATCTCAATGTAAACAAATTCGTCTGCTACAAGATAATGACATCCAATGTGACTGCCAATGAACGCCTATAACATTTCATAAGGCCTGCTTCAGCGGTGATTGAACTTTGACCAGTCCCCTGTCAACCACGTCTCCACAAATGTCTTACACGTTTAACATACGACAAGAAATAAAAATAGAAATAAAAAAAAATATTGAAAAAAAATTATTACCCTTCCGGGTACCGAAGGTATGATCCATTTGTCGTTTCAGAT
Source organism: Doryteuthis pealeii (assembly GCA_023376005.1). Classification (NCBI taxonomy): domain Eukaryota; kingdom Metazoa; phylum Mollusca; class Cephalopoda; order Myopsida; family Loliginidae; genus Doryteuthis; species Doryteuthis pealeii. Next base: position 16,244,136 of record CM042141.1, read on the forward strand.
GAAAACGGGGCGTAAATAATTTCCAGTCAAATACATCCTTCTTACTCTGAGTAAAGCCACACATATTACGGTCTTCAAAGCCGCATGTCATGTCTGTTAAAAAATAAAATAAAAGAAGTGATTACAGATACATGGAAAACAAAATGCTTTGTTTTTATATCTCTTATTATAACTGAGATTGTGCGTTTTACTGTCTGTAACCGAAACTATATTTCTAATCAAGTCACAATTCCCTTAGTTATTTACGTCACCTTCTTCATGATTTTATTTTTTATTTAAACCCCAATTATTCATAAAATTGTTTTACATTATTAATACTGTTGACCATATCTACGTACTAATAACATGCAAGTTTATTTATATATACAACAAAATCACAGTTTACAGTGTGAACGGGAAAGCAAATTTGCATATTGATATTAAACACTCTATTTTAATAAATATGTGCTTAGTATTATTGATTTTTAATTGTTTGATCTTATTTTAATGAATATGAGCAGATATAAATCTTAAAAGAAATCGATTAACAAGAAGAAATAATAGTAATTTTATACTTTATTTCCTTTTTAAATAAATAGTTAAATTAGGAAAATTTTGCAATGAAAGACGGGAGTAATGGAAGAGTCAGTAATTGTTCTATTTTTATTATACTTCTCTCTATTTCAAATCTTTTTATCTGCATTCTTATTTAGTTTCATTAGCTTTTCTAATTTAATATGATATTTTATTACATTAAAACTAAAATACTTGCAGGCGGTGGGAGCATATATTTGCTAGTAAAAGTAAATAAAAAAAGACATGGAAAATTAGGATGAATAGTTTTTTGTAATGACGGAAAAGAGTATGAAGTAATTCATATTCTGATATCACAAAAAAGTTATTTTCTGTCGTTCGAAATTTGTTTATTGTTATTTTTAACGCAAAAATAATTATGTTGTTCTTTGAATTTTAGGTAATTAAATGAAGTAAAAGAAATAATGAAATATTATGAAGTTGATCGATGGTTTTGTTTTACGACATATCAACTCTTTCGGGTCATTTAATGCCGAATCAAGTCATTTTGATATCGATTTTGTTTGTTTTATAAGTTTACGGCATATCAACCTTTTTCAGGTCATTTAATGCCGAATCAAGTCTTTTTTATATCAGTTTCATTGGATAGTTTGTTGATTGGTTAACGGCATATCAACCCTTTTCGGGTCATTTAATGCCGAATCAAGTCTTTTTTATATCAGTTTCATTGGGTGATTTGTTGATTAGTTTACGGCATATCAACCCTTTTGGGGTCATTTAATGCCGAACCAAGTCTTTTGATATCGATTTGTTTGTTTTATTGGTTTACGGCATATCAACCTTTTTCGGGTCATTTAATCCTAATTAAAGTCATTTTGATATTCAGGTGCTGTAGCTTAAAGTCACCCATCTAATTATTGAACAGATTCATCGTTGCTGAACTTCAGTGATCTAGCGGGAACCGGTGCTTTCAATGTGACTTGGTTGTAAACCTTGAGATCAGGTTGATTACAGTACTTGTTACTTAAATGGTCACCCATTTAAGTATTGAACAGGCTCATCGCCCGGCAATTGGTACATTGATACGTTGTGTATTGCTTCTCACCGTGTGTGATTTGAAAGTCACGCAGCTGAACGTGCAACGTAGTCAAATTCGGGAAATTATGCGAGTTCGAACTAAGCCCTACTGCCGCGGAAGTGTTAACATTTATGAATTGTGAACGTACCTGTAAGTTAGTTTTAAATAAAGTTCGTTAGATTTAAAAACAGAGGTCGGTAATTTTCTATAACCGATGGGGATTATGGTTGGCATTTTGGAACTGACCTCCGAAACAGACACGAGAGAATGGTTTATAGTTTTAGTAAACAGATGCAACCCAGCTTTCAAGGAGTGCAAATGCTATTGTCGGCTCTGACGGGATCCATCTCTCTCCGCGGCGGAATCATGGCTAAGAAAATAAATATCCCATGAAAAAAAGAAGTGGCCTTGTGATATCACTAAAAACTCTAAATGGAGCAAGGCAATATATCCCTCAGCACCCCAAGTTGGTATCCAGACTCCAAACATCCAGGAATTATAAGCCGACCCCAGCATCGACTCAGCAACGAAGATTCGAGCCTCCCCGATTTAGTACCGGTACAAAGATAAGTATACAAATATTTCTATTATCAACACATTACTCCATACGGAATTGTAAAAAGTGTCTCCATTCTGAAAGGAGAGCGTAACGTAACATAAAACCTTCGATTCCGAGGCCGTGCTGATAGCCATAGAGGCATATCGGGTGATTTCAACATCTCTTAGTCCAGTGTGGTTCGTCATCACGACCTTTGAAAAAGAATCCGAAGATGCCGAATTTCACGTTACCAAAATATTGCATCAAATTTCACGTTACCAAAACATTGCACCAAATTTCACGTTACCAAAATATTGCACCAAATTTCACGTTAGCAAAATATTGCACCAAATTTCACGTTACCAAAACATTGCACCAAATTACCGTAATAATAAAGAAGAATATATTGACATAGATTTGATTTTATTAGAAATGAAATCGTAAAATTCTCACATCTTGATCGTTTGATTTCTGTGTTTAAATGGCATATCAACTTTCGTGGGTCATTTAATATCAAAATCATCCTTAAAGAAAAACATTAAGTATATATATATATATATATATATATATATATACATATATATATATATATATATATATATATATATATATATATACCAACCCTTCCGTACGAGCAGGATGCGACACAAGGTCAATTTCTTACGAGGAGTTTAACAAGTTTGAATTCAGAGTTTTCCTTCTCCTAGACTGGTTACCTATCCAAAGTTAAGAGCCTAGTCTGTCCTGCTATTTACCCATAGCTGGGGGGAGTAATTGGGTTCATACCTTTCCCAAGGGTATTTGTGCTATGTGAAATGTAAACAGCTTCGTCCAGGATTTGAACTCGGGTCGACGAGTCCATTTCCTACAACTCTAACCATTACACCACGCACATCCATAAGCATTAAGTAGTAAAATAAATTAAACTCTGCAGCGTGGCCTATTGTCGGTATCAGCCGAATAGCGAGGGAGTATATCCTCTCTCACTTGTGCTATACGAGAGAGATGGTTTTGCTGAGGTGGAGCACCACACATACCGTCAGACCCAGAGGCTTTACCGCAACTGATCAGATCACCAAAGCTGTGTTACTCATACACTGAGTTAACCAGTACCGGTATCAAACCCGATTTGGTTTGGTTTGGTTTGGTTTGTTTTATGGCATATCAACCTCAGTGGGTCATTTAAAGTTGTGAAATAAATTTATTGTTAATGGATAGTCAATTTTTTATGAACACATTTTTCTATTTAACCCATAGATGGGACCCTAACAGGTATTACCACTCCGGGTCAACGGATCAGGAGTAATGGTGATAAAAGTGCGCTCCACATTCCCCAAACCTCCAAAACTGGAATCTTACCATCAGATAGAGTTTAACATCATTCCTTGGAAATGAAGACCCTCAGCTACCGCCTTCTAGCACCCATATGATAAAAAGGTTGGGGCTTGCCATAAGGGCAATGGGGTTGGGGCAATCATATAGGTGCTAAGGCTTGGCGTGACCAGCCGATTGATCGGAGGGGCCTCTCCGATCGCCCGTCTAGCCTAAGTAAGGGCCTAAGTGGAGTGTTGCACGTCAGGAACTGCTCAGCCACCTGGGTTCCATCCTTAAGCATCATTGGTCACCACCCTCGGCCAACAGGTGGTCCCATTAAAGGAGTCTAACCTTTCTGCAGAGGTGCAGTCGGTGCATTCTAAAGTCCCACCGACAGAGTTGATCAAACCCGGAACCTTGCTATTACGAAGTGTGTTCTCCGCAATATTGCTACTATTTGACCCATAGCTGTGCTCACATCTTGGGGTTTCTGAGAATAATTCAATTCTAGGTGTTAAGATATCTTACCAGTTGTTGTGTGACAACCACTGAAAGAGAAGTCAATGTCATCTATCGCAATGTCTCCCATCCAATGTGCTCCTTTGCGACCCTCGAGACAATCTGGAAAAAAACAAATTGAAAGGAACATTAAATAAATAAAACTAAATAAATTAACCAGTCACAAAATAATATAATATAGTGACGTAAATAAACAGGAAGTATAAACTACATCACTTTTCCCAGATTTCCCCTTATATAAAATATTGGGTTAAATCGAACTTAACGGATCTAATCGTATGTCACCCTGCCGAGAGAAAAAAAATCAAGGAATTAACCGAATTTAATGAGATTTTCAGTGTTGATATATTAATGAATAAAATATATAATCCACCAGTTATTTTATTCGAAAACTTTTACATTTTTTCAGGTCAGTTAACCTTGAACCACGTATCTTTGAGAATCTGTGTTACGCCTTTAAGATACGTAGTTCTAAGTTAACTGACCTGAAAAAATGTAATCATTTTTAGATGAAATAACTGGTGCGTTATATTTTTTATTCATTGATATATCAACACTGAAAATTTCATAAAATTCGGTTAATTCCTTGATTTTTTGTATTTTTTTCTTTTGACATACTGTTGTACCGGCCGTTCCTACAGTGGAGAACATGCACCGGTTCTCACTATAAATTTCTGTTCCCGTTAACGACAAGCTAGTCGTACATGTACCATTAATTGCTTGTCTTATTTTACCCATCTCGACTTGACTTCTTTTTACTGTTGGGACTAACATCACAACACATACCATGGTGGAATTTAGGTCCGTTAAGTTCGATTTAATCGAATATTGTCCTCAAGCCTACGCTCTAGTGTCTTGACATTGAAATTGGAGTTTAATATTGAAATTTTAGGGCGTAGAAAGAAGAGTAACAAAAGTAATAAAAAGAGTAAAAGATTACAGTTACTGGGAATCTCACCTGAATGTTATCATCACTATGAATTGGTACAAGGGCCTTGTGCCAAGCAGGATCAACGGTTCCAGTTTTGGTCCAGATTGTAGACAATTCTCCTTTATCCTTTATGTACACAGTCAAACTACCAACATCAGGGCCGTACATAAAATACCAGAACTTCAAACATCCAGTCTGAGTGGGAATGAAAACTGGAGACTCTAGGTGTGCTTTCGTATATGGCCGCCGTGAGCTACGACTTTCAATAAAAATATAGTGACCTTGTTCTGAAAAAAAAAGAAGAGAAAGATGAAATAAAGCTGGTTTGTTATGTAGCCAATAACATTTTTCGTCAGATCACCAAAGTTAACCACCGAGGATCCTGTTATTCAGTACCTCGATAGTTAGTTTGCTTTTACGGCAAGCCAACTCTTTTAGGGTTATTTTATGCCGAAGAGGTTTTTGTTTTATTCATTCTTGTTGGGTATTCAAATTCTAAAAAAATAAACAACTTTTTGTTATTTCTCTGAATTTTTTTAAAAATGAGGTTTGATGATTAGTATTATTTGGATTATTCAGACTATTTTCCTAATCTTTATTGATATCTGTACATTTATCTCTAGGCAGTAGGTTCAATCCTGGTCAGGGGCAGCAGTAACATAGAATAGTAATTAACACAGCTTAACACCTGTGCCTCAGCTATGGTTAGCGGAATGAGATCAGGATACCTTCGTGGACTGAATAAAAGGCTCCCGATTACGACAAGAAGGTTGCCGAGTTCGAAAGAAAGGCTCCTTAGTCCGAAAAAAATACCTGAAGAAGGTCGGAAGGCACATTATACAGATAACAGTAAAGATGAGGACAATAGTCTGAATAATCCATATAATACTAACCTTTTTTATCTATCTAACTCATAGATGGGACTCTTGCAGGTGCTACCACTCCGGGTCAGGGTGAACCTGGATGTAATGGTAATAGAGGGGTAATCTGAACTCCCAGAGCTCCAAAAATGGAACCACACCACTAGTCACCAAAACCCTCAGCCATCACTTTCTAGAATGTATATCATAAAAAGAGTTGGGAGGTTTGCCATAATGGCAACACGGTCAGGACAATCAAATAGGTGCTGGCCTAGACGTGACCAGCCGATTAATCGGGGGGACCCTCTCCGATCACCCGTCTAGTCTAAGTAAGGGCCAAAGTGGTTGTTTTGTTTAACAGAATATCAACCCTTTTCGGGTCATTTAATACCGAATTAAATCATTTTTGATAAACAAAAGACTCAAGTTGCTTACAGTACCTGTTGTTGCTTAAGTGGTCAAAAAACTAAGTATTGCATAGGCTATTCGTTGCTTGACTGCAGGGATCTAGCGCTAACCAATGTTTTTAGTGTCACTTGATCGTAATACGGATGACATAAGATAAGGTTGATCAAAATTAGTACGGACGAGGCCTGACATTCAGCAACAAAAAGATCAGTTTTATTAAGATATTTCTTATTCCTATTTATTTATTTTTACTGATACTAATTGACTTTAACGGCATGCCAAACAGTCCTGTGTTATTTTATACTTAAAAACTCAGGGAATCGTTCATATTAACATTTGTGTAGTAATTTATTAGGAGTTTTTTTTTTGCATGCAGCTATATGGTATCAAGTATTCATAATACTAATTATCATATGGTATCAAGTATTCATAATACTAATTATTATAATGAAGTATTCGTAATACTAATTATTATATGGAATGAATATTCGTAATACTAATATTATATGGAATGAAGTATTCGTAATACTAATTATTATATGGAATGAAGTATTCGTAATACTAATTATTATATGTATGAAGTATTCGTAATACTAATTATTATATGGAATGAAGTATTCGTAATACTAATTATTATATGGTATGAAGTATTCGTAATACTAATTATTATATATGAAGTATTCGTAATATAATATTATATATATGAAGTATTCGTAATACTAATTATATAATGAAGTATTCGTAATACTAATTATTATATGGTATGAAGTATTCGTAATACTAATTATTATATGGTATGAAGTATTCGTAATACTAATTATTATATGGTTTAAAGTATTCGTAATATTAATTATTATATATGGTTTCAAGTATTCGTAATACTAATTATTATATGGTTTAAGTATTCGTAATACTAATTATTATATGGTTTAAAGTAATTATTTATATCTAATAGTAGTCATTTGTTTGCACATAGTTATATCGTTTCATGTAACTAATAATAAAAGAAAGTCCTCGGGGCGGCCTAATGTTGGTATGAGCAATACAGCGAGGGATTCTATCCCCTTTTCACAAGCGCTAGACCCCTGCAGTTCGCAAGCCAACGAATAGCTATGCAATACTTAGTTTTTTGAACTTAAGCAACAACAGTACTGTAAGCAACTTGGAGCTTTTGTTTATCAAAAATTGATTTAATTCGGTATTAAATGACCCGAAAAGGGTGATATTCTGTTAAACAAACAACCACTTTGGCCTACTTAGACTAGACGGAGTTGATCGGCAGAGGGTCTCCCGATTAATCGGCTGGTCACGTCGGCCAGCACCTATTTGATTGTCCTGACCGTGTTGCCATTTATGGCAACCTCCCAGACTCTTTTATGATTACATTCTAGAAAATGATGGCTGGGTTTTTGGTGACTAGTGTGTGGTTCATTTTTGGAGCTCTGGGGAGTTCAGATTACCCCTTATTACCATACATCCAGGGTTCACCCTGACCGGAGTGAGCACCTGCAAGAGTCCATCTATTTGCAGTTAGATAGATAAAAAAGGTTAGTATTATATGGATTATTCAGACTATTGTCCTCATCTTTACTGTTCTGTTAATGTGCCTTCCGATCCTTCTTCAGGTATTTTTTTCGGACTAAGGAGCCTTCCTTTCGAACTCGGCAACCTTTCTTGTCGTAATCGGGAGCCATCAACAACTTTCGCAACACAACCTTTTATTCGTCCACGAAGTTTATCCTGATTCTTCATTCGCTAACCATAGCTGGGCACAGGTGTGTTAAGCTGTGTTACATTACTATTCTATGTTACTGCTGCCCTGACCAGGATTGAACCTACTGCCTAGAGATTAATGTAAGATATCAATAAAGATTAGGAATAATAGTCTGAATAATCCAAATAAATACTAATCATCAAAACCTCATTTTTTAAAAAAATCAGAGAATAACAAAAAGCTGTTTATCTTTTTTAGAATTTGAATACCCAACAAGAATGTAATAAAACAACACCTCTTCCGCCATAAAATAACCCTAAAAGAGTTTTGGCTTTGCCGTAAAAGCAACTAACTATCGAGGTACTGAATAACAGGATCCTCGGTTGGTTAACTTTGGTTGATCTGACGAAAAATGTTATTTGCTAAAATAACAAACCAGCTTTATTCATCTTTTCTGTTTTTTTTTTTTCAGAACAACGGTCACTTTTTTTATTGAAGTCGTAGCTCACGGCGGCCTATAGAAGCACACCTAGGAGTCTCCAGTTTTTTCATTCCCACTCAGACTGGATGTTTGAAGTTCTGGTTTTGTATGTACGGCCCTGATGTTCGGTAGTTTTGACTGTGTACATAAAGGATAAAGGAGAATTTCTACATCGGACCAAAACTGGACCGTTGATCCTGCCTTGCACAAGGCCCTGTACCAATCATAGTGATGATAACATTAGGTGAGATTCCCAGTAACTGTAATCTTTTACTCTTTTTATTACTTTTGTTACTCTTCTTTCTACGCCCTAACAATTTCAAATTAACTCCAATTTTCAATGTCAAGACACTAGAAGCGTAGCTGAGGACATATTCGATTAAATCAGAACTTAACGGACCTAAATTCCACCCATAGGTATTGTGTTGTGATGTTAGTCCCAACAGTATAAAAAGAAGTCAAGTCAGAGAGGTGGTAAAATAGCGACAAGCTGTATTTACAATTAATGGTACATGTACGACTAGCTTGCGTAACGGGGAACATGCTCCCTTTCCACTCGGTGTCTCACTATTTATTAGTGAGAAACGGTGCATTTTCACTGTAGGAACGGCCGGTACAACAGTATGTCACGCCGCCGAAGAAAAAAAATACAAAAAATCAAGGAATTACCGAATTTATGAATTTCAGTGTATATATATCAATGAATAAAAAATATAACGCACAGTATTTTCATTCTAAAATGATTACATTTTTTCAGCGTCAGTTAACTTTGAAACTACGTATCTTAAAGGAAGTAACACAGATTCTAAAGATACGTGGTTCAAGGTTTAACTGACCTGAAAAACTGTAAAGTTCGACATAAATAATCTGGTGGATTATATATTTTATTCATTAGATATGATCAACACTGAAAATCTCATTAAATTTCGCGTTAATTCCTTTGATTTTTTTCTCTTCGGCAGCGGGTGACATACGATGTAGCATCCGTTAAGTTCCCGATTTAACCAATATTTTTTATAAGGGAAATCTGGGAAAAGTGATGTATAGTTATACTTTCCTGTTTATTTACGGTCACTATATTATATTCTATTGAGTGACTGGTTAATTTATTTTAGTTTATTTATTAATTTCCTTCAATCTGTTTTTTCCAGATGTCATCGAGGTTCGCAAAGGGCACCATTGGATGGGAGATTATTGCCGATAGATGACATTGACTTCTCTTTCAGTGGTTGTCACAACAACAACTGGTAAGATATCTTAACACTAGAATTGAATTATTCTCAGAAACCCAAGATGTGAGCACAGCTATGGCGTCAAATGTAGCATATTGCGGAGAAAACACACTTCGTAATAGCAAGGTTCCGGTTTTGATCAACTCGTCGGTGGACTTTAGAATGACACCGACTGCACTCTGCAGAAAGTTAGACTCCCTTTTAATGGGACCACCTGTTGGCCGAGGGGTGGTGACCAATGATGCTTAAGGATTGGAACCCAGGTGGTGGGAGCACGATTCCTGACGTGCAACACTCCACTTAGGCCCTTACTTAGGGCTAGCCCACGGGGCGATTCGGAGAGGCCACCTTCCGACAATCGGCTGGTCACGCAAGCCTTAGCACCTATATGATTGCCCACCCCATTGCCCTTTATTGGCAGCCCCAACCTTTTTATCATTTATGTGGTGCTAGAAGGGCCGGTTAGCTGAGGGTCTTATTTCCAAGGAATGATGTAAACTTATCTGATTTGGTAAGATTTCCAGTTTGGAGGTTGGGGAATGTGACGCGCATTTTATCACAATTATCCTGATCCGTTGACCGGAGTGGTTAATACCTGTTAGGGTCCCATTAATGTGTTAAATTAGGAAAAATGTGTTCATAAAAAATGATATCCACTTAAACAATAAATTTATTCACAACTTAATATGACCACTGAGGTTGATATGCCATAAAAACAAAACCAACCAAACCAAACCAAATCGGGTTTGATACCGGTACTGGTTAACTCAGTGTATGAGTAACACAGCTTTGGCGTGATCTGATAAGTTGCCGGTAAAGCCTCTGGGTCTGACGCGGTTAGTGGTGCTCCACTCAGCAAAAACCATCTCTCTCGCTATAGCACAAGTGAGAGAGGAAATACTCCCTCGCTATTCGGTGATACCGACAATAGGCACGTGCACGAGTTTAATTTATTTACTACTTTAATGCTTATGGCATGGTGCGCTGGTGTTATGGTTAGAGTTCCTGTAGGAAATGGACTCGTTCGACCCGAGTTCAATCTGGACGAAAGCTGTTTACATTTCACATAGCACAAATACCCTTGGGAAAGGTATGAACCCAATTCTACTCCCCCACTATGAGCGTAAATAGCAGGACAGATAGGCTCTTAACTTTTGGAATACGGTAACCAGTCTAGGAGAAGGAAACATCTGAATTCAAACTTGTTAATCCTTCGTAAAATTGACCTTGTGTTCGCATCTGCTCGTACGGAAGGGCGTTGTTTATATATATATATATACTATTATATATTATATATTATATGTATGATATATATATATATAATATATATATATATGACTTAATGTTTTTCTTTAAAGATGATTTTGATATTAAAATGACTCCACGAAAGTTGATATGCCATTTAAACCACCCAGAAATCAAACCGATCAAGATGTGAATTTTTTACGATTTCATTTCTAATAAATCAATCTATGTCAATATATTCTTCTTTATTATTACGGTAAATTTGATTGGAGCAAAAATGTTTTTGTAACGTGAAATTGTTGCACAATAATTTTGCTTAACGTTAGAATTT